>JAVJIF010005225.1:0-300794 GCA_038442645.1 Agave tequilana
GTGAAACTTGCGGTGGCAGAGGCTGCGATGGAGAGATCGTGGCGAAGGAAGCCTGCCATGCTGGAGGGGTGAGGGTTGAGGGCGGCTGTGGAGGGCAAGGACCGAGGGTAGTGCTGGAGTAAGATATTGTCAAGGTTGACAATGGCGGAAGATGAAGAAATGGCCTGGCGCTAGGCATGCGCTATGAGAGCACGACCCAACGCAAGTTCGAGAACACTGAGAAAAATTGATTAGGAAGGAAATTTTTGAGAGGCTCTGATACCATGATAATTTAAAGAAGGGGAAATTTATGTATATTATTCACCAAGGGATTGCATTAGTATACCATCATTGTTGGTGAAAAACCGATAGATCGGTCAGAAGGAAGATGAGGGGACAGAGGAAGAATAAGGATGGAGAAGGATGGCAGATCTGAGAGAGGAAGAAGAAGGAAGGAGTCGGCGCTGCTCTCTTTCTCGTGAATGAAGATGGACAAACAAAGTTTCTATATGAGTCACGGGAGAAAACCTCCCTTCGATCGATTTTGATCAATATATATACAAGTGGAGAGTGAAATAAGAAGCATACATGTTACAATGTATCATATGTTTATATACGTGTATAGATACAATTTATCACATATCTGTAAACCATGATTTTTGGAATATTTGGAACTGCAATGAAATTTAAGTGGGTACATTCCTTAATTGTGTTCACTCAAAAATCACTATAAAATGGTAATAGGGCCAGTCCGTGTCATATGCATGAACCTTCACTCCTACCAACCTAGAGTTGATGGATAATGTGAGAAATCCATCATGAATATTTTTCTTTTCTCCCTAACTTTGGGAGAAAATTCCTTCCATTATCTTCCTCTTTCGGCATAATTTATGTTCTTCAGGCTTGTAAATTGTTTCAATAGTTTTAGGCCATAAACCATTCTTTTGGTTGAATGGGGTTCGTAGTCACTCTTGCTACTATTTTCTCTTGTATGGCAGAGAGAATGTGATACCAGCAAAAAAGCAGTACATTCCTGAGAGGAATGGCAAGGCAATGACTGCCATTGTTTGGAGCGATGGTTCCTCAAACAACTCTGAATCTGCCACTTTCACAATCAATGTTGATAACTTCGTTGCCTTCGACATCAGCTTCATGGTTAATAAATTATCAGTCTCATGCCACTCTATCCCCTTCGGTTCTCTCTCAGCATGCTCATATGTCGCAAACAAGGATGAATGAAATTTGTGTGATATGCGATATGATCAGAATGATGCTCCCTTATCGATGAAGGACACGCCTTCCAACCGGTCGGTCGCAGCAATGGTGGCTGGAGACAAGGTAGCCTTCTATCACTGCAACTTCTGCAGCCCTCACAACACACTGTTTGACAACAAGGGCAGGCACTTCTATGAGAGCTGCTACATCCAGGGAAATATTGACTTCATCTACGGCCGTGGCCAGTCTTAACTTTCAGGCAAGCCAGCTATTCACGCTATATTTTCATAATCATTGCTTGTAGTTAATTCCATTTATGTTCTTCTATATTCTTGTTATCAAGAAAATATCTGATTTACCCAAAAAAAAAAATCCTTGCTCTTCCTAGATATACCTGTATACCTGCGAGATATTTGTCCTCGCGGACAAAGAAGAAAGATCGTTGGCTCCATCACTACTCAGAACAGGCAGACCCTAAGGAAAATAATGGCTTCGTGTTCCTCGATGGGAAAGTATACGGGACTGGCAGCATATACTTAGGCCATCCTAAAGGAGCTCATTCTCGCATGATCTGGGCAAGGACATATCTCTCGAAGAGCATCATGCCCCAATGCTGGACTAACTGGAACTACAATGACACCACAAAGTAAGCATATCCCTCAAACTTAGTACATAACTCAAATTTACGCGTTGTAGCTACCCATAAACTTAGTACGTATTCACATTTTGTGTGAAATAATCTTACAATGTTTTCCATTAATCTGAACATGAGCAGAAATTTAGTCCAAGGAGAGTATCAAACCAAGGGCCTCGGGGCGGATCCAGTGGGCCAAATTTTGCGGTCCAGCCAACTCAGAGAAGAAGAAGCTGCTTCATACATGACTGTGGTTTTATCAATGGAACATAATGGTGCCAGCTTTCTACTGTGAAGACTCCTTGTATATAACTAACTGTATTCTGTGTACATCTATTTCACATATTTAAGTTTGATGAAAAAAAGAGGCATATAGCAAGTATAATTCTCTTAATTTTCTGTTCTCTGCATATTCTGTGGGCTTTGTGGCCACATACTGCAGCTGAAATTAATTTGAAATGCTTGTGTGTTTCCACTTCTCATTGAATGCATTATACCCCATTGGATGAAGTATTGAACAAGTTGGGCAGTACTTTTGGAATTAATACATGCAATAAAGAGGTTGAATATAATAGGGTTCTATAATAAACGATGCATGTGTGTTTCAGATAAAAATACAATGAAGCACATGAACTTGATAATTGGTACAGGTTGAAGACTTGAAGATAATTCAGTAACATTGGTAAGTGATTTAATGAAGAAACTTTGTTCACATGTTTCCTGCATTTCAATGTTTGATGATAATTCAGTAACATTGGCAAGTGATTTTAATGAAGAAACTTTGTTCACATGTTTTCTGCATTTCAATGTTTGATAATAATTCAGAGCTTGTTTGTTTGTTTGAAAATACAAATTTGAAATCTGAATCCCCACGACACGTCAGCGATTTCTTGAGGGGGTGTTTGATTTAAAATAAAAAATCATTGTGATGGGGGCCTCAAAAATCCTCCGTGGCCCCCATATCTCCCTCTCTCTGATTTATTTCCCCTCAGCTCGAGAAATAAATGAAAACAACTGTAGCTACACTATAAAACAACTTGATAGGACTTCATGTCATTTTTTTTGAGTTCTTACATTCAAACGAGCCCTAAATTACACATAATTCACTAATCATATTCTAAATTAGTCTTATTAGTCATATAATATGTATCAACATAAACAATTCCATAAGGTTCATGAATTATAGTCAAAGATCAATAATAGGTAAAATTATTTAGGATTCTTTAGTATATAGTATATATAGGAGTACAACATAATTCTTAATAACAAAATACTCAAATACCAAATACTATATGTCTCGGAACTCTTAGCAATTCCTTAATTAGACTTTACACCCTGCCTTCTTCACCACCACCTCCTCCTCCGCCAGCACCTCCACCGCCTCCGAATCCACCGCCAGCTCCTCCACCGGCACCTCCACCTCCACCACCGCCGCCGCCTGCACCACCACCACCGAATCCTCCGCCGGCACCTTTTCCACCACCGAAGCCGCCACCGATCCCACCTCCATGACCGCCACCACCACCAATACCTCCACCAGCACCACTGCCTCCCCCAATACCTCCACCAGCTGCACCTCCTGACCCACCACCGATGCCTCCACAATGCCATGGCCTCCACCAGCACCACCGCCAATTCCTCCACCTGCTCCACCACCAGCACCACCACCTCCCCCAACACCTCCACCAACTCCACCTCCAGAGCCACCACCGATGCCATGACCTCCACCAGCTCCTCCCCCGGCTCCACCGCCAGCACCGCCGCCTCCCCAATACCTCCACCACCTGCACCTCCAGACCCACCACCAATGCCACCACCAATGCCATGGCCTCCACCAGCTCCACCGCCAATTCCTCCACCTGCTCCACCTCCAGCACCGCCACCTCCCCCAACACCTCCACCAGCTCCACCTCCAGAGCCACCACCGATGCCATGACCTCCACCAGCTCCACCGCCGGCTCCCCCAATACCTCCACCAGCTCCGCCTCCAGAGCCACCACCAATACCATGACCTCCACCGCCGGCACCGCCGCCTCCCCCAATACCTCCACCAGCTCCACCTCCAGAGCCACCACCAATGCCATGGCCTCCACCAGCTCCACCGCCATTCCTCCACCTGCTCCACCGCCAGCACCGCCACCTCCCCCAACACCTCCACCAGCTCCACCTCCAGAGCCACCACCGATGCCATGACCTCCACCAGCCCCACCGCCGACACCGCCACCTCCCCAATACCTCCACCAGCTCCACCACCAATGCCGCCGCCACCGCTATGGCCTCCCCCTATGCCACCACCAGCCCCGGCGCCACCACCTCCACCAATGCCACCTCCAGCTCCACCACCTCCGCCAATTCCTCCACCAGCACCACCACTGCCACCAATTCCTCCACCGGCCCCACCGCCAGTGCCACCACCTACACCGCTGCCAATGCCGTGACCTCCTCCAACCCCACCACCAATCCCCCTCCCTTGCCACCTCCAAACCCACCACCAATACCGCCACCGCTCCATGACCACCTCCTATCCCACACCAATGCCGCCACCGCCACCTTCCCGCCTCCAAACCCGCCTCCTACTCCACCTCCATGACCAATCCCTCCTCCGAGGCCACCGCCGCCCCCAGACCCTCCTCCTCCTCCAAGACCCCCACCACCCCCAAGAAATCCATCTTTCTCGAGTTTTCGCCCTTCGGCAACCACGACAGCCATGGCCACAGCCACAGCCATGAGCCCCAACATTGCAAACCTCCCATCTCTCTTCTTCTCCCTCTCCCTCAACTTATCTTTTAATGCTCAGCTGCTCTGTGTTGCTTCAAGCTCTAGTGAGCTTCTTATATAGAGAAAAAGTATTTAATGTAGGTAGTTGGGGATATCATTTCAAATTTCTTGAAGTGCTCGACAGTGAATCACATGATCAGCACCCACCGAGAGACAAAAGAGGGGCACATGGGTAGAAACAGTATGAGGGTTTGATGCTTGGGTGAGGGAATTTAATGGAGTTAGTTGAGAGAGATGATGAGATTGATCGATCGATCTCATGTATGTAGATATGTCTATTCTTGATGATATATATCCAGTGAGCTAGCGTAGGTTTGCTGACTTGTTCGGGAAATAAGTTGGCGTGAAAGTCTACGGGGTTGAAAATGGAGGGGATTGTGTCTGATGATGCCGCGGTGGTCGCCGCGCCATTAATGCGAGGGGAAATGCTCAACCAACTATACAACCTAGACTGGGCGTCGGTAGCGTGCGGACGTGTCTGCATTCATTCAATTGGTGTACGTATGACGGAACGCTGAAGTCTGTCGACATGCACGTACTTAGGACCACCTTCAACTTCTTGAATCACAATTATTATTCATTTTCTAAATAGTTATAATTCTATTATGCTTAGAATACTTTTTCTTCAAGATTTATTATTCTAGCGCGTTGTTAGAAAGTCGAATAAACTTTACGTACCTTTTGAGCATTGTTTAGACCAATTTTCCGCTGATAATCCGAGGTCACGTAAGAGGTAGAGATAACATATAGTTGTGATAATTTCGGTGATTATTTGAGTTTAATTTATGTAAAAGCGGTTTTTCAATCAACCACGGCACGATCCTATGCGATATAGAGAATGTGAATGGTTATTGAAGCTAACACCTATAACGCCAAGAAACCAAAAAGAAGCCTTCTCAAACAATGAAGCTAATTACTCTACTTTGAACTTTTCCTTTACTTTCCTGTCGTGTTTTGCTTTGAAGAACTAGGAGTAGCGTACTCTATAAGTCTTTATCGTTTTATTTACCTCTTTTCAGTCAAACTCGGTTCTGATGGGAAGCATCCGAACAGATAGGAGTATATGTAATTTAAATGTTCTCTGAACTAAATCTCAATGCATTTGTATTTGAATTGTTCATTTGTATCGTTTTTGGTGGAATTGTATGAGTAGCGATTGTTTCTTATTTCAAGTACAAAGCCCCCACCTACTTTGTTATTTTATATTATTAGATTACCTTGTGAATATTTCTTGATCTGTCGTATCTGTGGGTATATCTCTTTGTTTTATTTTATTACTTTATATTTGTTGTTTGTGCCATTTGTACCTGCAATTTTTTTTTGCAATTAACGGCCATGTTAGACTATTTTACTTTGTTTGGCGCAATCTTGCGTTCTGTTAGTCAATCTCATCTCTCATGCTGAGCAAAAATCCATCGAGATATACACCATTGCATCCGTACAGAATTCAAGTTTCCAAAGGTCCTTGTTTTGACTCGATTAGAGCTCTGCGCTGATAGTTACTGTCGAAAAACCGAAGACTACACAGACGATACGGACTCGGGCTACTCATAACAGCGGGGATATTTCAATAACGGCTGAAAATTTTTCAGAGCAGCAAACAAGCATAAAACTTGAAATTTTCTTAGCTACACTTATTCCAAACTCGAAATAAAGTGAATTCGATAATTGGCTTGAGTCTTTTGACAGATGAAGAGCCTGTCTATCAACTTCCAAATGTCTGGTCACAAATCAATTCTAATCTTTTCATGTCTGAACAATAACTAATTGTATAAATTTAGTGTTGTAGGGGTAAATTCCCGGGGGAAATTCATCTACACTCAAATTGTAATAGAATTTGTGAGAGGAAATAATAAAGAAATGCAAATACATAATTTTACGTGAAAATTCAATTTGAGAAAATCACAGGGAGGGGAAAGAAGTCACTTTTAATAGGTTACGGTGAATTTTGCAGAGTTAGAACTCGGTGGTAGTCTCAAATTACAGTAGGACAGTAGTTTGAGAAGGATGGTCTCAGTCTTTTTTGTGTGTCCTCCACTCTTTCTCCACTCTTTCGTCGATCTCCCAATGTGTGTGTACCCAGGGAGTCTTCACTGACAGTGTGGGTAATGCGATTTTCAATAATCACATAATCTTCACGTTGTGATTCTTTCATAACGACCTGGATTATGTTCTTAATTACGGGAGTGATTTCTGCTACCTTCAATGTTTGCGTTGAAATAGGAGTTGTTATAACATTTGAAACATGAGAAGACCTGGCGGCGCAACGGATTTCATGAATGTACACTATAATAGAACTGGGCTTCATGCAGTTTAAAACCTCCGTAAAACAGTATCGACGGTGATTCAAAAATCACCGTTTATCTGTGCCATGAAAAGTCGGGGACTTTCCATGATGGTTTTAAGCCGCCGTGAAAATTCAATTATTTTTTAAAAAAAAAAGGTCTGGAATTTCTGAGCCTGCAACAATGGCGGTTTTAAACTGCCAACAAAAGTGAATTTATACACACATACAAGTTACAAATTAAGTAACCAAACCCTTCAATTTACATGTCTCTCAAATTCGCAACCACAATACGATGGATCAGAATGTCCACCACCTCCTCCTCAGGTTACAGCACCCTCCTCCCACAATATTCTCATGGACGGAGCCGGATGAGCTCTGCCTGCTCAAGGCTGTACGTGAGTTATGGTGAGTTCGCCAAGGAGCTCGGTGAGGCCTTCGACCCCACCATTTTCCCCTTCCTAAGGATGCAGAAGTCTCTCGATAAACCCTTCTCGAAGTCAGAATACTCGCCAAGGTGAAGGAATTGAGGAATGATAACTGATTCAAGATCATGGAAGGAGAAGAGAGTCGAGCTGTACAATTTCCCCCTGTTCGAGATCAGCCATACAATATGGGCCATCAGAGTTGAATTATGCAGAGGAGGAGGAGAAGAAGAGCAAGGAGAAGGAGAAGAACATGGCCGTAAAAAAAAAAAAAAAAAAATCTGATCACATACATACATCACAAAAAAAATATCTAATCACCAAAAAAAAAAAAAATCATTCCATGCATTTCATCTTGCATCTTAGATCTCATCTTGGTTTTCAGATCAGATGTGAGATCTCAGATCGCATGGAGGAAGAAAATAGCTCTCTTCGTGGAGAAGACCTCCTCTCGCCGCGAGTACAAGGTGAAGAACATGGCCTGGCCGATTTCGGGCCTTGAGATCGAGCTTCCGGAGGTGGAGATGCCCGTGCTCATGTGAAGTGAAGAACGAGGAGGGAGTGAGAGAAGAAGAACAAGCAGAAAGAAAAAGCATGCAGATAAAAAATAATCCAAACAAACACACCCAAGCATGCAGATCGGTGACATGGCAGGAGATGGGATTTTTTTATTTATTTATGAAAATGCTACCGAGGCATTTAACAACGGTTTTAACTAGAAGCCGTCGTGGTTTCTTTTTCATTTATTTATGAAAATGCCAACAAAGCATTTAACGGCAGTTTTTATTAGAAACCGCCATGGTTTCTTTTTCATTTATTTATGAAAATGCCACCGAGGCATTTAACGGCAGTTTTTTGAGAAACTTTCGTTAAATTAGCATCGTCTATTCTCAAATTTGTACTAGTGGTAGGCGGATATCAATGAGGACAGTTGTTGCGACCGTCTTGCTCGTGATAAGAAGAATTGATCTTGGAGTGGTGACACTTTCGAAAGGAGGAGTGTCCTCGAGGCAGCGGATTCCTCAGAAGAATGAGCGTCCCCAGGGCCGTTGATTCTTTGGAAGGAGGAGTACCTCGGAACAGCTGGATAATGTTCTTCGGGAGAAGCTCTGCTGGTGTACCCTATTGTCTGTCTTCAAGAGTTTCTGATGAGATGGACAAGTGTCGTGATCCTGGTACATGTCAGAAATTGACTACTACAGATGCCCCTCTGCTCCCTCTTTTTCCAATCTCCTGGGAGAAAGAGTGAAGTGGACTGATTTGGCTCTGACTCGGGAAGTTGAGGCATCGCTTGTACTCCGAAGGGATTAGTCAAAATATCTTTTCGCATTTTGAGCCCTCTTTGAAAACTGGAGTAGGTGAAATCAGCTGACAAATTAATGACAAAAATCCTCACTTCATGATGGATGAGATCGTGTGGTAGAGACAAATCGTATTCTGTGGATTTTCACATGTCGAAAAATCCAGGATGCAAACTGAATCTTCAAATAAGGTTGGAATTTAAATATGGGATTGTTCGGCTACTCCATCTATAAATAAGGAGGATCCAGAAAGTGGTTGGCTCATCTTCTAAGAGTTAATTCTCCCTAGACTCCTTGTCATGATAGATTGTGATGCCATTCTTCTTCTTTATTCGATGGAGGAAGGAGAGGGAGAAGATGGAGATGGTGGAGATGGAGAACGCTGGTTAGACGGAGAAGGTGTACTTATTATGAGTATAAAGATGTATTTGATGTACCCTTTCTTGTCTCCGCTATAGCATAGGGCTATACCGAGTCGGATCTCAGGGAGAGCTCGCGATAGAAGCTTTAAACGTATGGTAGTGAAGTGATCAAACTAGTATCCTTCTCTTACTTATAAACTTAATGAAGCAAATGCAAAAGAAACCAAAAGAGGATGGATATGTTCATGGTGGAAGTGGAAAAGAAATCAAGAAGTGATGTGGATGTTGTATTCACAAGAAAAGAATCAAGAAACTTAAAGAAAGAGATCCAAGACTAGATTACCTGCTAGCTTGCCAAAGCTTACCAAACTCCTTGATAATGAAAGCTTTGCCTAATGTTGTCACTCCATAGACTTGGAATTCGTCTAGCGCGTTGACCTAATTACTTTCTCATTTGCAAGATGGTGGTTTAACCATCGGAGAAGAGAAGATCATACACTTGCAAGATTAACAAAAGCAATCACCCATGAGTAGTGAAGTGGCTAAGCTAGTGGTTAAACTAGTACATGGAATGAAAATCTAGCTACAAGAAGCCATTAAAGAAGTAAAACAAAGCTTGAATTAGATTGCAAGAACTAAACAAAGCAAGTAATAAAGCAAGTAAAGAAAGCACAAGAAACTAGAATCAAACTCAAGTAGAGGAATGGAGGATGGATCAATCCTTGCATAGCTTCAAGTTGTCACCCTTGATTACACAAGCTCTCTCCCTCACAATCACTCTCTTTTGTAATGAAATCTAGGGATAGAGAAGAAGAGGGATCTACAAGAAATAAACCTAGAGAAAATACATGAAAATTACAACTAATGAACTAATCTCCTCTCTTCTCTGATCAGTCCCAGCTCGCAGGTCTTCATGGGGTATTTATAGGAGAAATGGGAAGCTTCTGGAGAGTAGTTTGTTGCCACAAAATCCGGGGATTAACAACCCTAAGATTGCCGCGCCCCTTGCCGCGCCCCGCGGCAATCTTATGGCCGTTGGATCTGATCTTCTTGTTGGAGATCAGTTGGGAAGTGGTTATCCACGTGGACCACTTGGATCCTGAGTTTGTTGCGCGGATCTCTCTAGATCTGGTTTGAGATTTGGCTTTATCCTTAATCTTGATTAATCACTTAATTAGTGTTAATTAAGTGATTATTTGAATATCTCTCCATTAATTGTGTACCTGCAAATAAGTAGATAAGAGGAGTAAAAATCACATATTTATTTGTAATATGCATGGGAATTATGATGTAAAATATGCACTTTTGTGTATTAATCACACCCCCACACTTATTCTTTTGCTCGTCCCGAGCAGAAACAAAGAAAAAGAAAATAAAATCTAAGCTACAAGTTTATTACACCACTTTCGCAGGTGACGCGATTGCACTGAGCATGTGCAACAAGCCGTTAAACCTCTAGGTTACCCTAGAGGAGGAGTGTTGTCTCCTGAGGGTTTTCAGCGGATTACACCCACAAAATCCATAAAGAAAGAAGACAAATGTTAGTATTTTCGAAAATGCATTTTGAATAAGAGACAAGTTTACGAACTATTTTTGCAAAAATATAAGTGATCCTAGGTCATAAGTCCACCTATAATCAGTCTTCCTTAAACTCAGTATCCATGCAAGATCTTGTCTTTAATTAAGGTAAGAATTCAAAATTGGATTGAATATTTTTATCTTTCATAAAACCTAGATAATATGCACACCGTGTAAGTGAAGGTTTCTGGGATTTCAACTCCAACCATCAAGCCATTTATTTATCTATATATATATATTTTTCTTTTTCTGTTTTTTTCTTCCCTTAGTTTTCTTAGGCTTTCTAATTCACCCATGTAGCGAGCCTATAACCGATGATTCCCAGACCAGATGGTCTTAGGGCACCAGATGAGGAAACATCCCTCGGGTTTAAGGACTCGAGTGAAAAAGGCCACAAAACTAAAGGGATTATTCTTAATCACCGTTAGGCGTGAATAATCATGCTTCTTGAGGCACAATTACCCAGCTTAATAGGTGAGATCACTGTTAGGCGTGAGTCATCATACTTCTTGAGGCACAATTTCCCAGCTTAATAAGTGATCTTTTATTTATATATTTTTTTTTCTTTTTTCTTTTTCTCTTTTTTTTTTTATATATATATATGGCATTTTTGGTCTTTGTTTCCATCCAAGAAATGTGTAAGTGTAAAGTGCATATTATCTAAGGCAAAAATGCAAGATAAAAATATCTCCTCAATTTACTTACTTAGCCTATAATTTTCAAACAAGATCTATTACTTCAACTAGGTTTAAGATGTCATAATTAAGGCTTTCTAATCTCTAAGATATATCTTAATTTTCTTAAAAATAGAACAAAACTTTATCTCTTATTTCAAAAAGTTTTTATTTTTTTATTTTTTATTTTTATTTTTTTTCTAAAAGAAAAGATAAAATCTAAAAAAAAAGTGGAAAATCTAGAAAAAAATAAAATCTAAAAATAAAAGACCTAAAAAGAAAGTAAAAATCCTAAAATAAAAAAAAATAAAAATAAAAAACCTAACAAGAAAATGAAAAATCCTAAGTTAGTATCTACCCCCCCATACCTATTTCATGCATCGTCCTCGATGTATGCAAGATAAAAAGAATGCATGAAACAGGTAAAAGGTGAAAAGTCACTCCCTCCTCCTCTTTGGAACCGATGTGGTGCTCGGCCCAGCTGATTGTGTCCTCCTCAATGTCGCCTCAATAGTATCTAGCCTAGAGGATTGCTCCTCCAACCTGGAAGATTGCTCCTCCACCTTCTTTCTCAGCCTTACTTGCCCTCTAAATATTTTCTTCATGCCTTTCCATAGGGTAGACATGAAAGCACGTGTCTCTACAGGGGGTTCTTGCCTCCAAAATTCGGGTTCATCCTCCGCATCATAACTCTCCGAAGATGAGGATACTACAGGTACATTTTCTGGCTGGACAGTAGGTGTCCAGAGTGCGTGTAAACAACTAGTGTATGCACTGGTCGGTCTCTCTGGTGCAGCAAACACTCTATCAAATGAATCAAATACAGCATCTGGTAGGAAGGTCCTACACAGACGTGTAATCAGGATGGGGTGTGTGTATTTGGCACCTCTTGTTCGGGAAGAGTTGACAATTAGTGCATGGAAGATAACCTTGTTCAAACAGACCGTGCGTTGTCTAGTCATCAAGTCATGTATAATCTGTAGCACAGGCCTGTTAAAAGTCGTGGTATGGTCTAGCCCTAAAATATTGCGTAGGATCCAACGTCCTATGCAATGAACATTCCTAAACGTGGTGCTAGCCTTTAGCCCACGATCCTGCTCCGTGCAGCGAACTCCCATAACAGTCATATAGTCAATTAAAGGGAGGGGCTCGCTATGGTGTGGGTTGGTCGGGACATGAGTGACTTCCTCAATAAGAGGAAGCGTGACAATGAAATCACCATTAGGCATGTGGACAGTGAATTGGTAAGCTTGTGAATCTACCGAGGCTTGATCTAGGTGAGTGTAAAACATCTTCACCAACTCAGGACAATAGAATGACTCGGTCTCAGAATTATCATAAATCAAATTGTACCAATTCCTAGCCCTTATTCGTTCTAAAAATACATGTCCATACCCATTATTATCAATCAAAATCCGCCCAAAGTCTTTTTCAGAAAAATTTGTGGTGCCATAACAGAGATTGAAGATTAAAGCAGTAAAGAGTAGAGATTAGAATATCGAACCACCCCCGGATTACGTGGGGGGAAGAAAACGATCTCTGTTGTGGATGCAGAGAACTCTGGAAGAAATTGTGACACCAGATCTGGAAGAAGCACTTGAAATCGACTGGTGGGAAATTTTTCTGGGCACTGGATTCTACAGGAGAGCCGCGTTTGCGCGGCTAGGCTTGTGGATCCGCGGCAATCTGAAGGAAGCAGGAGAAGGGAAAATTTGTAGAGCTGAGGTTTTGAGAGGAAATTAGGGATCTGAGGTTTGTTTTCTCGGTGAGAGAGAAAATATGTGGGAGGGGTATTTTTATAGGAGAAGGAATTTTGAGAGTCCCTAAATTATCCCTAGGTCAAAAAACAAATTTACCCTAGGGATTTATGAAAAGAATCTTTGACTCCTAGGAATTTGGAAAGACCTCAAATTTAGGAATGCTTTGAAAGATGGAATTTGAGGAATCCTAAGAATTTTAGGAATCCTAGGAATTTAAAAAGATGGAAAGAATTTGAATTTGAAAATATGGGAATTCCTAGGAATTTAGAAAGATGTAAAATTTGGAAAATGTGGGACTCTTTTAAACATGAAAATCCTCCTTTATGTTTATTTTTTTTTTTAATTTTATTTTTTTTTATTATTATTTCCTACATTTTATGTTAGTGAATCCTATGTTAGTAAAAAAAAAAATAATTTAAGGAGGTGGTTCTGGGGGTGGTCGGACTGGTCCACGGAACATGGCCCAATCAGCTTGGCGTTGAGTCTTCAAAAACCTACCAAAAATCACAAAAATATGACCCATGAAAATGATGCATGCGTGTGTGCTCTTAATTATGTACATAACCCCATCTAATTTCAAGATTTTCCTAATAATTTCAGAATCATTTTCATCAAAATCCTTGTCCCAGAATGGTGAATGAAATGATAGAACAGTTGACTTGGACTCGGAAAATAACACCGACTCAGGGAAGTGAATGAATTCAAGATACGGTTCGGGAGTCGGAATGGATTTAAGAATTGGGTCCAAGTCAAGAAATGTCAACTCAAGTCCACATGAATTGTCCAACGATGGAATGTGACTATTAAAAATTTGTGATTCCAGTTCAGGAAGGATGGGAATCAAAACTGACTCTAGAAGGTTACTCAAATTGGGTAATATAAACGGAGTCAATAATGATTCAGGGATTTGAACTGGATCACAGATGTGCAAATCTAGGTCACATATCTCTTTTAGTTCAATTCCACAAAATGGAGAACTTGCCAAAATGTCAATGGATCTTTAGAAGTGAAAAAGTGGGCAAGTTCGACATGATCCTCAAAGATGGTTGATTCAACTTCATTGTGAATTGTGAAAGGATCCAATGTTGATTCCGGGAAAGAATTAAAGTGAGGTAAAGATACCGGAGTCATTATGGAATCAGGAAAATGGATTGAATCACAAAGTTGGGGTTCAAGATCACATTCCTCATGTAGTTCAATTAAATGTGGAGAACTTGCCAATTTATCAATGGGATTTTCAGAAGTATGGAATTGGCCAAGTTCTATGTGATCATAAAAGATTGGTGATTCAATTTCACAATGGATAGGAAATGGATCCAATACTGACGGGAAATGGATTGAAATCAGGTAAGGATATGGAAGTCATGATTGAATCAGGAAGTAAGTTGGAAACATCAAGTGAAAGTTCAGAATCAAATTCATGTTCCAATTCAATTTCAGAAAAAGGAAAACTTGCCAAAACGTCAATTGGATCTGGAGTTTGGACAAGTTTATTTTTAGGAGATGAAAAACTTGCCAAAATGTCAATTGGATTTGAATTTTGGACAAGTTCAAGTTTAGGAAATGAAAAACTTGCTGAAATTGAATCTGAATTTCCAAGATTACATGACTCTTTGGATTTAGAGTGGCTAGTGACATTAGAAAGAAGATGAGAATGGAGAGATTGGATCATCAAATCTATGTCACGATTTCTAGCATTTTGAGCATTGGTCATGTCTTCAAGCATCTTTCCATAATCGATGATTTCATTGTTTTGATGGAAAGAGGAAGTGTGGTCTTGGAAGTGTGAGTCAAAAGTGTGTGATGATGGAAAAGTTGACTCACACAAGAAATCTTTACTCGGTTCACAAGCAAATGGTTGTTCATTATGAAAAGGTGGAACTGAGTAAGATTCTTGAGAATATGGTGGAATTGGAGAGACAAATGATTTTTGAAGTTGTTGCTCAACTCTCAGTAAATTGGCTTCTATACTCCTTTGCAACTCAGATTTTTCTTCAAAGGGAGGTTCAGAAAAAGGAGTATATGAAGTGGACTCAGGAAATGAATATGGTGGACAAGGTGAATATGGTGGACAAGGATTTTGATAATTTGACTCGGGGTACTGGAATCCCCAATTACTCGGTAAAGAGTTGAAATTATTTTGGACATGATAATTGTTAGATGGGGGGTATGGGTCGTAGTGATTCGGATAAGGCCAACCGGTGTATGTGGTTGGTGCATATTATAAAACACCGGGTTGGAATTATCTGAATATGGTGTGTGTGTGACATAAGGATTATGATGGAAAGAATTGTAATTGTAAGCCATATCACACAATCACAAACAAACAAACAAGCAAACAACAAACAAAAGAAGAAAAAGAAAATTCTAACCTAAGTTAGGGTAGACTTAGACCTAGACGACTCCTAACAATAGATCGTCCACAGGAGGTTCAGTGTAGACTCTAACCACAAGCTAATCAGCCAGGGAAGGGTAAGGTTGGTGGGAGGTTTTCCGTCCGGAGACGTTCCTTAATTAAGTAACCAGCAACCTTCGGGCTTTCGGCCCTCAACCCCTTTCCTAGACACCGATTTTGCAAGAGTTAAATTCCAACACTTTTCCCCCTTAGGATAATCTCCTAAGTGAGTCCGAGATGTCCCTAGGGCCAACGTCTACTTTTTTATTAAATTAGGGCTTGGGTTAGTGAGTGCTTGGGTTATGGTTTTCGGGCTAAGGAAAGGGTAATGACCTCCCCCACCTTATCTTATTTACGGGTATGCCCTAGAATTGAATTGTGCAAGTGTACAAGAAATATAGCTAGGATACACTCAAAGCAAGAAAATCAAGCAAGAGTTTGTCCTAGTCTAAATGCAATGCAAACACGTACCTTGTCTCCACGCACTCTTCAACAGTAAAAGTAAAGAATTGAAAGACACGTGCCTAAAATGCAAGTGTCTAAACAATTTTTAGCAATTATCAACCAATTTTACTGTTTTTTAATTAAGCAGGAGTACAGTGAACAACACAGGATTTCAAGTATAGAAACAGCAGTATTTTGCAGAACCAGAGGCTCTGCAGAAATTTGGTGAGAATTGAGCTCAGGACTGCCGCGTTCCCACGGCTATTCTTGTGGATCCGCGGCACAATTAAAGAATCCTGGCCTCTGCTTTCTTGAGCAGAGGGCCAGGTTCACTTAGATGTTACTGCAGTAAAGAATTTCCTGTTTTCTTCTCCTGAAACCTGCAACAGAGAAGAATAATAGTCTAGTACTTCACTTTAAACCAAAAAAAATACGTCGCTCTCCCCGGCAACGGCGCAAAAATTGGTTAGACGGAGAAGGTGTACTTATTATGAGTATAAAGATGTATTTGATGTACCCTTTCTTGTCTCCGCTATAGCATAGGGCTATACCGAGTCGGATCTCAGGGAGAGCTCGCGATAGAAGCTTTAAACGTATGGTAGTGAAGTGATCAAACTAGTATCCTTCTCTTACTTATAAACTTAATGAAGCAATGCAAAAGAAACCAAAAGAGGATGGATATGTTCATGGTGGAAGTGGAAAGAAATCAAGAAGTGATGTGGATGTTGTATTCACAAGAAAAGAATCAAGAAACTTAAAGAAAGAGATCCAAGACTAGATTACCTTGCTAGCTTGCCAAAGCTTACCAAACTCCTTGATAATGAAAGCTTTGCCTAATGTTGTCACTCCATAGACTTGGAATTCGTCTAGCGTGTTGACCTAATTACTTTCTCATTTGCAAGATGGTGGTTTAACCATCGGAGAAGAGAAGATCATACACTTGCAAGATTAACAAAAGCAATCACCCATGAGTAGTGAAGTGGCTAAGCTAGTGGTTAAACTAGTACATGGAATGAAAATCTAGCTACAAGAAGCCATTAAAGAAGTAAAACAAAGCTTGAATTAGATTGCAAGAACTAAACAAAGCAAGTAATAAAGCAAGTAAAGAAAGCACAAGAAACTAGAATCAAACTCAAGTAGAGGAATGGAGGATGGATCAATCCTTGCATAGCTTCAAGTTGTCACCCTTGATTACACAAGCTCTCTCCCTCACAATCACTCTCTTTTGTAATGAATCTAGGGATAGAGAAGAAGAGGGATCTACAAGAAATAACCTAGAGAAAATACATGAAAATTACAACTAATGAACTAATCTCCTCTCTTCTCTGATCAGTCCCAGCTCGCAGGTCTTCATGGGTATTTATAGGAGAAATGGGAAGCTTCTGGAGAGTAGTTTGTTGCCACAAAATCGGGGATTAACAACCCTAAGATTGTCGCGCCCCTTGCCGCGCCCCGCGGCAATCTTATGGCCGTTGGATCTGATCTTCTTGTTGGAGATCAGTTGGGAAGTGGTTATCCACGTGGACCACTTGGATCCTGAGTTTGTTGCGCGGATCTCTCTAGATCTGGTTTGAGATTTGGCTTTATCCTTAATCTTGATTAATCACTTAATTAGTGTTAATTAAGTGATTATTTGAATATCTCTCCATTAATTGTGTACCTGCAAATAAGTAGATAAGAGGAGTAAAAATCACATATTTATTTGTAATATGCATGGGAATTATGATGTAAAATATGCACTTTTGTGTATTAATCAAACGCATCACATCAATTTTCATGATGACCTTGTCACGTCACTTTGGCTTTCGTGAAAAGGCCTCGCCGTCAGGAGAGATCGATTGGGCTCAAGCTCTGACTTTATTCACTTAAACATATCTTCCCCTTGTGGTAGGTATGGCTAGAGTGAGGTCATGCTCGGGTGGCAATGGTGGTGAATTCTGATTCCATCGCCATCTTTCATGTCTTGCATTCTTCACTCTAGGCCGGAACCCGTGGTCCTCGCACTAGGAGACTCTTTTCTAAAGGCAAGGCCTTGGAAGAAGCAGGGGTGGATGACCTGGGATGATGAGGTGTCCATGCTTTCGAGGCTTTTAGCCACTTATTAGGGATGGAAGGCCTGTGATGTGATATCATCACGTTCTTGCATGCCCTGGACGGGTTCGTCTGACTGCCTTGGAGGCATGTCCTAGTTGGAAGGTAAGAGAAAATTCCTCATCTAGGAGATCTCCCATCTTTTGCAAAGAAACCTCCCTAGGCATCCCTCGGGATCTATGGAAGGTGGCATGAACAATAGGATCATGCCTGCATGAACCGTCTCCCAACTCGCAGATTTTTGTTTACTTCAGCATCAGGAGCTTGGTTAGCGAGACTGAGTCAGAATTGAATTATTTGTATTCCTTTTTTAAAAAAAAGCAAATGAAAATATGTGATAGACCTCGTGTCACTCTTGTTACATGTAACCCTGTGTGTATCCGAATGGATGTAATCATGAATTTTATAATAAAAGCGGTTAATTTTTGAAGTGAAAGTGTTTGTATAGATTTTGCCTTCTTTGTCTTGCATTTGTTTTGTTTGGAATTGAATGTCTGCTCTGAGAAATTTACTTTGACTCGAGATGTTTGAAACTTAGTTTGATTTGTAGTTCTTGTGTTGTTGTTTGTCCCACAACGGTACCTGTAAGTCTCATCTCCAAATAGGGGAAATCCTATCTATGGATTGAGCCTCCGAGAGGGAGAAATCCCTACAACGAAGTTGGATTCACATTTGCTTCTGAGCTGGGGCACTTCCCATGAAGGAAATGCAAAGTCGGGCCTCTGAGAGAGGAAAATCCCTGCAAAAGAGTCTGATCTCTGCGCGAGAGAAATCTCGCAATGAAAGATTTCAGTTCCTGTAGAATTGCCGAGAAAGGCCTGTAGCCATGTTTGCGTTAATACTTTCATGTGGGGGCACATCCCGTCTAGGACTGTACAGACGCGATCCTCCGAGCGGGGCACATCCCATTAGTGGAAGATCGCTTTTTGGCCTCCGAATGGGGAAATCCCACAATGGAGGGCATGGATTACATGGAATATTAGGACATACATACAATCATGCAATGAGAGATTAAATAGCATGTAAGATGCAAGTGCAGTAAAAACGAGTTGTGTGAGCTTAGTTTATAGGTTCAGGAGATTAGTACATCGAAGGGATAATTCAAACAAGAAAACCCCCATAGATATATCCTATATCTCTTGTTACCATTGCCCGAGCAGGCACAATCTGGGTTGTCCTCAGACAGGTCAAGCATACTCAAATTTCAAATCATACCTAAGATCCTCATTGTAGGAAAGTTATTCTCGTAGCGTCACATCCTTGGGAGAACTAATGGACATCTGACCATACGATCGATACGTCGAGGGGATAATTCAAATGAGAAAACCCTCATAGATATACCTGATCCTGTATATAGCCATAATCTGGTGGAACCTACAAAAATTTGTCTGAGGTAGGGGAAATTCCAACAATAGGTTGGATGTGTCTGTCCCGGATAAGGGCTCCTACCCAATCGACGATCTGATACCTCTAACGTGGGAGCAAGTTTAACAACGGAGTTGTCCGCTCGTGCTGAAAAAATTCCATCAACAGAGCTGTCTCTTGAGTGGGAGCATATCCCATCATTGGAATATGGAAGGAACTCGGTTAACGAAAACTACCAGGGGTTCATCTACTCGTAGGTTCAGATGAGGGGAGCCCGTAAGCTTGCCTGTTCTGAGTGGGGGCACATCCCATCAGTAGAACAAACAGGGCTCTGAGAGGAGGCACATCACTACAGTTGGGTGGGGAACTCCGAGTGGGAGAAATCCCACAATGAAGGGTTTCGGCTCCTGTAGGACTACTGAGAAAGGACCATAGACATGTCTGTGTTAACACTTCCACATAGGGGCACATCCCATTTAGGAGAGTACAAATGTGATCCTCCGAGTGAAGACACATCCCATCACCAGAAGATCGTATTTTGCCTCCGAGGGGAAATCCCATCATCGGGCGTGTGGGTGGATGAACGTCGGAACCGCCTCCGAGTGGCGGCATATCCAATCGTCGAGGGGTTTTCTTGGCTGCCTCCGAGTGGGGGTACATCCCATCATCGGGGCACATGGCTGGATGTCTGTCATAACTGCCTCTATGTGAGGGCACATCCCATCCGTGGTGTTTTTACTTGGCTACCTCCAAGTAGGGGCACATCTCATCATCGGGGCGCATGGGTGGATGTATGTCGGAATCGCCTCCGTGTGAGGGCACATCTCATCCATGGGGGATTTTATTGGCCGCCTCTGAGTGGGGATGTCCCATCAGCGTGGCATATGGACGGATGACTGTGCTGCAAAATGTAAAGCACTGAATATTATTTTATTCTCATAAATGCAATACATAAAGGTAAGATTGGAAGGGTTACACTGTATATATGAAAGTCGAAAAGTCAATCGATCATTTTGTACTAGTACACCACATTCTGCTCATGGGGAGACTGTGATTTGGCTGCTAGGAAATCACTTTAGGAGTGAGGACGTACTCCTTGAGGAAGCCTTACTGGATAAGCTCCTCCAGGTGTCTTTTGAGGGCACAGCAATAGATGGTCCATTGCCCTTTGTGGTCGTGGTAGGAATAGTACTCCTCCAACCTGAGTAGTAAGGTATTGGGCTGAATCGGCTTCGGGCGCTTGACCCATGGCTGGTCTTTGAAGGTGTTGAACACTTTGTTGATTGGAAGTTTTAATAGAGTGAAGTGTTGAGTTAGCCTGTAGCTCTAGATTGGACTCGGGGAAAGAATAGAGAGCACATGCTTCTTGTAAGGAGGCTGCCCCCGATGTCGGTCTAGAGCGTGGTTGGGAGCTTTGCGAGTTGACTTTGACTTTACTCTGTCATCGTTTGATTTTGCAGGGTGGTTGGGGAAGCGTTAATTGCCCCCTCGAGCTGGATGTACAGTGTAACACACCATTTTTGGAACACATACCAAGATACGTGTCCCAATTTTTTGATCATATTTTCCTATTTTCCCTATTTATTTTTATTTTGGGATTATTTATAGTCTTATTTGGTATCAGACTCAGATCTTTGGACAAAGAGTTAGCCCGAGTCCGAACCTGGGACACAATCCCAGGTACTATCTGATTTGACCATCCTAGTAGCTAGATTGGTCTTGTTTCTATTTCATATATTAATTTTCAATACATTGGACTTTTAAGAATTTTCTGAAATTTTTCTGAATTATTTTGCAAAACTCCTAAAATCAGTATTGACCGGTATCGTCGATCGATTTTAAGATTTTTAATTTACAAATAGAACTGAATTTCTAGAATCTGCTTTCACACTGTTCCTCAGGGCCTTATTTTCTATCTTAGAGCATTTTTTGAATTTTTTTTGAATTAATCAAATTCGACCGAATCGGTATTGATCAGATCACCAATCGATTATAGGATTTTTAATTTGCAAACCAGGCTGAATTTCTTGAATTCGATTTCACAGTGTTTCTCAGTGTAATAGTTTCCATTTTATAGAATTTCTGTAGATTTTTCTAAAGTGGTCAAAATTTACCTGATTTAAATAATATTATTATTTTTTGTTCTTTTTTTATCTTGCTTTTCCCTTCTCCACTCTTCTACTTGATTTTTCCAATTTTCACTTTCTTTTTTTCTTTTTCCTTTTTCTTTCTTTTTCTCTTTTTTTCCTTTTTCCTTCTTCTTTTCCCTTTCATTTTCCTTCTTTCTTTTTTTTCCTTTCTTTTTCCTTTTCTTTCTTTTCCTTTCTTTCTTTTCCCCTACCTTCTCCCCATCTCTTCCCATTCCATATGAACACCCAACTCCTCCCCTATCCCCTGTACTCTCCCTCTCCCCTCCTTTTCTTTTTCTTTCTCTCACTCTTTCTTCTCTCTTCTCTTTCTTTCTGACTCTCTTTCTCACTATCTCTCAACCTCCACTCCCCTTCTTTCCCCTCTCCTCTGACCAAGTTCGACCAATCTCAGGCCGCCGGCTAACCCCAAAAGTCCCCTCCCTCTCCTCCTACCACCTACCATTATAATCCCTAACATCATCATCAACAACAACATCACCATCATCTCCATTACCATCACCACAACTACCACCATCCTCTCCACCAAGCACCACCACCCCTAACCATCTCGTTCCTACTTTCCTCCCCAACCACCACCACAATCAACTCCCACTACCACCCATATTTCCATCACCACCAACCAATAATACCCCCAATCCAAATCTCCACCTCCTCCAACCGTAGCCTCGGACGACCACCGCGCCGCTCCTGATCGCCAACCACTATCTCTCCTCCCCTACTCCCTCTCTCTTCCTTCTCCTCCTCCTTCTCTTCCTTATCCTTCTTCTTTTTCTTTTCCTCTCTTTTATTTCTTTTTCTTTCTTCTCCCCCCATTCCTTATCCCTCTCTCCCTAGTTGCTGACCGATGGTGACCCACGGCCGATGTCGGCCACCAGGCCGTGGGTTTCAGTCATGGCCCCACCTAGGCTGTGTCCTCCTCTCTTCCTTTCTCCTTCTCTCCTCTCTCTGGCCGAATTCTCTCTTTCTCTCTCAGTTTCTCTCTTTCCTTCTTATTTCTCTCTCTTCTCTCTCTCCTCTCCCTCTTTGTACATTGTTCTAGTTCTTACCCTATTTCTCTCTATTCTCTCTCTCCTCTCCCTCTTTGTATATGGTTCTTGTTCTCACCCCCTCTCTTTAGATATGCTTTTGGCTCTCTCTATCACTTTCTCTCTCCCTTTTCTCTTAATTGCGCGCGTGTACACATTCCCGCCTTCGGTGTTCCCCGAAGTCTGCCACTGCATACCGGATCATGCGTCTTGTTTCGTACTTAGGCGAGTATTGTTAATTCTTGTGGTCAAATTCATAATTATGGTGATTGCGAATACTATTTCTCTGTACTATTGCGAGTACCAATTTTGTATGCTGCGAGTACTCCTTTTCGGTATTTGGGCGATGTATCTTGTTTGGGTTTATTGTACATGTATTAGGTGTGGGATTGTATATGTGTTGATGCATGTGTTGTATATTATGTTGTGTAACACCTGTATATGTATGTGGCCGAGTGCCTGTGACTGCATATGTAGTAGCACTGTAGACGAATGCTTGTACCTGTGCCTATGCTTGTATAGCCTCCAGATTTAACTGCGGTTCCCTTGTTTTGTTATATACACATGCATGCGTTAGTTCTAACCCTTGTGCAGGTTGCAGGTACCCGGGGCACAGCCATCGGGTGAATCTACCCAATAGGTCTTGGCCTTGTACCTTCTGGGTTTCGTGGTAGAGTCACCGCGATAGACCGCTCTGTAGGCTACCTAATAGGTCTTGACCTTATACCCTCTGGTTTCGTGGTACCTTGGTGGAGTGGTTCACCCACTCAGTCCTGGTGGGTTGCACTATGGTTTGTTTTTATTATATGTGTGTGTTGTTTGATACTAACGTTTGTGCAGGTACACATTCAGCCATCGGGCTCTCTTCAGCCTCGGGCTCTCTTCAGCCTCGGGCTTGATTAGTCTCTAATTTTGCATAATTTGTATCACATCTTCACATTGATTTCATATTAAATTTTGCTAATAAAGCTTTGATTCCTTGATTCTAGGTCCATGGTGTGCAATGAAGAAGAAGACCCTAAATCACCATTTAATTGGTGATTAAAAGCCTATTAAAGATAGCCATTGACCTAGAGAGCTGATTCTGTAAAAACCAGGGGCTGAAAAGACGAAACCGGGCACAGGGACTGACAGGGGACAAACAGGACCGCGCGCGGCTCGAAGCGCTGCGCGCGCGGCCCCAGGATGGCCGCGGCCCCGGCCGCGTTTTGGACCAGGGCCTGGCCCCTGGCCCCTCTCTTCCCTGATGGCTATAAATACCCCCCCTGGGGTTTCAGAGCAAGGATATGCAGAGTTTTAGGGTAGTTTTCATTTTCATTTTGTAGTTTAGGGTAGTTTAGGTTAGTGTTCTTCTTCTTCCTCCCTTGTATTTTCTATTTCTTGTAGATCTTGTAATAGGGAGAGAGAGTTGTACATGTTGGGAAGCAAGAGTGCTTGTAATAGAAGGTGACAATCTATGAAAGGTGCTCTCTTACCTTATCTTTATTTTCTTCTCTCTAATCTCTTTTACATGTGTAGCTAACTTTTCTCTCATGGTACTAACAACTAACCACCAACTAGTCTAACTTCTTATTTGATAATCCACGTGAATCTAATAGCCTCGGTTTGGCCTTTCTCTTACAAGAGCCATTGATGGCTCATGATGATGGATCTAACTCTAACTTCCTAACTATTAACAAGCTAACATTACTTTACTCCATGCTTACTTTTAGTTTTGATGGTTTAAGTGTAGCTTGAACTTATTTTGTTGAGTTGGGTTGTGATGAGTTACATATGGGTCATGCTTTGAATAGCTCTTGAACAAGGACTAGTGATGGCCAATGATACATGTGAGGCAACTATCACTAAGAGGTTAGCATGTTGGTGGAGTCATTAGTAGTTAGTAATCGTGAGTCTTCTTTCTTTTTCACTTTATTTTAGATATAAAAACAAAACAACAAAAATCATTCTTTTCTATGTTTCCCACTTCTTTGTGTTTCACCGTACTCCTCTTTTCATTCTTTCTTTTCTTTTCT
Source organism: Agave tequilana (assembly GCA_038442645.1). Taxonomy (NCBI): domain Eukaryota; kingdom Viridiplantae; phylum Streptophyta; class Magnoliopsida; order Asparagales; family Asparagaceae; genus Agave; species Agave tequilana. The sequence continues at coordinate 24,476 of JAVJIF010005225.1, forward strand.
TTTCATTCTTTCAAACTTTGAAGAACCGTTAACATACACGTGAACATACCGTGTAAGCTTCTATCGCCTCCCGTCCTTGTGGATTCGACTCGTTTTAGCCTTTATGCTATAACGGAAGTATCGAGGAAGCCAAAGCACACACACTTTAAATATCGATTTCAAACATACACTTTTTGGTTGCGATTTTACCACGATCAAATTTTGGCGCCGTTGCTGGGGATGGGAACGGTTTGATTTCACATTTTTGTTAACTTTTCTTCTTTATTTTTTGGTGTGTAGGTTAAATTTTAGCATTGCAGAAGTCCACACTTGCTCAAGTGTGGTCGGGTAACTTTTTGTACATTCATATACTCTGCTGCTAATTTTTGTTCATATTACCTGTATACTGTAAATAATTGTAAGAACTAAAATACAGAAATTGGATGTTTTAAAACGGTTTAGACATTTGCATCTAGGCACGTGTCAATTTTTATTCCAATATACTGTATTTTATTCTTATGTTGTTGTGATACTGATAGGAGGTGTACATATTGCATTGCATATAGTTAGGACAAACACTTCAGTGATTTACTCGCTTTTTTTTGTGTTCATCTTATCTATATTGCACACTTGCACAAATTAAATTTAAGGGCAAAACCCAAAACAACATAAGGTGGGGAAGTCATTACCCTCCCTTGGCCCAAAATCACCTCCCCCACTCACACAACCCAAGCCTAAATAAAATTTGCTAGACGTTGGCCCCTAGGGACATCTAGGACTCATTTAAGAGATTGACCTAAGGGGAAAGTTGTTAGAATTTGACTCTTGCTAAATCGGTGTCTAAGGTTGGGGATTGAGAGGCGAAACCTCGAAGAACAGTGGTTTGGCATAATTAGGCCCGTTGCTCCGGCACGGATAACTCTCACTGATCTTGCCTCTACCTGACCGATTAACTCGTGGTCAGCTTCCGACAATGTACCCCCCGTGGACAGTCTAACCAGTTAGGAGTCGTCTAGGTCTAAATTAACCCTAGCATAGGCTTGTTTTCTTTTTCTTTTTCTTTGTTGTTTGTTTGTTTGTTTGTTTTTCTTTTTTTATAAATTGTGATATGGATTTTAACAACAATAATTCTTTCAATCCAAATATAAATCCATATTTCACTCCGACCTCATTTGACTCGGATAACTCTAACCCGGCTATGTACAACAGGAACCAACAATATATGCCGAGTTGGGATTATCCGACTCAATATGACCCGTATCTCCAATCCTATAACCAAGATTTTCAAAATAATTTCTACTCTTCACAGAGTCAATGGGGATTCAACTCCCCTGAGTCAAACTTTCAACCATCTTTTTCACAATTTTCACAAAATTCATTCCCCGATTTTGGTTCATATACTCCTTTTCCTATTCCACCACCCGAAGAAAAATCTGCTTTGGAAAGGAGTATAGAAGAGTCCCTACAACAAATGCAAAATTTGCTTAATTCACAATATCAAACTCCACATACTCCTTTTCTAGAACATTCAATTGAAGAAGAATCTGAGTTAGAAAAGCGTTTGGAAGTCTTTTGTGATAGAATGCAAAACATGTTGGACTCCTCATCTCAACCAAATTTTCAAGAGTCCTACTCATCTTTTTCAGTCTCACCTATGCAAAATGAACAACCATCAATACTGGACTTGAGTATGGAAGCCTTACGTGAGTCAGATCAAAATCCGATGGACTCACAAATTCACCATAATTTCCAAAATCAACTTCCATACTTATTTTTTCACGAACCAATTACAAAGAGTATGGAAGACATGATTCCGAATCCAAATTCTGTTGCAAGGCCTATCAGTAGATTAGACGCACTTATGAGCGAATTGATCAATGAGAGCGAGGAAACTCTTTCTTGTCAACCTTTGACCGATCCTTATATCCCTAACTCTCCTGATTGGACCCATGAATCATGTCATTTTGGAAATCCAGATTCAATTTCAGAACACACATTTGAACTTGACCAATCTCCAAGTTATGAAAGTCGCCTGGACATTTTGGCAAGTTATCCCTTTTCTGAAATTGAAATTGAACCTGAATGTGATCCCGAACCTCATGTTAGTAATTCTATTTCACTTTTTGGTTCAATAATGACCCCGGTATCTTTACCAGATTTTTTCTCTATTCCGGAGTCAACATTGAATCCTGTACCAGTACACTGTGAAATGGAATCACCAATCTCTCATGATCACACTTCATTCATGGAGAAAGGGTGTGAACATTAATTCTTTGGTTTGGACCCTATTTTTGAACCAATTTTGACTCTCATTGTTGACTCTCGACTTGATCTGAGTCAACTTCCCGAGTTGGTATCGATTTTTGTTCCTGTTCCATTTGAGTCTAAATCAATCATCTCTCAAAATCACACTTCATTGTTGGACAAGAATATTAAAGAAAATGACTCAGTAATTATTTTTAAAATTGGAAATTAGATGGGGATAAATTTTTAAATAAGACCATTCAGTCCATCATTCTTTTACTGGGTCATATCAGAGGGGTCATTGGTGGGTCCTGCAAGATCCACGTTTTTTTGATTGGGCCGCAATGCTTGGCCCAATCAGACCACCACCAGAGCCACCCCCTTGAGGTAATCTTCCTTCCCTCTCCATTTGTTTCATGTATATACACATTCACGATGCTTTGAGGACAATACGTGAGATAAGTGTGGGGGAGGGTTTACTAACATAGTTAGTTTTACATTTTCTTTCTTTTTCACTTCTTTTTAAATTAAAAAAAATTTAGAAACTCTTTTTACAAAACTTTTTGAAACAAGAAAAATAGTTTTGATTTATTTTTAAGAAAATTAAGATTATCTTAGGAAATAGGAAGACCTAAAATTATGAAATTTTAAACCGAGTCAAAATAATATATCTGTTGGCCCAAAAGGTTACACTCTCCATTTGTTTAGAGTTTTGATGATAACAAAACAAATAAGAGCTATTTGGTACTAATTAGTTTGTTTAAGATAAGTTTCAGGTTAGTACCATATCTGGAGGCCATTGCTTAGCTATTGCAAGAACTTCTAGGTTCATGAAGCAAAGAAGGCGTTTTGCACATCAAGGAAGAAACATAGAAGAGAAGGCTCTAGCAAGGCATTGCATGGCTCAAGACTTTAAGATTGCTCAAGATAATTCATTAGATTTGTTTCTAATTTTATAGTTTTGTTAAAGAATAGTGAATAGGTTTGAAGCTCTGTCACACACGTTTTTGCGCACATCTTATTTCCAAAAATATTTCCTATAATATGTACAAAATATTTTTGTATACAATCTTCTGGCTACAAACTCATTTTTATGTTTTATATATATCTCTATTCAAAACTACTTTGTTTAATTTTAAATTCCCTTCAAAATTCTATTTTTGTTTTGGCCTTTGACCTGAGCCGGTCGACCGTCCGGTCGGCCGACCCTGTGTCAGGTCAAGCCGGTCGACCGACCCAGTCAACCGAGGTTCTGCCAGCAGTGCGTATCCGTGTGCATGTTTCACGGTCGACCGGGCTGTCGACCGAAACCTGACTGTCTGTAAGACATTTGCTCTCTGTATTTTTCGGTCGACCGGATGGTCGACCGAGAGCCGGCAACGGCTCTTATTTTTGAACATCGGTCGACCGGCCGGTCGACCGAGTGTGCCATTTGAACAGTAACGGCTAGTTTTCTGAGCAGATTTGTTTTTGTCTTTTTCTTTCTAAAAAGGGCTTAAATGTTATTTACTGATCCTAATACTTCCTAAATTAGCCTTAAGTGAGTTTTATCTTCAAACCCTAGCCCTCTACTATAAATAGGGGTGTTTGGGGAGAGGTTCATGACAAGAAAAATTTGCAAAAGTTTCAAAAGTTTAAGGCATTCAAAAGAGCTTTGTTTCTTGGTTTTTGTGCTGAAATTCTCTCTCATTTTCTGAAGTGTTTTTCAAAACTCTCTGATTTCCTTTCTCTTTTCACTTACACTCAAGAGCTTCATTCCTACTCATTGTTCTACAAGGATTATTGTAAGGGAAGAGAGTTTTGCAAAAGAGAGTTTGTGGTCTTTTGACTACCAAGAGAAAACTTGTACTTGTGATTGTGGAGTTGGGTACTCCGGTGTATTTGTAACATCTTTGTGAAGTTATAGTGGTTAGAAATCCTTCTAGGGAAGGCGGGGACGTAGAGCTGGGTGCTCGAACCTCGGAAAAATTCTCGGTGTTTGCGTTTGGTTTACTTGCTCCTACTTCTTGCTTTACTTTCATTGCTCTTATTACTTGCTCTCAATCTTCATTGCAATATTCATTTGTTTTCATTCATCTTGTCAATCATAGTCCCATACAATAAGGTTGCATTGCGCACCTCTAACTCATTTCAAGAGGAATCAGGAGGAAGGAGTTCAGAACCCTTTACGGGGCATTCGGCTCTTAGTCTTGTTTTGGGCGATTGTTGCATCATTTTTTAAATTGTGCATTGATTAGCATTATCATCTATTCACCCCCCCTCTAGGTGATTTTCAATTGGTATCAGAGCTTGGACTCTAGGTTTGGCTTAACATCCTTAGAGAGATCCTTAAAATTTGCTAATCAATATTTGCATTCCATTTGTCATTCACTAGTAAACATGGCCGACAACATCAAAACCCCTCCTAAATTTGATGGACTTAATTTCCCTATTTGGAAGGTTAGGATGACTATCTTTTTACAATCTTTAGGTAGCTTAGTGGCAAAATCCTTGACCGAACCCTATGTTAGACCCGATAGTGATGAAAGCACATGGTCCGACTTTACATTTAGAGAATATGAGGCTAACTCCAAGGCCCAAAATTCCCTTCTAACCGCCTTGAATGAGGACGACCTTACACGTGTAATACACTGCCAATCCGCCTATGAGATTTGGCAACATTTGTTGGTCACACACGAGGGGACTTCACAAGTTAAGAGAGCTAAGATAGATCTCTTAAGGTCCCAATATGAATCTTTTAAAATGATTGATGATGAAATCATTGATTGCATGATTACAAGGTTTACTAAAATCACCAATGCTCTTTCCTCTTTAGGTGATGATATCTCCAATGACCAAAAGGTGCGAAAAGTGATTCGGGCTCTTCCTTCATCATGGGAGATAAAGGCCACCACCTTGAAAGAATTGAACGACAAGGATGAAATGGACCTCATTAGTCTCATTGGGAACTTAAAAACCCATGAGATGGAAAAGAAGGCAAGAGAAGAGGCCGCTCCGCTAAAGAAGAAGTCCATAGCCTTCAAGTCTTCATCCACTCTTGAGGACGATGAAGAAGATGAAGAAGAAGATGAGGAACTCTCCCTTCTTGTGCGAAATGTCAAAAGGATGTACCGGAAGAACAAGCTCAACTTCCGAAGAAAATTTGAAGGTAAAGAGGAGAGAAGAATTATTTGCTACAATTGTCGAAAGCCCGGACATATCATGGCGGATTGCCCGGAGTTCAAGAAGAAGATGACTTCCTCCTTCAAGCCAAAGAAGCCGGTAGAAAAGAAAGCCTACAAAGCCACATGGGGTTCAGAAAGCGAATCCGAAGACGAGGTGGACACGGTGAACATGTGTTTCATGGCAAACACACCAAAGGTAACCCCACAACCTTTTGATGAAGATGATGAATTAACTAAAGAAGTTATTGTACATGCTTTTGTTGAACTCTCCGAAACTTATGATAATAAAAAGATTGAGTGTTCAAAATTGGTAAAGGAAGTTGCTTTTCTTAAAAATCAACTTGCTATGGTTTCTAAAGAAAAAGATGAAATTTCTTCTAATCTCATTTCTATTCAAGAAGAATTTAGTGCTTACAAGATTTCTTGTAAGGCAAAATTTCCTAAGGTTGATGAAAAAGAAATTTCTTCTTTAAAAACTAAAATGGTTGATTTTGAAAAGGTTTTGAAAGATTGTGCTTTTAACACAAAGAAACTTGAAGAAAGGTTTTCTAAAAAGCACACCTCTCATGCTAAAGATTCTCATATTAAGATTTCCCATGCTCACACTACACACCACACTCATGCTAAATCCACATATGCTCACAAATCTCACGCTCACTATGCTTTTAAATATGGTAGAGTGTATAGATGTACTTATTGTGGTAAAAATGGACATTTGGCTAAGTTTTGTTATGACCAAGTTAATAGATCAAATAATCTTGTTTGGGTTCATGGCACTAACCCTTTAGGACCCAAGAAAATGTGGGTACCAAAATCAAGTTCTAAATTGTTTGATGTAGGTACACACCAAGGCTCCAAGACGTAAGGAGCGGTGGTACCTTGATAGTGGTTGTTCAAGACACATGACATGGGACATCAATAACTTTACAACCCTATTAAGGTACATGGAAGGTGGCACCGTCACCTTCGGGGATGACTCCAAGGGCACTATCATCGGTATAGGTAACATTCAAATTAGTGCATCTCCTATTATAGAAAATGTAGCTCTTGTTGATGGTTTGAAGCATAACTTGCTTAGTATTAGTCAACTTTGTGACCGTGGACTTAAAGTTATTTTTGATGATTCTTCTTGGAAGATTTTTGATGTTAAAACCAATGATTGTATTCTCACCGGTTTTCGTGACAATAATGTTTATATCATTGACATGCTTAATTTAGATTGTTCTACTAAATGCTTGAATGCTTTTGATGAAAATTCTTGGCTTTGGCATAGAAGATTAGGACATGCATCTTTTGACCATCTTTCTAGGATTAATTCTAAGGAATTGGTGAAGGGTATACCTTACTTGAAGTTTGAGAAAGACCGCATTTGTGGTGCGTGCCAACTTGGGAAACAAACCAAGTCTTCCTTCAAACCAATCAAGGATATCATGTCAACTAGGCCATTAGAATTAATTCATATGGATCTTTTTGGACCAACTAAAACTAAGAGCTTAAATGGTAGTAGATTTGCATTTGTTTTAGTTGATGATTTTTCCCGTTTCACTTGGGTTTTCTTTTTGGAACACAAAGATCAAACTTTTTCTCATTTCAAATTTTTCGAAAAAGGGTTGAAAAAGAAAAAGGTTTTTCGATTTTGAGAATAAGGAGTGATAGAGGTGGTGAGTTTGTTACCAACTCTTCATGACTTATTGTGATGAAAAGAGATCAAGCATGAAATGTCATGTCCTAGAACTCCACAACAAAATGGAGTTGTAGAAAGTTAAAATAGAACACTTCAAGAGATGGCTAGGACCATGATAAGTGTATATGACCTCCCTCAATATTTATGGGCCAAGGCCGTAAACACCGCATGCTATATTTCAAATCGTATTTATTTATGTAAGAATTCTTCCAAAATATCTTTTGAAATGTATCATTCTAGAAAACCAAATGTTGCATATTTTAAAGTTTTTGGATGCAAGTGTTTTGTTTTGAATACTAAAGATAACTTGGGTAAATTTGATGCTAAGGCTTATGAAGCAATCTTTGTTGGATATAGAGTATTCAATAGATCTTCACTTACCATTGAAGAATCCATGCATGTTAAGTTTGAAGAATCTAATGTGGTTGTTGAGAATGTTATAGAGATTGACCCATTAGGTGAAGACATGGAGAGACTATCCTTGAAGGACTCACCCGCTCAAGAAGAAAAGCAAGAATCCATTGGTGATGTTCTAAGAGGATAAAGAGGAAAGCTCTCAACCGCTTCCTAAAGCTTGGAGATATGCTACAAATCATCCCAAGGAGCTCATCTTAGGTGATGCATCTAAAGGGGTAACAACTCGCTCCAACTCCATGACTTATGTGGTAACTTTGCTTTCATTTCTCATTTTGAACCCAAAAGCATCCTCGAAGCTGAGGCGGACTCATATTGGTTGCTAGCTATGCAAGAGAAACTCAATCAATTTGAGCGCAACCAAGTTTGGCACCTTGTTCCTAGGCCTCACGATAGACCAATAATTGGTACTAAGTGGATCTTTAGAAACAAGATGGATGAGTCCGGTAATGTCATTAGGAATAAAGCTAGGTTAGTGGCCCAAGGTTACACTCAAGTTGAGGGAATTGACTTTGAGGAGACCTTTGCACCCGTAGCACGGCTTAAAGCCATACGGATGACACTAGCTTTTGCATCTTTTAAAAATTTTAAACTTTTTCAAATGGATGTGAAAAGTACATTTTTGAATGGTTTTATAAATGAAGAAGTTTATGTTGAACAACTCCCGGTTTTGTTGATCATGTTCATCCCAATTTTGTTTTTAAACTTGATAAAGCTTTGTATGGATTGAAACAAGCTCCAAGAGCTTGGTATGAAAGGCTTTCTAGTTTTCTCATTTCAAATGATTTTGTCAAAGGCAAAGTAGACACAACTCTTTTTACTAAGCATGTTGATAATGACATTTTAATTGTGCAAATTTATGTTGATGATATAATTTTTGGATCTTCTAATGAGTTTTTATGCAAGGAGTTTGAAAAGGTTATGCAATGTGAGTTTGAAATGTCTTCCATGGGTGAATTGAATTTCTTTCTTGGACTCCAAATCAAGCAATTGGAAGATGGGAACTTCATATGTCAAGCCAAGTACGCAAAGAAACTCATAAAGAAGTTTGGACTTGAAGACTCTAAAGTTTGCAACACTCCCATGGCAACTACAACCAAGCTTGATAAGGATGACCAGGGTAAAAATGTTGATATTAAATTGTATAGAAGCATGATAGGTAGCCTTTTGTATTTGACGGCAAGTAGGCCGGACATAATGTTTAGTGTGTGTCTTTGTGCTAGATTTCAATCGTGTCCCAAAGAGTCCCATCTTATTGCGGTAAAACGCATTATTCGTTATATTAAGGGCACAATTGGAATGGGTCTTTGGTATCCGAAAATCGGAGATTTCTCTATGACGAGTTATTCGGATGCCGACTATACGGGTTGTAGAGTAGATAGAAAGAGTACTAGTGGGACATGTCAATTTCTTAGTAATTGTCTTATTTCATGGTCCTCTAGGAAACAAAATTCCGTAGCTCTCTCAACCGTCGAGGCGGAGTATGTTGCCGCGGGGGCTTGTTGTGCACAAGTCCTTTGAATGAAACATACTCTCCTTGATTATGATTTGCATTATAACCATATAAAAATATTTTGTGATAATACTAGTACTATACATATGACTAAGAATGCAAATCAACATAGTAAGACAAAGCACATTGAGATTAGTGTTGGCCCAAGGTTACAATCACCCATGATTAGTGTATTTTGATGATTACAAAACATATTAGTTATTTGTACTAATAACATTTGTTGTTTAAGTGTGTTTCAGATTTCTATTCATTCTAGAAGTCTTCTCTCACAAATACAAGGATTTGGACTCAAGTCAACTCCAATTGGGCTCAAGGAACAAGTGTTGAAGATTATATGAAGAAGCCTATTGAAGATCTTGAAGTCCTTAGAAACATTGTAAGAAATAGAATGTTAAAGTTTGAGTATATGAAATTTGGCTCTAGGATTTGCACACACACTTGTTTCATATATTTCCTATGTTTTAAAAATGGTTATTTCTAAGTTTTATGCCTTAGTTTATATATACATGTACCAAAAGCTTTATATCTTGAAAATCTTGTATAAAACATGTGTATAAACTATTTTCTGCATAATACTTAGCTATATGTATTTTTAAAATATTTCTCAAAATTTTTCTAACTCAAAAACAAGCCCAGTTTTTTTGTTTCAGGCAACTCCGGCCGACCGGTCCGGTCGACCGGCGATGTGTCTGGACATGCACTGTTTGTGCATGTCTGTCGGTCGACCGGACCGGTCGACCGACGGAGAGCAAATTGCTCACAGTTTGTTTCGGTCGACCGGACCGGTCGACCGGAAGAAGGAAACTGTGTTTCCTCTTTTGGGACGGTCGACCGGACCGGTCGACCGAGAACCAACGGCTCTTTGCAAGCTGGCCTTGATGTCGACCGGACCGGTCGACCGCCAAGCCTGCTATAGCCTAACGGCTCTTTCCTCTTTGGGCTATTCTGAAAAACTGTTTTTGTTTTCAGCTTTAACAGATTTTTAGAGAGTTGTTGGGGAGCTTTTTCAGAGAAAATAAGACCAAAAGAAATTGTTTTTAACCTATTTTTAACCCTATAAATAGAGGAGAAGTCTCTCTTGCACATAACTAAGAAAAATCCTCAAGTTTGTGTTGTTTTCAAAAGAGAAAAGAAAAGAGTTTAAAGCTTTCATTCCAATTCTTTTTGAGCCTGTTTTTCAGTTGTGTTTGATTATTAATATCACTCTACAACTGAAGTTTTTCTCACCACACTTCATAGAGCCAAAAATCCTATACTCATTCTATAGTGAAGTTGTAATAGAAGTGAGAGTGTTTGTAAAAGAGTTTGAGAAAAAGTGTAGTGATCTTGTTGTGATCACTTTGTTCTTGTAATTCTTTCCTTGTGGAGCAATCTCTTCGGTAGAGGTCCTTTGTACTCGGTGGAGCTCGGTGCTCGGTCTTCGGTAGACCTAATTGTAAAGGCGTCCTAGGTGGATAGTGGAAATCCTTCAAGGAGGTGAAGGCGGGGAGTAGAGCGGTGGCTCGAACCTCGAAACAAATCACTTTGTTTGCGATTGCCTTTGCGTCTAATTCTTGCTTTACTTTTCAATAGCTCCTCATTGCTTTCTATTGCATACTCATGATATTGTTTAATTCTCTTGTGCTACTATTTACTTGCTTGTAATTCTTGCCATTTATTATTGTGTTTGCATCATTCTTCATATCATTCATTTCATACTTGTGTGTGCCAATCCCGTACTCATCCAACAAGAGCTTCACATAGCGCCTCAACCCATATCAAGGGGAATCAAGAGGAGTTTAGTCCAGAGCCTCGCAAGAGGAATTCGGCTACACTTGTTGAATTGTACTAAGTTGAGCCTCACTTGTTTTAGGTTCCGCATTTAGAGAGTTAAAATTTTTTAAGATTAGCAATCACACCTATTCACCCCCCCTCTAGGTGTTTTTCAATTGGTATCAGAGCTTGGACTCTAGGATTTGGTTTAACAACCTTAGAGAAGATCCTAATTTGCTAATCATTTCATTCACATTCATATAGTAAAAATGGCCGATGGAATTAAGACCCCTCCTAAGTTTGATGGACTTAACTTTCCCATATGGAAAGTTAAGATGACCGTGTTTTTGCAATCTCTAGGTAGCCGAGTTGCAAAAGCCGTGACTAAGTCCTTTAGTGTACCCCCCGGTGACGAATCCACTTGGTCCGAAATAGAGACTAAGGAATTCGATGCCAATGCCAAAGCTCACTATGCACTTCTACAAGCCCTTAATGATGATGACATTTCTAGGGTTATCCATTGCAAATCCGCATATGAGATTTGGTCACACTTGATAGTCACACATGAGGGGACCTCACAAGTAAAGAAGGCTAAGATTGACCTTCTTCGGTCCCAATATGAAACATTTAGCATGCAAGAAAATGAAACCATAGATGATATGGTTACAAGATTTACCAAGATTACTAATGGACTCTCTTCTTTAGGTGAAGAAATCAACAATGATCAAAGAGTAAGGAAGATCATCCGTGCTCTTCCTCCTTCATGGGAAGTTAAAGCAATAACCTTGAAGGAACTCAACGACAATGAAGAGATGGAGCTTATAGGTCTCATTGGGAACCTCAAAACCCATGAGATGGAAAGGAAAGCAAGGGAGGATATGGCTCCTTCCAAAAAGAAGACTATCGCCTTCAAGAGTCAAGCTACACACTCCGATGAAGATGATGAAGAGGAAGATGATGAGGAGCTCTCATTCCTTGTTAAGAATGTCCGGAGGATGTACAACAAGGCGAAGTACCAAGGTAGAAGAAGATGGCAAGGAGGCAAAGAAGAAAGAAGGATCACTTGTTTCAATTGCCAAAAGCCCGGACACATTGTTGCGGAGTGTCCGGACAAAGCTAAGCCCTCCACTTCAAAGAAGCCTTACAAGAAGAAGGCTATGAAGGCAACTTGGGATTCGGAGACCGAATCCGAGGAAGAAATAGACACCGCCAACATGTGCTTCATGGCTAATGAAGGCACAAGCAAGGTAACCTCTTCCCCTTCTCATGATAATGAACTTTCTATGGATGTGTTAGAAGAGGCTTTTGTTGAGTTGTCACAAAACTATGATTTCTTAAAGAAAAAGTATCTTAAAATGAAAAAGGATAATGAATCTTTAAGTCTTCAAGTTTTTACTCTTACAAAGGAAAAAGATGATTTGGTTTCCACTTTGGCCACTACCAAAAATGATTTTGAAAAATATAAGATTTCTTGCAAAGGTAAGGCCCCACTAATTGATTCAAATGAAGTTACTATGCTTAAGGAAAGATTAGACTCATTAAGTGTTGTTTTGAAAGATTGTGAGTTTAACAAGAAGAAAATTGAGGCTATGTTTCCTAAGAAACAAGCCCCAAAGAAAAATGCTCATGCTCATGTTCATGTTCATGCTACACAACCTAAACAACATGGCAAAACCCCAAAACATGCCCACACTACACATACACATCATGCATTCATGTATGGTAGAGTGTTCTCATGTTCACATTGTGGACGGAAAGGGCACTTAGCCAATTTTTGCTATGATAGATTAAGCGTTTCACGTCATAATGTTTGGGTTCGAGGCACTAACTTTAAAGGACCCAAGAAAGTTTGGGTACCAAAATCAACAATTATATTAAATGATGTAGGTACTTTCCAAATCCCAACGACGTAGAGGATTGTGGTATCTTGATAGCGGTTGCTCAAGGCACATGACTTGGGACATCAACAACTTTACAACCTTATCAAGATATCATGAAGGTGGCACCGTCACCTTCGGAGATGACGCCAAGGGTAAAATCATCGGTATTGGTAATGTAAAACTTGGCACCTCTCCTTTAATTGAAAATGTAGTTTTAGTTGATGGCCTCAAGCATAATCTCTTGAGTGTTAGTCAACTTTGTGATAAAGGTTTTGATATTGTTTTTGATAATGTTGCTTGTAAAGTAATTGATAGAACTTCTAATGTTTGTGTATTTTCCGGTTTTCGTGAAAGTAATGTTTATATGATTGATATGTTAAATATGTCTTGTAATATTACTTGTTTGAAAGCCCTCGATGATGACTCCTGGTTGTGGCATAGGAGATTAGGGCATATTTCTTTTGATCACATTTCTAGGTTAAACACAAAGGAAATGGTGAAAGGTATTCCTTGCTTGAATTTCGAAAAGGACCGAGTTTGTGACGCATGTCAATTTGGGAAACAAACTAAGTCTTCTTTCAATTCAATTAAGGATATCATGACATCACGTCCTTTGGAGTTAATCCATATGGATCTTTTTGGCCCTACACAAACCAAAAGTCTAAGTGGGAATAGATTTGCTTATGTTTTGGTTGATGACTTTTCAAGATTTACTTGGGTTTTCTTTCTTGAACATAAAAGCCAAGCATTTTCGTATTTCCAAACTTTTAAGAAAAGAGTTGAAAAAGAAAAAGATGTTTCGATTTTGAGAATAAGAAGTGATAGAGGAGGTGAATTCATTAACCAACCCTTTACCACTTTTTGTGATGAACATGGAATAAAGTATGAACTTTCTTGTCCTAGAACTCCACAACAAAATGGAGTAGTTGAACGGAAAAATAGAACATTATAAGAGATGGCTAGGACAATCTAAGTGAATATGGTCTACCACATTATTTGTGGGCCGAGGCCGTAAATACATCATGCAATATATCAAATCGTGTTTTCTTGTGTAAAAATACTACTAAAACTTCTTTTGAAATGTATTTTTCTAGAAAACCTAATGTTTCCTATTTTAAAGTTTTTGGATGCAAATGTTTTGTTTTAAACACAAAAGATAATTTAGGAAAGTTTGATGCTAAATCTTATGAGGCTATTTTTGTAGGTTACTCAAACACTAGTAAGGCTTATAGAGTATTCATTAGATCATCATTGACTATTGAAGAGTCTATTCATGTTAAGTTTGAGGAATCTAACAAGTTTGTTAAGAATGTTGTAGAAATAGATGCATTAGATGAAGGTTTGGAGAAAGTGACCTTGGAGGATGCTTCTACTATGGGAAACAAACCAAAGGATGATGAAGGAAGCGAAGCTAAAGTGGAAGAGGCACAAGGAAATGAAAATCAAACACATGAGGTGGAGCCTACTCAACCACTACCAAAGGATTGGAGATACAATCCACATCATCCCAAGGACCTCGTCATAGGTGAAGTATCAAAAGGGGTAACTACTCGCTCTAGACTTCATGACTATTGTGGTAACTATGCATTCATTTCTCATATTGAACCCAAAAATGTCCTCGAAGCCGAGGCCGATTCATATTGGTTGCTAGCCATGCAAGAGGAGCTCAATCAATTTGAGCGCAACCAAGTTTGACATCTTGTTCCTAGGCTCCACGATAGACCAACAATTGGTACTAAGTGGATCTTTAAGAACAAGTTGGATGAATCGGGTAATATAGTTAGAAACAAGGCTAGGTTAGTTACCCAAGGTTACACTCAAATCGAAGGGATCGATTTTGAAGAAACCTTTGCACCCGTAGCACGGCTTGAAGCCATACGGATGACACTAGCATTTGCCTCATATAAGGATTTCAAATTATTTCAAATGGATGTTAAAAGTGCTTTTCTAAATGGATTTATTGAAGAGGAGGTGTATGTTGAACAACCCCCCGGGTTTGTTGATCCTACACATCCGGATTTTGTTTTTAAATTAGATAAAGCTCTTTATGGTTTAAAACAAGCCCCTAGGGCTTGGTATGAAAGACTTTCTTCATTTTTGATTTCAAATGGTTTTAAGAAAGGTAAAATTGACACAACATTGTTTACTAAACATGTAGAAAAAGATATTCTTATTGTGCAAATTTATGTAGATGATATTATTTTTGGTTCTACTAATGAATCTCTTTGCAAAGCTTTTGAGTCATGCATGAAGGATGAATTTGAAATGTCTATGATAGGGGTACTCAACTATTTCCTTGGACTCCAAATCAAGCAAAGGAAGGATGGGATCTTCATCAATCAAGCCAAGTACACAAAGGAACTAATCAAAAGGTTTGGGCTTGAAGGATCGAAAGTAAGCAAAACTCCCATGGCAACAACTACAAAGCTTGACAAGGATGAACAAGGTAAAAGTGGAGACATTAAATTATATCGTAGCATGATTGGTAGTTTGCTTTATTTGACGGCTAGTAGGCCGGATATTATGTTTTCCGTTTGTCTTTGTGCACGTTTTCAATCTTGTCCTAAAGAATCTCACATAATTGCGGTTAAACGCATAATTAGATACCTTAAGGGCACTATTGAAATGGGTTTGTGGTATCCTAAAACCGGATTATTTGAAATGAAGAGTTTTTCAGATGTCGACTATGCGGGTTGTAGGGTAGATAGGAAGAGCACAAGTGGAACATGTCAATTCTTAGGTAATTGTCTTGTATCTTGGTCTTCCAAAAAGCAAAATTCGGTAGCCCTATCAACCGCCGAGGCGGAGTATGTTGCAGCCGGAGCTTGTTGTGCACAAGTTCTTTGGATGAAACATACTCTCCTTGACTATGATTTACACTTTGATCATGTTAAAATATTTTGTGATAATACTAGTACTATTCACATGACAAAGAATGCAAATCAACATAGTAAAACCAAACACATTGACATTAGGTATCACTTTCTTAGAGATCACTATGAGAAAGGTGATATTGTTATTGAATATGTTTCTACCGATTTTCAACTTGCCGATATTTTTACTAAACCATTAGACTATGCTAGATTTTCATTTATTTGTGGTGAGTTGAATGTTTGCATTATGGATTCTTAAAAATAAAATTTTTTTTAATTGGTATTTTAACCCTTTTTGATGTATGACAAAAAGGGGGAGAATAAGTTTAGTTTGTTTAGTTTGATATTTAGTTTTGATATTATTTGAGTTTTATTTTATGTAGAAAAAGAAAGTTTGTTTATTTAAGTTTTTGACAAAACTTTTGTACATTGAATGCTTTATGTATTGTGCTTCCATAGTCAAATTTTTATACATAGCATTATTTGAGGGGGAGTTTTTCAAACTCCTCTTCCATGTTTATTTAAATAACCTATATGTTTTGTCATCATCAAAAAGGGGGAGATTGTTGGCCCAAGGTTACAATCACCCATGATTAGTGTATTTTGATGATTACAAAACATATTAGTTATTTGTACTAATAACATTTGTTGTTTAAGTGTGTTTCAGATTTCTATTCATTCTAGAAGTCTTCTCTCACAAATACAAGGATTTGGACTCAAGTCAACTCCAATTGGGCTCAAGGAACAAGTGTTGAAGATTATATGAAGAAGCCTATTGAAGATCTTGAAGTCCTTAGAAACATTGTAAGAAATAGAATGTTAAAGTTTGAGTATATGAAATTTGGCTCTAGGATTTGCACACACACTTGTTTCATATATTTCCTATGTTTTAAAAATGGTTATTTCTAAGTTTTATGCCTTAGTTTATATATACATGTACCAAAAGCTTTATATCTTGAAAATCTTGTATAAAACATGTGTATAAACTATTTTCTGCATAATACTTAGCTATATGTATTTTTAAAATATTTCTCAAAATTTTTCTAACTCAAAAACAAGCCCAGTTTTTTTGTTTCAGGCAACTCCGGCCGACCGGCCCGGTCGACCGGCGATGTGTCTGGACATGCACTGTTTGTGCATGTCTGTCGGTCGACCGGACCGGTCGACCGACGGAGAGCAAATTGCTCACAGTTTGTTTCGGTCGACCGGACCGGTCGACCGGAAGAAGGAAACTGTGTTTCCTCTTTTGGGACGGTCGACCGGACCGGTCGACCGAGAACCAACGGCTCTTTGCAAGCTGGCCTTGCGGTCGACCGGACCGGTCGACCGCCAAGTCTGCTATAGCCTAACGGCTCTTTCCTCTTTGGGCTATTCTGAAAAACTGTTTTTGTTTTCAGCTTTAACAGATTTTTAGAGAGTTGTTGGGGAGCTTTTTCAGAGAAAATAAGACCAAAAGAAATTGTTTTTAACCTATTTTTAACCCTATAAATAGAGGAGAAGTCTCTCTTGCACATAACTAAGAAAAATCCTCAAGTTTGTGTTGTTTTCAAAAGAGAAAAGAAAAGAGTTTAAAGCTTTCATTCCAATTCTTTTTGAGCCTGTTTTTCAGTTGTGTTTGATTACTAATATCACTCTACAACTGAAGTTTTTCTCACCACACTTCATAGAGCCAAAAATCCTATACTCATTCTATAGTGAAGTTGTAATAGAAGTGAGAGTGTTTGTAAAAGAGTTTGAGAAAAAGTGTAGTGATCTTGTTGTGATCACTTTGTTCTTGTAATTCTTTCCTTGTGGAGCAACCTCTTCGGTAGAGGTCCTTTGTACTCGGTGGAGCTCGGTGCTCGGTCTTCGGTAGACCTAATTGTAAAGGCGTCCTCGGTGGATAGTGGAAACCCTTCACGGAGGTGAAGGCGGGGAGTAGAGCGGTGGCTCGAACCTCGAAACAAATCACTTTGTTTGCGATTGCCTTTGCGTCTAATTCTTGCTTTACTTTTCAATAGCTCCTCATTGCTTTCTATTGCATACTCATGATATTGTTTAATTCTCTTGTGCTACTATTTACTTGCTTGTAATTCTTGCCATTTATTATTGTGTTTGCATCATTCTTCATATCATTCATTTCATACTTGTGTGTGCCAATCCCGTACTCATCCAACAAGAGCTTCACATAGCGCCTCAACCCATATCAAGGGGAATCAAGAGGAGTTTAGTCCAGAGCCTCGCAAGAGGAATTCGGCTACACTTGTTGAATTGTACTAAGTTGAGCCTCACTTGTTTTAGGTTCTGCATTTAGAGAGTTAAATTTTTTAAGATTAGCAATCACACCTATTCACCCCCCTCTAGGTGTTTTTCAATTAGATATCACTTTCTTAGAGATCATTTTGAGAAAGGAGATATAGATATTGATTATGTTTCTACAGATTTGCAACTTGCCGATATTTTCGCTAAACCACTTGATTTATCTAGATTTTCTTTCATATGTGGTGAACTTAATGTTTGTGTTATTGAATAAAATGTTTTTTCTTAACCCTTTTTGATGTATGACAAAAAGGGGAGAATGAGTTTATGTATGGAAATATGAGTTCATATGGTTTTGGTTCCATATGAGTTTATATATGTTTTTGATGTGTTTTCATGAATTCTTGTAATTTGAGTTTAAGTGTTTTGTAAGTGTTTTATATTTCATGATTTATGGTTTCATGATGTTTACTTGCAAATTACATTATTTTTTCTTTGTTTAATATAGCATAATTTGAGGGGGAGCTTTCTCCTCCCCTATATCTTTGTTCATAGCCTATTTGTTTTGTCATCATCAAAAAGGGGAGATTGTTGGCCCAAAACGTTACACTCTCCATTTGTTTAGAGTTTTGATGATAACAAAACAAATAAGAGCTATTTGGTACTAATTAGTTTGTTTAAGATAAGTTTCAGGTTAGTACCATATCTGGAGGCCATTGCTTAGCTATTGCAAGAACTTCTAGGTTCATGAAGCAAAGAAGGCGTTTTGCACATCAAGGAAGAAACATAGAAGAGAAGGCTCTAGCAAGGCATTGCATGGCTCAAGACTTCAAGATTGCTCAAGATAATTCATTAGATTTGTTTCTAGTTTTATAGTTTTGTTAAAGAATAGTGAATAGGTTTGAAGCTCTGTCACACACATTTTTGCTCACATCTTATTTCCAAAAATATTTCCTATAATATGTACAAAATATTTTTGTATACAATCTTCTGGCTACAAACTCATTTTTATGTTTTTATATATATCTCTATTCAAAACTACTTTGTTTAATTTTAAATTCCCTTCAAAATTCTGTTTTTGTTTTGGCCTTTGACCTGAGCCGGTCGACCCTCCGGTCGGCCGACCCTATGTCAGGTCAAGCCGGTCGACCGACCCATTCGACTGAGGTTCTGACAGCAGTGCGTATCCGTGTGCACGTTTCACGGTCGACCGGGCGGTCGACATAAACCTGACTGTCTGTAAGACATTTGCTCTCTGTATTTTTCGGTCGATCGGACGGTCGACCGAGAGCCGGCAACGGCTCTTATTTTTGAACGTCGGTCGACCAGCCGGTCGACCGAGTGTGCCATTTGAACAGTAACGGCTAGTTTTCTGAGCAGATTTATTTTTGTCTTTTTCTTTCTAAAAAGGGCTTAAATGTTATTTACTGATCCTAATACTTCCTAAATTAGCCTTAAGTGAGTTTTATCTTCAAACCCTAGCCCTCTACTATAAATAGGGGTGTTTGGGGAGAGGTTCATGACAAGAAAAATTTGTAAAAGTTTCAAAAGTTTAAGGCATTCAAAAGAGCTTTGTTTCTTGGTTTTTATGCTGAAATTCTCTCTCATTTTCTGAAGTGTTTTTCAAAACTCTCTGATTTCCTTTCTCTTTTCACTTACACTCAAGAGCTTCATTCCTACTCATTGTTCTACAAGGATTATTGTAAGGGAAGAGAGTTTTGCAAAAGAGAGTTTGTGGTCTTTTGGCTACCAAGAGAAAACTTGTACTTGTGATTGTGGAGTTGGGTACTCCGGTGTATTTGTAACATCTTTGTGAAGTTATAGTGGTTAGAAATCCTTCTAGGGAAGGCGGGGACGTAGAGCTGGGTGCTCGAACCTCGGAAAAATTCTCGGTGTTTGCGTTTGGTTTACTTGCTCCTACTTCTTGCTTTACTTTCATTGCTCTTATTACTTGCTCTCAATCTTCATTGCAATATTCATTTGTTTTCATTCATCTTGTCAATCATAGTCCCATACAACAAGGTTGCATTGCGCACCTCTAACTCATTTCAAGAGGAATCAGGAGGAAGGAGTTTAGAACCCTTTACGGGGCATTCGGCTCTTAGTCTTGTTTTGGGCGATTGTTGCATCATTTTTTAAATTGTGTATTGATTAGCATTATCACCTATTCACCCCCCCTCTAGGTGATTTTCAATATCTTGTTTAAATTTTAAGATAAGAAAGTAAGATTGAAAAGATAATTTGATCTTGAATTTTTTACCTTAGATTTATGCACTTCACACTTATACAATTTTTGGGATTAAAACAAAGACTGAAAATGGCATAACAATATATCAAAAAAAATGATGAGAAAAACCACTTAGTGAAGTTGGGTAATTATGCCTCAGGAAGCATGATTATTCATACCTAAAATGGTGGACAAAAATAAAATAATCCCCTTTAGTTTTGTGGCCTTGTTTACTCGAGTCCTTAAGTCCGAGGGATGTTTTCTCATCTAGTGCCCTAAGACCATCTGGTTTGGGAGTCACCGGCTAAAGGCTCACTACCCGGGTAAATAAGAAAGCTTAAGAAAACTAAGGGAAGAAAAAGAAAATATATACATATATATAATATAAATAAATGGCATGAAAGTTAGAGTCGATATCCCAAAAATCTTCACAGTTCACAAAATGCATATTTTCTAAGAATTTTATGAAAGATCAAAGAGTCAATTTAATTTTAAATTCTTACATTTAATTTATAACAAGATTTTTTGCATTTTGACTTAGTTTAAGAAAGAACAATTTCTGGTTAACCTCTAACCTTGGAACACTTATATTTTCACAAAAATATTTCAACACTTTTCTCTATTTCAAAATGCGTTTTAAAATACTAACATTTGATTTCTTTCTTTATGGATTTTGTGGGTGTAATCTGCTGAAAACCCTCAGGAGACAAAACTCCACCTCTAGGGGAAACTTAGAGGTTTAACGGCTTGTTGCACATGCTCAGTGCAATCGCGTCACCTGCGAAAGTGGTGTAATAATTTTATTAGTTTTTTGTTTTGCTCGGGACGAGCAAAAGATAAGTGTGGGGGTGTGATTAGTCTATAATTTTGCATAATTTGTATCACATCTTCACATTGATTTCATATTAAATTTGCTAATAAAGCTTTGATTCCTTGATTCTAGGTCCATGGTGTGCAATGAAGAAGAAGACCCTAAATCACCATTTGATTGGTGATTAAAAGCCTATTAAAGATAGCCATTGACCTAGAGAGCTGATTCTGTAAAAATCAGGGGCTGCAAAGATGAAACCGGGCACAGGGCCTGACAGGGGACAGACGGGACCGCACGCGGCTCGAAGCGCCCCGCGCGCGGCCCCAGGATGCCGCGGCCCCCGCCGCGTTTTGGGCCAGGGCCTGTCCCCTGGTCTCCCCTCTTCCCTGATGGCTATAAATACCCCCCTGAGGTTTCAGAGCAAGGATACGCAGAGTTTTAGGGTAGTTTTCATTTCCATTTTGTAGTTTAGGGTAGTTTAGGTTAGTGTTCTTCTTCTTCCTCCCTTGTATTTTCTATTTCTTGCAGATCTTGTAATAGGGAGAGAGAGTGGTACATGTTGGGAAGCAAGAGTGCTTGTAATAAAAGGTGACAATCTATGAAAGGTGCTCTCTTATCTTATCTTTATTTTCTTCTCTCTAATCTCTTTTACATGTGTAGCTAACTTTTCTCTCATGGCAACTAACTACTAACCACCAACTAGTCTAACTTCTTATTTGATAATCCACGTGAATCTAATAGCCTCGGTTTGGCCTTGCTCTTGCAAGAGCCATTGATGGCTCATGATGATGGATCTAACTCTAACTTCCTAACCACTAACAAGCTAACATTACTTTACTCCATGCTTACTTTTAGTTTTGATGGTTTAAGTGTAGCTTGAACTTGTTTTGTTGAGTTGGGTTGTAATGAGTTACATATGGGTCATGCTTTGAATAGCTCTTGAATCAAGGACTAGTGATGGCCAATGATACATGTGAGGCAACTATCACTAAGAGGTTAGCATGTTGGTGGAGTCATTAGTAGTTAGTAGCCGTGAGTCTTCTTTCTTTTTCACTTTATTTTAGATACAAAACAAAACAACAAAAATCATTCTTTTCTATGTTTCCCACTTTTTTGTGTTTCACCGTACTCCTCTTTTCATTCTTTCTTTTCTTTTCTTTTCATTCTTTCAAACTTTGAAGAACCGTTAACATACACGTGAACATACCGTGTAAGCTTCTATCGCCTCCCGTCCTTGTGGATTCAACTCGTTTTTGCCTCTATGCTATAACGGAAGTATCGAGGAAGCCAAAGCACACACACTTTAAATATCGATTTCAAAACATACACTTTTTGTGTGCGATTTTACCACGATCAGGGCTCTCTTCAGCCTTCGAGCTTAACCCTCCGGGTTTTCATATAGCTCCGCTGGGAGGCGACCTTAGCGCTCAGTGCTTTACAGCTAGACTCGTTCGAGAGTAGCTTCATCGCATGTGATAATCGGGCATTTATACGCTGCTTCGCCGCGTGCATTTAGCTTCATCACGTGTGTGAGCAGGGCGTTCATACGCGGCTTCACCATGTGCGCTTAGCTTCAATGTGAGTGTGGCTTCGCCGTGAGTGATAGCTAGACGTTTATCATGGCTTCGCCGCCAGCAATAGCCTTGTCGAACGCGTTAGCTTCTAAAGCTAAACGCTAGCTCCGCCAGGAGTTAAGCTCCGCCGTGTACCAAGCGTTATGCTGACACGGCCTAACTTGCTCTAGCTTAATTAGCCCCGTCTGGATAATTAAATAATAATATAGTTAATAATTATTATTAATATGATTGAGAAAAGTTTGAATTGTCTACTCTTACCGTTTTCTTATACCATGTCATATGACCTGTCACTGACATGATGTTTTGACCACTGTATTATTGTACTTCACCCGATGCCCTGACATCTGACACTGACATGCTTGTTGACACTCCGAAAGGACGAACTCCCAGACAACACTTCAACCAGTCTGAACGATGTCTAACTTGTCAACACTTTCAAAAGACAAATCGCAGACAGTCTAAAGACCTGTTCATCCCTGATGGAATCAGTGATTGAACTTCACTGATCCAGTGAAGCAAACAGTGAGCTAAATGCTATCTTCTGAAGAAAGTCCAAGAGGCTAACTCCCAGTTTCGCTGCAAGCTTTATTTTAACTTCGCAGCAAGCTCGTATAGCTTCGCTGCTAGCTCATCTCTTAGGTTCACGTGAAGCTCTTCCTAGCTCTGTTCAGAGCTATCTTTTCAGCTTCGTTGTGGGCTCGTTATCTAACTTTACTGCATGCTCAGTGCTAGCTTCGTAGCAAGTTATCCTTTAGTTCCGCTGTGGGCTCATGTTTCAGCTTCGCTTGAAGCTTAGCTCCGCTATGGGCTTTTATTGTCATCTTTGACCAATTAAATCTCAGCACGAGATTAATATGATTGAGATCAAATCAGACAGTTAATCGTCTTAATCCTTTCACTCCTCAAATCAGCTGAGAGAATCATGGAAAATCCCTCAATTAGTTAGAGTAAATCAAGGGATTGGTGCAACAACCCGAAGCCAGCGGGCTGATTAACTCTGTGCGTATGTTTCTAGCTTCGCTAAAGCTATGCATAACTTCACAGCGAAGCTATTCTTCAGAAGTGAAGCTAGATTAACTCAATCTATTTGCTGATTTTAAGGGAGCAGTTACACCTTATAAGTCCTATAAATAGCCCACTGCGAGGAAAGGCTCAGGGCGGGATTTTTCCCATCAAAGGCTAGAGGCTAAAGTTCTGGTTGATCTTCTCAGAGAGATTATTCTCTAAGCTTTCAAGCTCTTTTAGAGAATCTTGCTGCTCTTTAGAGAACTTGCTTCTCTTCCAGGATGCTAATATCCTCACGATCTTTCTTTCTCAAAGGATTCCCGAAACCAAGCGAGAAGAAAATTCTTATGCAGAAGACTTGAAGACTCAATCACTCGTATCATCAACGGAACAAAGTAGTCACGCACTGACCAGACTTTCACTGGTGTACTTCCTCAGAAACTCTAGAAGAGAGTTCTTGTAATATTAATTTTTTACTTGTCATTCTTTTTGACTACTTGTAAAGTCTTCCCACGTTCAAATCAAATGAAAAAAAAGATGGCGACTCAGCTGGGCAATTTCTTCTTCGATGATAAGAAGATCACACCGCAATGCGATGATGAGAGCCTTGGGTCTACTATCGAGACTTTGGTTATCCAATTTGACTAAGAGAAACTTGAGCAACTTCTCTCCGAGGGTTGTTCAAACCCTATTGGTGCACCCAAGCAAAGGAAGATGTCCGTAGTTAGGTCTCCTCTAACCATCATGGAGAAGCAAGTATCTGATGAGACTAAGAAGGCCATCTGCAGGCCTAAATTAACTTCATGCGAAGCTAGACAAATGTCTTTGAAGTCTGTCTTAGTCTCAACAGAGACTCAAGTTACTTCGTGCCAGCACCTGCGGGCTGCACGCTAAGCTAAAATAACCTTTAGGGCTACCTGGATTGCAAAGTCCAGTTCACCTCATGCGAGGCTAAAAGTTCTCTGATTTCAGTTTCTGATGAAGCTTGTAAAATCTCTAGCCACGGGTTACTTCAGCTCTGCTCAGAGTTCAGCCTCGCTTCTCCCACGAAGCTAAAGGCAAAGCACCCATCAGTGCTAAAAGCGAAGCTATGGTGGCTTTGCTCCTAGCTGAAGGAACTCTTAGCTGCGAAGCTAGAGTTGAAGCACCCTCTGGTGCTAATAGCGAAGATACTTCGCTTCAAAACAGAGCATTGCTCAACATTGCTAAAGCACCAAGTGCTCACGTAGCACACGACGAGGCTATGACTTCAGCCTCGTGGTGAAGCTATGACTTCAGCCAAATCAAGGCTCACTAAAGCCTATAAGGCTAACTTTATGGCTAAACCTATGACTTGTCAGCCCATCAGGGCTAACCTCCAGCCTCCATGAGTCTCCGTGTTGGATCGTTTGGGTCCAACCAACACAGACCTGTGAGAATTTATGAGTCATAAGCGTATGTCCAACTCTGTAGGACAAGCTACATCTTACCATCTCAGTGTGGATGAGCGGGGTGTCAACTGGTGATCGTCCATTCCGCCGATTGTTGTTTAGGACCAATCCCCATAACACTTCTTCCAAATAAACAGTCAGTATTTGACTGTTTGTCAGCCCTGACCTCCGAAGAATCCAAATCTAAGAGGAAGAAGAAAGCCAAGAAAACTCACCTCGCTACATTCTCTGTCAACATGGCAGGCAGAGGAAGAGATCTGACACGATCTCGAAGAGGAAGGCAGGTGTTCGCGCTCCCTTAGTCAGTTCCTCAGATCCTGACTACAGTCCAAGCTTAAGTCAGGTTCTGATTGAACTCGAAGGTGCCTTTCAAGGCGCTCGCTCGAGGGTAGCGATACCCTATAACTAAAGACAGTCCTCTTCTTTCGCAAGAGCAATGTCACCAGAACCATTTAGAAGCCTTTTTCAATGGTCAGACGATGAAGAAGAAGCCAGTGGTTATATTTTCTTTGCTACCGTCAGTTCCGAGCAAAGAGGGGTGATGTCAGTCAACATGGCCGACAACAACCACGATGAGGATATCCATCAGTGTATGGAAGCTTAGGCAAACTTTCAAAGCTCAGCAGGCGGCTCGGGATAATATCCAGCAAATGTTGGCGCAAGTCCTAAACAATTGGAACAATGATGACACTACCGGTAGTAACCTCAACGAGGAGAAGCATCCCCCCTAAGATCGAGAAATCAAAGGGAAGTTCTACAATGGATGCGATGTTATCAAAGGCATCCAAGCTCAATTCACATCTTTAGCACAGAGGGATGAGCTAAAGAAAGTAGAGATGAGACGTCCTTACCCGTTGAAATAGGACTTAGTTCCTTATCCACTAAAGTTCAAACCACCTATGTTGCACATATATGACAGCAAGAGCTCACCGAATTAGCATATCTATTACTTTCGGTCACAAATCGGCAACTTGATAGACACCGATGCTATCATGGTCAGACTATTCATTGACACCCTTAAGGGGGTATCATTTGATTGGTTCAGGAGCCTTCCCAACGGCTCCATTAACTCTTGGGTGGACTTGAAAACCTGGTTACTTTCTCGATTTTACGAGGATGATACTGAGGTGACCATAGATAAGCTCCTTTTGACAGTTCAGAAAGGAGGAGAATCTGTGCGAGAATACATCGAGAGGTTCCACAGTCTCTCCCTCATGTGCCCCGCAGGCATGCCCTTACCCATGTTGCTTCAAACGTGCCGGCACAACTTCCTCGATCAAGTAAAAGTTCGTATGAGAGCTGTTAAAGCCAATACTTGGAAGGAGCTTGTCGAACAAGCAGAGATAGCTGAGAAATCAGCAAAAAAGTTTGAGTCCTCCGTGCCCAAAAATAAATTGGGGGTCAACACTAAAGGACGAGATGCAGCCCAATCTTCCTAGTCTAAGGGGAAAGAAACCATTGCAGTTGAGTTATCTTGGGAAGCTCCAAAAAGCAGAAAAGAAGCGGCGCCAACAGCAATTAAGAGTTCAAGTTTCTGCCGAGATAATATTCTTTCAAAGATGAACACGTGGTGACCATCTTCCACCTACTGTACAAAGGTAATAAGCTCAATTTACCTGAAGTTCTTGAAGAAATGGGACATACAAATGATCCCGACTACTGCCTCTTCCACAGGATGATGCATCACTCCACCCGCAGATACAAGTGTCCTCAAAGACAAGATCCAAGCATTAGTGGATGCTGGAGTTTTGACTCTCAAGTCAAAACAAAAGAAAGTCACTGCAAATATGGTGACTCTCAATTTCAGGAACTTTCCAAAGATGACAGTCCAAGACAGTTGACCCCAGTCCCTAAAACTAGACTAGACATTATCAATCCAATGGCGGAAAAGAAGAAAGCCGAGGGCCTTATTCTAATAATGACAAAATCTAGAGAGATCATATGGATCCATCCAGATATCGTCAAAGATTAGCAATGGGAGTCAGCAAGCCCAAGTTTAAAGGCAAGTCATTGTAACACAGTCTCCCTTGCAATGGATGATGACGTGTGACTATACTTCTCTAAGTAACTCGAAAGAAGAGAAGTTTGCCTTAGCAGCGCAGCCTGCTTCAGCCATTTGGCACCCGGTCTGGAAGATCATACTTGCGACAATTCGACCAGACCCCCGACGAGACACAACAACCAACAATGTTGAAAACAACTGCACTAATCCAGGTTTTGGTGCTATTCCCGCCACTGGACAAAGGGAAGCAAAAGAAGGTCTGATTCGACAAATTATTGAAAAAGGATCCTTCAAAGGGGCTCAAAGCTCCTTTTTGCTTCAATATATTAGCACAGCGTGCCAATATTTCAGCTCATATTACCCTACACGAGCTACTTCACCTCTCAAAGGAGACAAGAAAGGCGCTTAGAAATGCACTTTCTGACTCAAAGTCCTTTCTGACATAAGTATCGGTAAACTCAGTAATGACAACGAGACTTTGTGTCCCCAATGTCATTTGGGGCAACGACAGGTGTCATCCATCACCTTCACTCCTGAGAGAACATGCTCTTCAATAGATAATAAGCACGACATACCTCTATACTACACTAGGTATATTAGTTCTACGTGTATCGAAAGGATCCAAGTCGATCTAGGGTCTGTTCTCAGCATCATCCGCAAGAGGCTTCTTTACTTCTTGGGTATCCCACTCAGTAGGCTATCCACCACCACTACAACCATCTATGGCTTCAACACTGGGAGTAGTCACCCTCTGGGCAAGATTCGTCTCTGATGCCAAATTGGAGAATTGAAATTAGAAGTGATGTGCTACATCATCGATGCTGACATGTCTTATAATCTCTTGCTCGGATGATCATGGATCCTTGCTAACTGGATCGTCCCTTCCACACTGCACCAGTATTTCAAATATGTGGGAGATGATGTTGAGGTTCGAATGGTAAATGCAGCCGTTCAAAAGAATGGAGAATTACTTCACTGATTCCCTGCTTGACCAGGAGAATAACAAGCCAGTAAAGTAATTGTTGCCCCATGACGTCGACAGTGGTAATGAGACGGACTCAGAATCAGGAGAAGATGCTCAGGCAAAGTTAAGGTAATTCAGGGCATGCAACCCCCAAAGACTCTCAAAGAGCTTAGAGGTCTACAAGGCAGACTTGCCTATATCCGAAGATTCCTCGCAAATCTTTCGGGCCATTGCCAACGGTTTACACGGTTAATGAAGAAAGGTGTCTCCTTTGTATGGGATGAAGCTTGCAAGAGGCTTTCGAGGATATCAAAAAATATCTCACCAAGCCTCCGGTCTTGGTAGATTCCGTTAAGAGAAAATCATTTCTCTTCTATATACGCACCATGGACCACTCTTTGGGCATTCTTCTAGCGCAGAAGAATGATGAAGGCTGAGACTTGAGAAGAACTCTAATCGGGACAGAATCTCTATATAATCCCATCAAGAAGGAGTGCCTTGCCCTCATATTTGCTGTCCAAAGGATACGACATTATTTGGTTGGCCAAACCATACATGTCGTTTCAAGGGTTAATCTCTTGCGCATTTTCATGACGAAACGAGGGTCCTTGAACTCCAGACTGGCTAACGGGGCCATTCTGCTTTCCCAATACGACATGACTTTTGTCCCCCAAAAGGTAGTCAAAGGATAAGCTCTCGCAGACTTTCTGGCAGCCCACCCAGTTTCAAAAACTTCCAAACTACACACGGACATTTCGGACGAGGTCAGCGAAGCCAATGTGACCTTAGAAAATGATGTATGGCAGATGTTTTTTTATAGTACATCAAGAATAGGCCCTACACGCAAGATTATTGCCAGGGGGTAGTATTTGTCTCGCCAGAGAATCATGTTCTTTCTCGTGCATTCTCACTAACGGAATCCCAACAATATAGCTAAATACAATGCTTTACTCATTGTCCTCCAGGTCGCTCGACAAATAGGGGTACGGTAACTTGAAGTTTATGGTGACTTCAAATTGATTGTCAACCAAATAAAAGGAGAGTATGAGCTCCATCATGAAGACCTGATACCTTATCACCATGCGGCGATTAAATTGGATGACTCATTTGATGGTTTCTACATTAGCCATGTGTCTCGCCGACTGAATTAAAGGCAGATGCTTTAGCTGCGCTCGCATATACATTGTGTAGATCACCTAGAGGGGGATGAATAGGTGATGTGCTAATCAAATGCCAAACAATACGGAATTAAAAACTTATTATGCAAGCTAAAACTATCACACAATGTATAACCAAAGTGCTCAGTGAAGGGTTTTGAACTTCTTCTTAAGATTCTTCTAGACTAAGAGTTGAGGTCGTACTATAGCTCTCTTTGTCCAATACTAGTGTGAGCACATACACAATATGAAGCATGTAAAGATAGACAAGAAATAAGAGCATGTAAGATATCAAACAATCTCAAACATGTATATCTATGGAGCATAAGCAATATCAAGCATGTAATAGATGAGCACAAATATAATAATCATGCAAGATATAAGAACAAGTGAGTTGAGAGAGAGATAAGCAATCGCAAACACGGGAGATTTGTTTCGAAATTTGAGCCACTTGCTCTATGTCCTTGCCTTTACCGCAATGAAGAATTTTTACTAGAATCGAACACGTAAGATCACTTGATGCCGCAACACCTACAACGAGCTCTCTCAAGAACTCAACAGACCTGCAAGTCCCTCACTTGTTCCCATAAGAACAACATACAATGCGAACCCGCAAGTTCGTCGAGGCCGCAACCTCCAACCCTCCAAATACAAAGTAGAACACTTTGTGATCACTTCTCTTGGTCACAAACTAGCACTCTCACATACAAGAATCCTATAGGATAGATTTAGCAATGAAAGACTCAAGCTTGTGTGAGAAACTAGATAGATGAGGAAGTGAAAAACTCAAAAAAATCTTTTTTGAAAAGTCAGAGAAACACTCTTGATAAACTTCTCTTTTGATATGAAAATGAAGCTCTAAAACTTGTTGGAAAAACTCTGTTAAAGAAAAAAATTGGCTCTAAAAAATTTCTCAAAATCTTATGTAAAAACTGGCCAAAAGACTCCTTCAATAAAGCTTCAGAAAAACTAGTTGTTATGGCTTTGAACATACTGTTGGTCGACCAACCGGTCAACCGGCCAACGGTCAAATTTTTAACCGTTGAGGTTGCCGGTCGATCGGTCGGTCGACCGTACCCAAACTAGAGAGTCACAATATTTTGTCGGTCGAGTACCCAAAACCAGAGAGTCACAATTTTTTGTCGGTCGATCGCCCGGTCGACCGAGTCAAATCTAAGAGCTCTGTAAATATATAGGCTCTCAAGGGTGAGTTGACCGGTCGGTCGACCGCAAGCAGCCCAAAAACACATTTTTCAGGGTTCAAAAAAAATTTTAAATTCATTTTAAATACCATAAAATCTCCATAAATTTCACAAAAATAAATTCATTGAAATACTATAAAGTACAAATATGTGTAAAGTCAACACATATTACAAGGATGAGAACTATTTTTTGCGACATAGAAATAAAAGCTTAAAATAAAAATGGTATTTTTCTAAAACCAAATTTCAACATGTAAATCTGATTTTTTCAAAACTTGTATAAATACAAAATTAAGTTATTGAAACACAATTAAAGTATAATGTACATGGATAGAATCTAATACGCATAGGAATGATATATACTAGTTTTTGACAATAAAAATCAAAATAGGTTTTGATAAAAATAAAACTAAATACATGAATTAGATACATCAAAATAAGTAATCTAAGCATATGAAGCATAAATGCATATGGCTGAAATCCAATATACATATAAACTATATAAATTTGTTTTGATGAAATCTATTCATGAAACCGAAATATGTATTTTTGAAACTCAAAATCAAAGTGGTTAAACTAAAATTAAAACTATTTAACATTAAAGATAATATAATATTTTGTGTGTGTATGAGCTTGAACCATCCACAACTAACCTATCCTTTATATTTTAAACTTACAAACTTAGACTCGTGTCTTTTTTAAAATCTTCTTTTAAAAATCTTCTTCTCCACCTCGACTTGATCCAAACTTGATCCATGAGCTAGACTCCTCTTTGAGTACTTGATGCGATCTTGAACCGCGAGCTCTTGAATCAACATGTGATAGCTTCAAAATTTGACTTCGAATCTTTTGCTGAAGCTAAACACTGACAAGATCTTGATTGAATATCTGAAATTTAATAAATATAAAATCTTTAGTACTATAACTACATGAGTTAATCATCATTAAAACTAGAGTGATTGGCCTTCGAGCCAACACATTGGCCTTGCCAGCAGACACCACTTATCATCTTACAGTGGCTACTCATCATCTCTTCTGTGCGAAGTACGGTTCAGAGGTTAGCGAAGTTCATACAACCTCAACAAATTTCGAACCAAGGGACTGATGATTTTTGATCATCAACTAGGCCTTGCATGGCATACTGCCCGATAATCCCAAGGAATCAACTTTTGTTTGATGAAGATTTACTCGGTTCTACTATGATGCAGTGGTAAAGATATTGTACCCCCGTTCATACGACATTATACTTCTTCATTGTCTATCCAATTTGGAGGCACAAACAGTACTTAAAAAGGCCCACGATGGCATATTTGGTGCTCATCAATCAGGTCCAAAGCTCAAACACCGACTGCACTGACTCAGCTACTATTGGCGAACTATGATCACCGACGCAGTCAAATACACGAGAAGATGTAAGGCTTGTCAAATTCATGCAGATTTCATAGACCAACCCCCGGAGCTACTCCACCCTATAGATGCTTCATGGCCATTTAAAGCATAGGAAATCAATATTGTAGGACCTATCAGTCTTCCATCAGTAAAAGGTCATCGGTCCATCCTTACAATAAGCAATTACTTCTCAAATGGGCAAAAGTTGCACCGCTCGTAGAAGTTAAAACTGCTAATATGGTCAACTTCATTAAACACAATGTCATCCATCAATTTTGTGTCCCCAGGCGAATCATCCATGACAATAGTCCCCAATTTGCAAGACAATCGTTCTATCGGTTCTGCGATAAGTACCAGACTTAGAATGAGGCTTCAACTGCTTACAACCTTTCTACCAATAGATTAGCAGAAGCGTTCAATAAGAAAATCATTAAACTCCTCAAAAGGTTTGTTTCTTCAAGTAACGAGATTGAAATGAGAAGCTCAGTGAATGTCTTTGGCCTATCGGATAATGTCCGAACTCCGACAGGCAATAAGCCTTTCTCTTTAGTCTAAGGATGTGAAGCAGTTATACCTCTAGATATACAAATGCTATCCCTTCGTGTTGCCCTGGCAACTAAGCTGACAGAAGGAAATAATGATCTTTTACGTCTCCAAGAGTTGGAAGCATTGGATGAGAAGCGACTACAAACTCAACAACGCATTGAGTTGTACTAAGCTCAAATTTCGAAGGCCTTCAACAAAAATGTCAAGGAGAGAGTCTTTCAAAAAAGAGATTTGGTTTTAGCAGTCAGGTGGTCAATGGTCATGACACATAAGACCAAGGGCAAATTTCAACCTAAATGAGAGGGACCCTTTATGGTAGAAACAGTCTACTCGAACGGAGCATACCGCCTAGCAAATCCAAATGGCTACATACTCATAATGCCGATCAACAGTAAGTTTTTGAAAAGTACTATCCCTGATCACGTTAACATTATACCTCTGATTAAGGAAGTACTTTACATGACCACATTAACATTAAACCTCTGGCTATTTAGATAAACTCGTCTGCCTATTTCTTCTACAAGAAACCTTGTCCCTAAGCGGAATCAATTTCATCTCCGCTCCTCTTGAGATTCTGGTTGACATCAAGTAGCTATGATATAGGATGTTAACATTGAAGAGAAGACAAAGGCAAAATTTTTGATTTTTTTTAGTCTTGTCACTCTTCTTATTTTGAAGTCGAGCATGTTTAAATGGCGATATTACGTATTCTTCTTTCTGATCATTCTTTTCGAAGAATAAGTCATATATTGAAGTCGAGCATACTTAAATGGTGATGTTAAGCACTCTTCTTCCTGATCATTCCTCTTTGTCCAAAAAGGCGGCGACTGTTCAATATATAATAGTGGCATCTCCGGCCTCTGTCATTTGACAAGTCACCATTCTGTCTCGCGACGACCTCGATCAAGCCGAGTTCATCGAAGAAGGTTCGTGACACGTCTCGGTGGAACCTTTTCGCTGTCTTCACATCCATCTCTGGATTCGGTGATTAGCTGCAAGCCTGAGTCTTGGCCATGATGAACATAAAGTGAAGCTTTGCTAGGAATTTCGACCTAATCAATAAATTCCCCACAGAACTCATATTCCGTGTCTCGACTTAACAACCGACCGAGAACAAGAATCCCGATTAAAGTGGCACTTCATCAGGAATTTTGACTTACTCGACAAATTCCCTATGAAGTTTATTCTTAACTCTTTAATTCCCAGCGAGATTTTAGAGGTCACCAGTGAAAGGCAGAAAAATTCACTTCAAATGGCATGATCTGAAGTCTTTGGTGAATAAGGCTACAGGAAAATATTGGCTTTTAATCCCAATATAAAATTCTCAACAACTCATCATGCTGAGGAGAATAGCATGGCTAGCCTGACTCAAATAGTTAGTAAATGTAAACCAAAGCTGTTGATAGCAAAGGGTTTGCTAAAAACCTTAAGGGACCTGATCTCATTTGATTCCTCCAGAATCCTCTGCCAATTCCTGTCCATGGAATCATAGATCTATAAAGCAAATAAGTCATATTAAAGTTTTCACCTCTGACTTTTTCTTCTTTTAGGAGTATTATTCTCCTATTCTCCAGCAGGATTGCTTGAATCCCAAAAAAATTAAAACAAGTTTTACAAGCACTGTCTCCTTTTCCTCGACGAAATTCTCTAGCAATATTCTTACATTTTGTACAGAATGGTTAATTCCCACCAAAGTTTTTTGCCAATTCCCGTTCATGAAATGTAGGACCACATCATACTGCAACCATTTTTCCAACAAAATGAACTACAGATTAAGCTTGTCAAGTTAGCATTAAATCTATGACATTAACACCTTTGAATATCCCAGGAAGATTTTGCTAATAACCCAGTGGATTGAAACTCCACCTGTCATTCTCCTCCATAGAATGACGGACCCACTCAAATTGTTGTTATATTAACAGCACATTAACCCTTGTCAAGTTAACATCAAACCTCTGACAAGTCACTCTAGTGAATCCCTAAGCGGAGAATTTGTAACGATCACTTCGAGCAAAATCCCTTTCTAATTCCCCGACAAGGAATTTGCATCCTATCTCCTTCAGCTTGATTATCACGTTAACATTATACCTCTGACAAATTTTTAAAGCATGGGATTCTTTTTAACTCCCCAGCGAGTTTTTTATAGATTTCTTTCGGAGTCTTTTTAGTCCCCAGTAGACTCTTCGGTTGTCACGTTAACATTATACCTCTGACAATTTCTTTCAAAACTCCTCAAGGAAACGCTAAATTCCCCATGGAGTATCAAATCACATTCCCCTGTGGAGTAACTCATTTTTCCGTCATGTCCAGTTCATCACCTCTGAACGACAAAACTTTAAGCTTGGTGGCTTCTCAATCGGTTATGTCCATGCTACCTCTGAACCGACAGATAGCCAAGTTTTATCTTCTAGTTTGGTAGAGACTACTCTTTTGCCGTTATGTCTAGTTCACCATCTCTGAACAGCAGGCTCTGAGTCTAATATTTTTTAGTCGGTTATGTCCAGTTTATCACCTCTGAACCGACAGGTGCCCAAAACTCTTCCCTTTTTATGGTACTCAAACTATCATGCCCAGTTTGCCACCTCTGAACAGATGAGTCCATAATATTGTTCTCCTTTCTCCCATCAGGGCTGGGAGTTCTTACTATCAAGTTAGTCAATCACCTCTGAACATCAAATTGCGAACATGGTGTCTCCTAGTCAGTTATGTCCAGTTTATCACCTCTGAACCGACGAGTGCTCAGATCCAATTTACCCTTGCAGTCCCTAGTGGACTAGTTGCTATGTTAACATTATGATCTCTAGTAGCAGATTCATAATTTAGTGTGTCTTAGTCTATTACGTCCAGTTTATCGCTTCTAAATAGATGGGTCCCTAAAATCGAGTTCACCTTCCTTTTATCATTATGTCCAGTTCGCCACCTCTGAATGATAAGTTTCTGAGCTTGGTGGTTTCTCAATCGGTTATATCCAGTCAAATATCTCTGAACTGACAGATAGCCAAGTCTCATCTTTCTTTTTACCGTCATGTCTAGTTTATACTTTTGAATGGTAAAGCTCTGAATTCGGAAGTTTCTTAATGTCATGTCTAGTCCATCACCTTTGAATAGATCGATGTCCAGATCTCATCTTACTGTTCTTTGTAAACTTTCTTTTGTTGTCATGTCCAGTTCGTCACCTCTGAACAACAAATACTCTAAGTTTGGTAATTCCTAGCATGTCATGTCCAGTCAGTCACTTCTGAACTGATGGATACTAAACCTAACTTTCTTTTATCCCCAGCGGATCCACTCCCCTAGACTAACTCCATCATGTTCAAGATTAGTCTCGGTTTTGGTTCTAATTCCTTTGGGAATTTTACTTGGTGAAATTTCACCTTTTCAAGTTCTTTCCGAAGAATTTACATGTTAAAATTTTTATCATATGGAAAACTTAAAACAAAGAGCAAAGGTATTTTAACTTTGCTCAGATGTGAACTTGAGCTTCATGTGAAGCCTTGTATTAGCTTCCGCTGAAAGCTCATTTTTAGCTTCACTTGAAACTTTATTCCAGTTCCGTTGAAAGCTCATATTTAGCTTCGCTTGAAGCTTCATCTTAGCTTCGCATGAAACTCATTCCTCATGGAATTCCTAGGTTAAAACCAACCTGGTTACCTTGTTCAGTGAACAATTGCACCTGATTAGTTTCTAAAATTGCATATTTCATACCATATATTCACATTTATTCAATATTAAATTATGTTAATAACACCTCTCAAGTATGTTCCTAGGTCTCCATGGTGTGAAATGAAGAAGAAGCCCAAAAATCTCATTTATTTAGTGATTTAAAGCCTGTAAGAATGTCATTGGCTTTGGGAGGAGGATCTGTCAAAATCAGGTGCACATATCCAGAAACCAGCAGCATATATCGACAGGGGGACAAACCGACAGCGTGTGGCAGAAGGCGCCGTGCGCGCGGTGCCAGTACGGCCGCGGAAACACGACCCTGGCCATGTTTTCACGGCCGTACCGTGGAGCCGCGCGTTGAGATTCGACGCGCGCCCCCGTGACACCCCTTGGTGCCCCCTTTTGCCTATAAATACCCTGGGATTTCCAGAGCTCAGGGGAAAAAAGTTTTGAGGAGGTTTTTAGGGTTGTTTCTTCTCCATGTATGTAGTTGTTAGGGTAGTTTAGATTAGTTGTTCTTTTTCTTTCTCTTTTGTACTTTTCATTTCTTATAGATCTTAAATAGGAAAGAGAGTAGTATATAGGATGAAAGCAAGAGTGCCTGTAATGGAGGGTGACACTCTATAAAAGGTTCTCTTTATATCTCTACTTATTTTCTTCTCTCTAACTCCTTTTACATGTTTAGCTAATTTTCTACTCATGGCAACTAACTACTAACCACTAACTTGCTAACTTCTTACTTGATAATCCACATGAATCTAATAGCCTCTACTTGGCCTTACTCTTGCAAGAGCCATTGATGGCTCATGATGATGGATTCTAACACTCTAACATCTTAACTCTCTAACAAGCTAACATTACTTTATTCCATGCTTACTCTTATTTAGTTTTGATGGTTTAAGTGTAGCTTGCACTTATTTGTTGAGTTTGGATGTGATGAGTTATCTTATGGGTCATGCTTTGAAATGCTCTTGAACCAAGGACTAGTGATGGCCAAGGATACATGTGAGATAACTATCACTAAAAGGTTAGCATGGTTAGTGGAGCCATTAGTAGTTAGTAGCCATGAGTTTTCTTTTTTTTACTTTGTTTTAGAAATAATTTCAAAAATCACAAATATCTTCTCTTTAATGTTTCAATCTTTATTTCCACCGTACACTTTGTAGATCACCTAGAGGGGGTGGGTGAATAGGCGACTAGCTAATCTAATGTAAAACTAATGCGAAATTAAAACTATTTATATAAACTAAAAACTATTAAGTAAAACACACCAAGTATAATCAAATAGTGTAGCCGAATTCCCGGTGAAGGGCTCTGGACTATCTCCTCAAGATTCCTCTAGATTAAGAGTTGAGATGCCACTATGACTTTCTTGGTTGAATACAATTGTGATCAAACAATCCCAAGCATATAACAATAAAGCACAAATATATCAAGCATATAAAGAGATATGAATAATAAGTATAAGTAAGATATAAACACAAGTGAGAGATAGAGAGAGCAATCGCAAACATGGGAGAATTATTTCAACATTCGAGCACCCTTGCTCTACGTCCCCGCCTTCAACACTATGAAGGATTCCACTAAAATCGATCTCGCAAGATCATTCAGTGTAACAACACCTACAAGAGTTCACACTAGAACTCTTGGACTCACTAGTCCCTCTCCTTGTTCCCGCAAGAATAACACACATAAGTACACTAGCTTGCTGAGGCTGCACCTCTACACCGAGCTCCCACAAGAACTCGAAACAACACGAACCCACAAGTTCGCCTCCTCAAATACAAGATGAATACTTTGGTGATCTCAACACTTTGATCATCTAAAAACACTCTCACAATAAATCTCCTATAGGGTTGATATAGCATTGAAAAGCTCAAGTTTGTGTGAGAAAAACTAGGATAGATTTGTGGTGAAAACTCAAAAAATCACTTTTGAAAACACTCTTGAAAACTCACTTTTTGATATGGAAGTATTAGCCCTAAAATAAGTGGAGAAAACCACTATGAGAGGTAGGAAAAACTGGCTTTAAAACTTTCTTAAAATCTTGTCTAAAAGAGCCCAAAACAGCCCCATATAAATAGGCTCCAAAAATTAGCCGTTGGGGTCAAAGTCAGCAGCAGATCCTGTCATCGGTCGACCGGCCTGTCAG
This sequence comes from Agave tequilana, assembly GCA_038442645.1. Classification (NCBI taxonomy): domain Eukaryota; kingdom Viridiplantae; phylum Streptophyta; class Magnoliopsida; order Asparagales; family Asparagaceae; genus Agave; species Agave tequilana. The sequence continues at coordinate 62,342 of JAVJIF010005225.1, forward strand.
CTGGCCAACGGTCAAATTTCTGACCATTGCAGCCTCCGGTCGACTGACTCCTGGCTCGGTCGACCGTCTAGTCGACCGGCAGAAGGCCTGGTCAGCAAATTTTAAAAACAAAATTTTGGTCTTTTTAACTTCAATAAAATCCCATAAATTCTTATAAATTCTACAAAAATAAGTTCATTGAAATACTTTGAAGTACAGATATGTGTGATAAAAAATCAACACATATTATAAACTTTTTGAACTATTTTTGTAATATAGAAATTTTGCCTTAAATAAAAATCTATATTTTTCAAAATCAATCTTTAATTTGAAAAAAGATTTTTTCAAAACTTCTCCAAATACAAAAATAAGATATTTTAAACACTTTTGAAGCTTAGTGTGTATGGATATGATCCAATACACATAAAAGATGTGAAATATCTATGTGTTCGACAATAAGCTCTAAAATAAGTTTTGATAAATACAAAACTCAAAATACATGTATACTTTGAAGCTCAAAAATCAAAACGGTATTTTCTAAAACTAAAACTATTTTATGAAAACACATATAATTTTGTGTGTGTGTGTATGAACTTGAGCAATCCATAACTAATCTATCCTTTACATTTTATCTAAGAACAAATCTTAACACTTACAAACATGACACAAGTCTTCATGAAAATCTTCTCTTGAAAATCTTCTTCTCCTTCTTGACTTGGTCCAAATCTTGATTAAAAGAGCTAGACTCCCCTTTGAGTTCATGATGCGATCTTGATGCGCGAGCTCTTGAATCACCACATGCTAGCTTCAAAGTATAAATATAATTTGTGCTTTAAGATGTCTATATTGTAGGCACAATCAAATCATATAAATGTATGAAAATGGAAATACCAATTGAAATTGATACTATTTGGAATTTGAAGTATACATATATAGGAAAACAAATATGAGTATATAAAAATGAAGATCATGTGTATAACTAATAACTATCACCCTATTCATACACATGTTTAAATTGATTTTCAATAAGAGCATACAATGCATGGTCGCCAATCCAACCGCCCTTAGAAGGGTAGAAGTTTTCTTAAAAACACTACCAAATGAAGAATAAATAACTAGTTTAAAGTAATTTTTGAAAAACTACTTAAAGATCCTTCAAACATGAAAACAATTCATATATCTCATGAAGTATGCTAAATACACAAGAGTTGACACTCGAAATCTATAAAGCTCATACAAGCTCATGAAAACAAAGTCATGAGTAAACAATGAATGTGAGTGCACAAGCATCATGTGAATAGCATATTCATGAAAATAGTCAATGAGGCTCAAAACATCAAAACGTATGAAAATCAAAAAATTATTTTTCATTAAAATTAAACAAACTTCAAGGTATATGTATGTTCTATCAAAACTAAAAATATACATGTATATCCCAAGCACAAACGAGTCCATAAAAGAATTTGCATGAAGACAAGTGACTCAAGGGTATACATGTATATTTATTAGTTTTAGACAAAAATAATATATACATGAAGTAAAACATGTACAAAAATAGAGAAAACATGTATAAATAAAAGAATCATCAAAACTAGGTTATACATGTACATGTAATGAGTATAAATGAGCATTGAAGTAAAAATATATAATAATTAAGTGTAGCTCACTATTTGTACAAGTATAAACACAAGTTTTAACGAAAATTACATCTAAATAAGTAATCACCACATAAAATACAAAACATGATTATTGAGCATGAAACCAAAACATGTTAAAAATATTTATATGAAAAATGTAAAAAAAAAAGGAGTTAGAGGTAGTTACCAAACCAAATGAACTATTCTTTATATCTCAAAACCATGGTGGTCCTCCCACCAAACTTTCTTGATAGTGATGCATTAATTTGGTGTGTCCATCTAGCCCATGTATCCACCGCCAATGCACCAACCCTCTCACGTCATGTGAAAGCCCACACCTACATCAAACACAAATGGTGGGGATTTTGGTACACATTTTCTTTTAGGTCCATGGGGGTTAGCATCATAAGGAACCCAAACATTATTATTTGCAAAATTTACATGATTTATCTATCAAAACAAAACTTTGCTAAATGGACTTTGCGGCCACAATGTGTATATTTGTACACTCTAGCATGCATATGAGTGGTATGAATGTGAGCATGGGGTGCATATATATGCCGTGGTTTATGTGCATGAACATGTGGAGCTTGTTTCTTTGAAAACACGGCTTCCAATCTAGAATGGTTAAATGCACAATTGCTCAAAATTGAGCTCAAATAATCAATTTTATTTTTCAAGACGTGAATCTCATTTTTATCAATAGTAGCATGAAAAACATGGCAAGGATCATTATGAGAATCAACAATCTTTTTCTTTTTAGAAATGTTTTCTTTTACTTTTGAAAAAAAATTTCTTTTCAAAGAGTTATTTTCTTTCAAAACAATCTCTTTTTCTTTTTTCACCAAAATAATTTTATTTTTCAAAGAATTATTTTCTTCACAAATATCATTTAATTTAGTATATAAGGAAATATTCTCCTTTTCAAAGATTCATTTTCTTTTAGAAACACATTCAAGTTTATTTTTAAAAGAATCCTTTTCTTTCTCCAACAATTCATATTTTTCAAGAAGTTTTTGACAAAACGATGCAAGCTCATCATAAGACATAACAATATCTTCTTCTACCTCAGATTCAGAATTTACCTCAAGGGGTCATCTCCTTGGACCATGTAGCATATGTTGAAAGCATTACTTCCATCATCCGAGTCGCTCCCCCCATAGTATCGCTTTTGTTCACCAAGAGAGATTAGAGTGTTCCATACTACAAAAGCCGAACCAAAATTAACAACCCTAGGTAAATATTCATCATTTAGGGTAGATTTTAAAGCATGGATGATTTTTGTGTTGCCTCAAGATGTTTGTCATTAACAAAATATGAATCCTTAATGGTGGCAAGATAAACAGGAATATCTAGGGCTTTGAGGTACATTGACATCCTAACTTTCCAAATTTGAAAGTTAAGAATACCAAACATGGGAGGTGTCATGAAATCCATATGTGTATGTAAACAAATATTGTGATTAGCTAAAATAGGATCTTTAACTCAAGGTTGTTAGACCCAAATCAAGAGCACCAAGATCTGATACCACTTGTAGATCACCTAGAGGGGTGAATAGGTGACTAGCTAATCTAATGCAAAACTAATGTGGAATTAAAACTATTTATGCAAACTAAAAACTATTAAGCAAACACACCAAGTATAACCAAAGAGTGTAGCCGAATTTTCAGTGAAGGGCTCTGGACTATCTTCTCAAGATTTCTCTAGATTAAGAGTTGAGGTGCCACTATGGCTCTCTTGGTTGAATACAAGTGTGAACAAACAATCCCAAGCATATAACAATAAAGTACAAGTATATCAAGCATATAAAGAGATATGAACAACAAGCATAAGTAAGATATAAATACAAGTGACAGATAGAGAGAGCAATCGCAAACACGAGAGATTTGTTGCAAGGTTCGAGTACCCTTGCTCTACGTCCCCGCCTTCAACACTATGAAGGATTTCCACTAAAATGGATCCCGCAAGATCACTCGATGCCGTAACACCTACAACGAGTTCACACTAGAACTCTTGGACTCACTAGTCCCTCTCCTTGTTCTCATAAGAACAACACACGTAAGCACACTAGCTTGCCGAGGCCGTACCTCTACACCGAGCTCCCACAAGAACTCGAAACAATACGAACCCGTAAGTTTGCCTTCTTAAATACAAGATGAATACTTTAGTGATCTCAACACTTTGATCACCTAAAAACACTTTCACAACAAATCTCCTAGAGGATTGATATAGCAGTGAAAAGCTCAAGTTTGTGTGAGAAAAACTAGGATAGATTTGTGATGAAAAACTCAAGAAATCACTTTTGAAAACACTCTTAAAAACTCTCCTTTTGATATGGAAGTATTAGCCCTAAAATAAGTGGAGAAAACTACTAAGAGAGGTAGGAAAAACTAGCTTTAAAAATCTCTTAAAATCTTATCTAAAACAATCCAAACAGCCCCAAATAAATAGCTCCAAAAACTAGCCGTTGGGGTCAAAGTCAGCAGCAGATCCTGCTGTCAGTCGACCGGCTGGTCGACCGACCAATGGTCAAATTTCTGACCGTTGCAGCCTGTCGGTCAACTTCCTGGTCGACCGTTCCTAGACTTTGACCTACCGGTCGACCGCCTTATCGACCGAGGCCAGATCCAGATAGCACAGCTGTCTGGCTGGTCGACCACCTAGTCAACCGGGGCCAGATCCAGATAGCACAGCGACCGCCCGGTTGACCGCCCGGTCGACCGGCCCACTAGCCAAATGGCTGTGCATGTTTTGTGTACATCAGTTGACCGCCCGGTCGATCGACTCCTGGCTCGGTCGACCGCCCGGTCGACCGACTCCTGGCTCAATCGACCGTCCGGTCAACCGGCAGAAGGCCTGGTCCGCAAATTTTAAAGATAAAATTTTGGTCGTTTTAACTTTAATAAAATCCCATAAATTCTTATAAATTCTATAAAAATAAGTTCATTGAAATAGTTTGAAGATAGATATGTGTGATAAAAAATCAACACATATTATAAACTTTTTGAACTATTTTTGTTATATAGAATTTTGCCTTAAACAAAAATCTGTATTTTTCAAAATCAATCTTCAATTTGAAAAAAGATTTTCTCAAAACTTTTCTAAATACAAAAATAAGATATTTTAAACACTTTTGAAGCTTAGTATGTATGGATATGATTCAATACACATAAAAGATGAAATATTTATGTTTTTGATAATAAGCTCTAAAATAAATTTTGATAAATACAAAACTCAAAACACATGTATACTTTGAAGCTCAAAAATCAAAACGTTTCTATCCTTTACATTTTATCTAAGAATAAATCTTAACACTTACAAACATGACACAAGTCTTCATGAAAATCTTCTCTTGAAAATCTTTTTCTCCTTCTTGACTTGGTCTAAACCTTGATCCAAAAAGCTAGATTCTCCTTTGACTTCATGATGCGATCCTTATACGCGAGTTCTTGAATTAACACGTGCTAGCTTAAAAACTTGACTTCAAATCTTTTGTTGAAACTAAACACTGATTAAGATCTTGATTAAATATCTGAAACTATATAAACACAAGATTATTTGTACTATAACTACATGAGTTAATCATCATCAAGACTGGAGTGATGGGCCTTTGGGCCAACATACTTCTCTTTTCATTCTTTCTTTTCTTTTTTTTCATTCTTTAAAACATAGAAGAACCGTTAACACACACGTGAATAGACCGGTTAAAGCTTCTATCGCTTCCCGTCCTTATGGATTTTACCTGTTTAGCCTCTATACTATAACAAAAGTATCAAGGAAGCCAAAGCACACACTTTTAACACATGATTTCAAAACATACACTTTGCGTGCACGGTTTTCTCCCGATCAAATTTTGGCTCCGTTGCCAGGGATGGGAACAGTTTGATTTCATATTTTTGTTAACTTTTTTTCTTTTTTCTGTGTGCAGGTAAAAATTTTCAGAATCTAACAACAGCAGAAGCTCACATTCCCCTGTTTCTCCTTGCTCAAGAAAGCAGGGAGTTGTTATCGCTTCTTTTTCAGGGGGTATCTTCAATTGCACATATTAGTGTATTTGGCTACTAGTTTTCTGTTTCTATTACTTGTGCATTATAATAAATAAGAACTGAAATACAAAAATTGGATGCCTTAAAATGATTTAAACATTTGCATCTAGGCACGTGTCGATTTCAATTTCAATATACTATGTTTTATTTTTATATCGTTGTGATCTTGACGGAGGTGTACATATTGCATTGCATATAACTTAGGACAAACATTTGAGTGATTTACTCGCTTTTTTGTGTTCATTCTTTTCTATATTGCACACTTGCACGAATTGAAATTAAGGGCAAAACCCAACACCACATAAGGTGGGAAGTCATTACCTTCCCTTAGCCCAAAAATCATTCCCCACTCACACAACCCCAGCCTTAATTAAACTTGCTAGACGTTGGCCCCTAGGGACATCTCGGACTCATTTAGGAGATTGACCTAAGGGAAAAGTTGTTAGAGTTTGACTCTTATCAAATCGGTGTCCAAGATTGGGGATTGAGAGGTGAAACCTCAAAGCACAGTGGTTTGGCATAATTAGGCCCATTGCTTCGGCATGGATACTTCCCACTGGTCATGCCCCTACCTGGCCAATTAACTTGTGGTCAGATTTCTACAAGATACCCCCCCCCCCCCCCCCCCGTGGATAGTCTAACCAGTTAGGAGTCGTCTAGGTCTAAGTCAACCCTAGCATAGGCTTGTTTTATTTTTCTTTTTCTTTATTTGTTTGTTTGTTTGTTTGTTTTTCTTTTTTGTAAATTATGAAATGGATTTTAACAACAACAATTTTTTCAATCCTAATATGAATTCATATTTCATCCCGATCTCATTTGACTCAGATAAATCTGACCCGGCTATGTACAACATGAACTACCGATATATGTCAGATTGAGATTATCTGACTCAATATGACTCATATCCCAAATCCTATGACTATAATTTTCAAAATAATTTTCACTCTTCACTGAGTTAATGAGGATTCACTTCCCCCGAGTCAAATTTTCAACCACCTTGTCCATAATTTTCGCAATTTCTCGATTTTGCTTACTATACTCCTTTTCTAGAACCACTCTTTGAAGAAAAATCTAATTTGAAAAGGAGTATGGAAGTCATGTTTGAGTCCTAACAACAAATTCAAAATTTGCTTAATTCACAATCTTTTCCACATCAAACTCCATATATTCCTTTTCTAGATCATCCAATTGAAGAAAAATCTGAGCTAGAAAAGAGTTTGAAAGTCTTTTGTGAAACAGCACAACAATTTCAAAATATGTTGGAATCATCATCTCAACCAAATTTTCAAGAGTCATACTCATATTTTCCAGTCGCACCAATTCAAAAAGAATAACTATTCATCCTAAAAATGAATATGGAACTTTATGTGAGTCCGAGCAACAAACGCAAAATATGATGAACTCACGACTTCACCATAATTTCTAAAACCGACTTCCATACTCACCTTTTCAAGAAGAACCAATTGTAAAGAGTATAGAAGACAGATTCAGACTCAAAATTCTGTTACCTGGCCTATCAGTAAGTTAGACTCAATAATTAGTGAATTGATCAATGAGAATGAGGAAAGTCTTTCTTGTCAACCTTTGACCAATTCTTATATTCCTAACTTTATCGATTGGACTCGAGAATCTTGTTGTTTTGAAAACCAAGATTCAATTTCAGCACATACATGTGAACTTGACCAAACTCCAAGTTTTGAAAGTCGCATTGACATTCTAGCAAGTTATCCCTTTCCTAAAATTGAAATTGAAAATGAATGTGATCCCGATCCTCATGTTGGTGATTCATTTCACTTTTTGATTTAATAATGACTCTGATATTTTTACCAGATTTTTTTCATATTCCAGAGTCAACATTGAATTCTGTACCAATACACCGTGAAATTGAATCACCAATATCTTATGATCACACTTCATTGATGGGGAAAGTGTGTGAACATCAATTTTTGATTTGGACCCAATTTTTGAACCAATTTTGACTCCCTCTTTTGATTCTCGACTTGATCTGAGTCAAATTCCCGAGTCGATATTAGTTTTTGTTTTTGTTTCATTTAAGTCCAAATCAATCATCTCCCGAAATCACACTTCATTGTTTGACAAAGGTGTTGAACAAAATGACTGAAGAATTATTTTCAAAAATTGAAAATTGGGTGGGGATAATTTTTTAAATAAGACCATTCACTTCATCATTATTTTTATAGGTTATATTTGAAAGGTCCCTGGTGGGTTCCTGCGAATTCCATAATATATGATTTGGGCCGCATTTCGTGGGCCAATCAGACCACCACCAGAAGCACCACCCTGAGGTAATTTTTCCTTCCATATTTTGTTTCATGCATATACACATTCACGTTGTATTGAGGACAATGCATGAGATAAGTGTGGGAGAGGATTTACTAATATAGTTAGTTTAAATTTTCTTTCTTTTACACTTTTTTTTAGAAAATTTTTTGATTTCTCTATTATATGGAACTCTTTTATTTTCTTTTTACAAAATTTTTTGAAATAAGAGAAATAATTTTGATTTGTTTTTAAGAAAATTAAGAGGATCTTCGAATTAAGAAGACCTAAAATTATGAATTTTTAAACTGAGTTAAAATAATAGTTCTTATTTAAATTTTAGGATAAGAAAGTAGAATTGGAAAGATAATTTGATCTTGAATTTTTGCCTTAGATATATTCACTTCACACTTACACAATTTTTGGGATTGAAACAAAGACTGAAAATATCATAAAAAATACCATATATATATATATATATATATATATATATATATATATATATATATATATAAATGATGATAAAATCACTTATTGAAGCTGGGTAATTATGCCTCAGGAAGCATGACTATTCATGCCTAAAAAGATGGACAAAATCAAAATAATTCCCTTTAGTTTTGTGTGGCCTTGTTTACTCGAGTCCTTAAGTGATCGGTCGCTGAATCTGCATATTTATTGTCTCATTCTCATACTTATTATATAATAAACTCTATTTTAATCTTATTTATTGTCTAATTTATATGCAGACCCTTGCTAAAGGAGAGGGAAGAGAAACGATCCCAAAAGTCCATCAAAAATTCTGATTTAATTTAGAATTAATTCGAATCAGAAAATCAGGACAGATCAGGACAAATTAGAGAAGATAAAATCGGTTGAAAATCAGTTAAAATAAATCTCTACAAATCAATTAGTTAAAGTCAAAAATCAAAGGAGGTTTTGTCAAATCCAGGACCCAAAACTGCAAATTCGGTAAGTGATAATATCATATCGCAAAACCAGAGAGTACCACCCCCCGGTTGTGGCCACTTTGGCCGCGTTTTCGTGGCTTGGTTAGGGTTGTTGGGGAGCATTTGCTCCCTTATCTTCGTACGCTCTCCCTTACTTTATTTTTTCCTATAAATACTGGGTTTCCAGAGACTACAGGGAACCATCGAGCAGAGATAGATTTTAGGCCAGTTTTTCATTTTTTTTAGTGTAGGTTTTTATTTTTCCTTTTATGTAATTTTTACTTTTCTTTATGTAACTGAGAGGAGAGATGAGTTTCATTGGGAATGAGAGCAAGCTTGTACTGAAGTGACACCAGTGTAAGTAAATCTTTTCTTTCATTGTTATTTGAATCGAATCGAAGTTTCTTTTTCTTCTTTACTCTTGTTTTCGTTTACTCTCCTCTGATGTGTTGCAATCCAAGTGAATCTGATAGCTTCAAGACTACTTCGCCGTTGCAAGTGCCCTTCATAGCCTATGGTGATGAACAATCATTCTTTTGTTAGTTTAGCTTGCTCTTTTATTCATAGTATAGATCGGGAATGGGGAAGATCCTACACGCCATGCTTGATCGCCTTCAAAGACTAGGTAAGTCATAGCTACGGATCCAAGGTATATGAGCACTGAAGAGGTAAGTAATTTTTAGTTTCTTTTCTTTTAACTTTTAGTTTAGATCATCAACACCACAATCTCCCAACTCTTTTATCACCCTTTTTAATTTTTTTGTATAAATCCATTTTTCATTTTCTCCACCTTCTCAATCTACCACTTTCTTCTTAACTTAAGTGTAACCTATTTTTCTTTTCTTTTCAAGAACTAAAAGAAGATCTTTAACCATTGATTATAACTTAAAAGAGAACTTACTCAAAGCTTCCATCGCTAGTCCCTCCTTGTGGATCATAACCCGCATAACCAACTTGCTAGAGCGTAGTATTGAGCACTTGCACATTCTATTTTGTATTTCTGAAATTTTGTATTTTATGTGCAGGTTTGAACTCAATCGAATTTTGGCGCCGTTGCCGGGGAGGGACGGTAAGTAATTCTCTTTTTAGATTTACATTTTTGGTTAACTTTTCTCTTTGTTTTTGGTGTGCAGTGATAGATATCAAGGAAAGTTTCACTGCAGTGGACATATAAGTGGCCCTGGACTCAAGAAAGCAGAGCTCAGAAGCCCTCAGATTTGCTACATCCATTGCAATCTAAGTGAACTACTAACCTGTATTTTTGCAGGTTGGCTGAATTACAAAGCTAAATTTCTGCAGCTATTTATTTTCTTGATTAACTCACTGTACATACTAACCTCAACAGTAAATTAATGTTTGTTAAATGCTATAAACAGTTTAGGCTTTGCATTTAGGCACGTGTCTAATTCATTTATAGTTTACATTACTGTTGAAGAGTGCTGGAGCAAAGGTACGTGTGCATAGCATGTAGTATAGGAACACTTTTGAATTGTTTACATTGCTTAAGTGTTGCTTTTCATGTACACATTGCACTAAATTGATTTAAGGGCTTGTCCCATAAACAAGATAAGGTAGGAAAGTCATTACCCTCCCTTAGCCCACAAACAATCTCCTCACTCACTAACCCAAGCCTAACTAAAACTGAGTAGACGTTGATCTTAGGGACATCTGGACTCATATAGGAGACTGACCTAAGGGAAAGTTGATTTGAATTTGACTCCTGCCAAATCAGTGTCTAAGGTTAGGGATTAAGGGGCAAAACCCCGAAGGTTGGTGGTTTGACATTATTAGGCTCGTTGCATAGGCACGGATATCTCCCACTGATCTTGCCCCTACCTGGCCGATTAACTTGCGGTTAGATTCAGCAAAATACCCCCATGGACAGTCTAACTAGTTAGGAGTCGTTTAGGTCTAAGGTTTACCCAAACTTAGGTTAGATTTTTTCTTTTTGTTTGTTTATTTGCTTGTTTTTTGTTTGATTCTGACATTTCTTGTGTGATATGGCTTATAACAACAGTTTTTTCAATTTTAATGGTAATCTATGTTACATCCCGACCTCTTTTTCGGATATTACCAACCTGGCATATCATAACTTTAACCACCTAGTGTGTCGGATTAGTCTTGTCTGAATCAATACATGCCCTAGTCCCAATACTATAAACAAGACTGAAATAATTATCACTACTCTTCACAGAGTCAATGGGAATACAACTCCCCTGAGTCATATTGTCAACCACCTTACCAACATCCAGCTTCAATACCCCTTCTCCCGAACGATCATTAGAATAATCAATTGACTGGGAAAAGAGGATGAAAGCCTTAGACGAGCTTGAGCGATGAATTCAAATTTTAGAAGACTCAAAATCTGAATTCAAATTTTAGAAGACTCAAAATCCCGTCAAAATTTTCAAGTTACAAATCCTTACTCTATTTTTTAAGAAGAACATGCCGACTTAGAAAAGAGTATGGAATCCATGATTCAATCCCAAAATGTTCCACTCGATATGATAGAAGCAAGCCTTAGTTGATTGGAAAACATGCGTAAGAATAAGGAAACTCTCCCTACCCAATCTTTGACTATTCTTGACACTCTAGTCATATTGATGAAAACAAAGAATCATGGTATCTTGAAGACTTTGACTAAGATTCAATTTCACCACAAAACTTTGAACTTGACTAATATCAACTCATTGACTAATTGGCAAGTTTTCATTTTAATGAGATTGAACTTGATTATGAATGTGAATCCGATCCCCAACTTTGTGATTCAGTTTTCATCCTCGAATCTATGTTGCCTCGGTATTCTTACCCAATTTGGGCCAATTTCCCGAGCCTACATTTATTTTCGTACCTATAGATCTAGAAATAGAATCACCAATTTTAGATAATCACATTCCATTGATAGAAAAGAATGTGAATTTCAATTCTTGAATTTGGACTCAACTCTTGGACCAAAACTGACTCTCGAACCGAAAGTTGATTTTTCCGACTTAATATTAGTTCCTGAACCTATCATTCTTGAGTCCAAGTTAACTATTATACCAAGTCACATTCTTTTGTTGGACATAGGTATAGACCATGATGACTCTATGATGATTTTTCAAGACTGGTCATGTAAAGGGAGTAAGTTTCACGATAGGATCTTTCATGATCCTATTTATATTGGGAACTGTAAATATGTAAATAGAAAAGAGGTCAATGAGATTGGTTCCGTGAACCACCACATTATCTTGATTGGGTAACAGTGCTTGACCCAGTCAGACCACCACCAGAACCACCGCCATAAGGTAATATTATCCTTCCCTTTCTTCTTTTGCATGCATCTATGCATTAATTCATACATTGAGGATAATGCATTAGATAGGTGTGGGGGGAGGGTTCTAACATAACTTAGGTTGTCCTTTTATTATTAAAAAAAATTATTGTTAACATTTTCTTTACTTTTAAAAACTTTTTGAAAATAGAAACAATATTTTGACATTTTTTTTGTTAAAGAATTAAGTCAATTTTAAGGTATAGGAGAAGCATAATTAGGATTTCTTATACTTAGTCAAAATAAGATTATTTGTTTGATTTTCAAGGTTAGGAAGAAAATTTAGAAAAGCAATTTAGTCTTGATTTTTTACATGATGAAATATGCATGCTTTATACACTTACACACTTAGGGATCAAAACAAAGATTCTTATGCCCTATAAAAAAAAGAAAAAGAAAAGAAATATATATATTATATATCAAAAATCCTCTGATTAAGCTAGGTATTTGTGCCACATAAAGTATAAGTATTCACGCCTAAAAGCGGTTCATATAATACAATCCTTAGTTTTGTGGCCTTGTTTGCTCGAGTCCTTAAGTTCTTGGGGTGTTTTCTCACCCTGTGCCCTAAGACCGTTTGGTTTGAGAGTCACCGATTAAAGGCTCATTACATGAGCAGATTAGAAAGCTTAATAGAACTAAGGAATAATATAACCAAAAATAAAAAAATAAAAAAATAATAATAAGGCATAAGAGTTAGAGTTAAAGAACCCTGAGTCAAAAATTTCACTGTCACAAAGGTGCATATAACTTAGGGTAAAATGATAGACTAAATGAGAAATACTGTTTGACTCCTTGCCTTAATTGATAAGAAGTTTTTGAATTAAGACTAAGTTTAAGAATGAAAAATTGGGTTTTTCTATAACTTACTGATTACTTAATTCTTACAATAATACTTCAAATATTTTTCTCTTTCAAAATATGTTTCCAAAATATTAACACTTTGTTTCTCTTTCTTTATGGATTTTGTGGGTGTAATCCACTGAAAACCCTCACGAGACAAAATTCATCCTCTAGAGGGAACCTAGAGGTTTAACGGCTTGTTGCACACGCTCAGTGCAATCGCGTGACCTGCGAAAATGGTCTAATAATCTTTGGTTTAGTTTTTATTATTTTGCTCGAGGACGAGCAAAAGATAGGTATGGGGGTTTGATCGGTTACTGAATCTGTATATTTATTGTCACATTCTCATACTTATTATATAATAAACTCTATTTTTAATCTTATTTATTGTCTAATTTATATGCAGGCCTATTACTAAAGAAGAGGGAAGAGAAACGAGCCCAAAAGCCCATCAAAATTCTGATTTAATTCAGAATCAATTTGAATCAGAAAATCAGGGCAAATCAGAGAAGATAAAATTGGTTGAAAATAAGTTAAAACAAATCTTTACAAATCAATTGGTTAAAATCAAAATCAAAGGAGGTTTCATCAAATCCAGGACCCAAAACTGCAAATCCGACAAGACATAATATCATATCGTGAAACCAGGGAGTACCACCCGGGTTGTGGCCACCCGGCCACACCTTGGCCGCGAAAACGCGGCAAAAGCCACGTTTTCGCGGCTTGGTTAGGGTTGTTGAGGGAGCGTTTGCTCCTCTATTTTCGTACACTCTCCCTTACTTAGTTTTTGTTTATAAATACTGGATTTCCAGAGACTACAGGGAACGATCAAGCAGAGATAAATTTTAGGCCAGCTTTTCATTCTTTTAGTGTTGGTTTTTATTTTTTCTTTTATATAATTTTACTTTTCTTTATATAACTGAGAGGAGAGATGAGTTTTATGGAGGAATAGAGCAAGGTTGTACTAAGGGTGACACCGGTATAAGTAAATCTTTTCTTTCATTGTTATTTAAATCGAATCAAAGTTTTTTTCTTCTTCTTTACTCTTGTTTTCGTTTACTTTCCTCTGATGTGTTGCAATCTAAGTGAATCCGATAGCCTCGAGACTGATGATAATAATGCAAAATTGAGATGCAATTATTCTCAAACTCCTATCATCCTAGGAACAACCATTCTTTTGTTAGTTTAGCTTGCCATTTTATTCATAGTATAAATCAGGAATGGGAAAGATCCTATACGCCATGCTTGATCTCCTTCAAAGACTAGGTAAGTCGTAGTTACGGATCTAAGGTATATGAGCACTGAAGAGGTAAGTAATTTTTAATTTCTTTTCTTTTAACTTTTAGTTTAGATCACCAACACCACAATCTCCCAACTCTTTTATCACTCTTTTTAATTTCTTTATATAAATCTATTTTTCATTTTTTTTCACCTTCTCAATCTACCTCTTTCTTCTTAACTTAACTGTAACTTATTTTTCTTTTCTTTTCAAGAACTAAAAGAAGATATTTAACCATTGATTGTAACTTAAAAGAGAACTTACTCAAAAGCTTACATCGCTAGTTCCTCCTTGTGGATCATGACCCGCATAGCCACTTGCTATAGCGGTAGTATTGAGCACTTGCACATTCTATTTTGTATTTCTTAAATTTTGTATTTTGTGTGCAGGTTTGAACTCAATCATTAAGCCAGAGGGATGTTTTCTCATCTAGTGTCCTAAAATCATCTGGTTTGGGAGTCACCGGCTAAAGGCTCACTACACGGGTAAATAAGAAAGCCTAAGAAAACTAAGAAAAGAAAAAAATATATATACAAATAAACGACATGAAAGTTAGAGTCGATATCCCAAAAATCTTCAAAGTTCACAAAGTGCATATTTTTCTGAGAGTTTTATGAAAGATCAAAGAATCAATTCAATTATAAACTCTTACATTTAATTTATAACAAGATTTTGCATTTAGACTTAGTTTAAGGAAGAATAATTTCTGGTAAGTCTATGACCTTGATCACTTAAATTTTCGCAAAAATATTTTAATACTTTTCTCTATTTCAAAATGTGTTTTCAGAATACTAACATTTGATTTCTTTCTTTATGGATTTTGTAGGCGTAATCCGCTGAAAACTCTCAGGAGACAAAACTCCTCATCCAGGGGAAAGCTAGAGGTTTAACAGCTTGTTGCACATGCTCAGTGCAATCGCGTCATCTGCGAAAGTGGTGTAATAATCTTCTTAATTAGTTTTTCTATTTTGCTCAGGATGAGCAAAAAATAAGTGTGGGGGTGTGATTAGTCTCTAAAATTGTATATTTCATATCATATCTTCACATTTATTCAATATTAAATTCTGTTAATAACACCTCTCTGGTATTTTCCTAGGTCCATGGTGTGGAATGAAGAAGAAGCCCAAAAATCCCATTTATTTGGTGATTTAAATCCTATAAGAATAGCCATTGACTTTGGAAGAAGGATCTGTCAAAACCGGGTACACATATCTAAAAATCAACAACATATACCGACAAGGGGACAAATCTACAGCGTGTGGCAGAAGGTAACGTGCGCGCGGCGCCAGTACGGCCGCGGAAACGCGGCCAAGCGCGTGTCGAGACTCGATGCGCAGCCCCGTGACACCCCCTTGTGCCCCTGTTGCCTATAGAAACCCTGGGATTTCCAGAGCTCAGGGGAGAAGAGTTTTGAGGAGTTTTTTAGGGTTGTTTCTTCTCCATGTATGTAGTTATTAGGGTAGTTTAGGTTAGTTCTTCTTCTTCTTCCTCTATTGTATTTTTCATTTCTTATAAATCTTATAATAGGGAGGAGAGTAGTGCATAGAATGAAGCAAGAGTGCTTGTAATGGAGGGTGCCACTCTATGAAAGGTTCTCTTTTTATCTCTACTTGTTTTCTTCTCTCTAACTCCTTTTACATGTTTAGCTAATTTTCTTCTCTTGACAACTAACTACTAACCACTAACTTGCTAACTTCTTACTTGATAATCCACATGAATTTAATAGCCTCTACTTGGCCTTACTCTTGCATGAGCCATTGATGGCTTATGATGATGGATTCTAACACTTTAACATCCTAACTCTCTAACAAGCTAACATTACTTTATTCCATATTTGCTCTTATTTAGTTTTGATGGTTTAAGTGTAGCTTACACTTGTTTGTTGAGTTTAGATGTGATGAGTTATCTTATAGGTCATGATTTGAAATGCTCTTGAACCAATGACTAGCGATGGCCAAGGATACATGTGAGGCAACTATCACTAAGAGGTTAGCATGGTTAGTGGAATTATTAGTAGTTAGTAGCCATGAGTTTTCTTTCCTTTTTACTTTGTTTTCAAAATAATTTCAAAAACCACAAATATCTTCTCTTCAATGTTTCAATCTTTGTTTCCACTGTACATTTCTCTTTTATTCTTCGTTTTCTTTTCTTTTCAATCTTTAAAACATAGAAGAACTGTTAACACACACGTGAATAGACTGGTAAAGCTTCTATCCCTTTCCGTCCCTGTGAATTTGACCCGTTTAGCCTCTATGCTATAACGGAAGTATTGATGAAGCCAAAGCACGCACTTTTAACTCGTGATTTCAAAATATACACTTTTCGTTCACAGTTTTCCCCCGATCAGCACCCAATGGATTTTTCTTGACCTAAGCAATTTAGTAATAGGTTTCAAGTTCAAAGTGTTTTCCATTACAGATTCACGAAAACTTTGAAGGGAGTTTTGTTGATAGTCCGAAAGGACAAACTCCCAGACAACACTTCAACCAGTCCGAACGATGTCTAACTTGTCGACACTTCTAAAAGACAAGTTACAGGCAGGCTGAAGAACTGTCCAACCCTGATAGACAAATCAGTGATTTGGACTCTACTAATCCAGTGAAGCAAACAGTGAGCCAAATATTGTCTTCTGAAGAAAGCCCAAGAGGCTAACTCCCAGCTTCGCTGCAAGCTTTATTTTAACTTCGCAGCAAGCTCGTATAGCTTCGTTGCTAAATCATCTCTTAGCTTCGCGTGAAGCTCTTCCTAGCATTGTTGAGAGCTATCTTTTCAGCTCCACTATGGACTCGTTATCTACTCTGCTGCAAGCTAGCGCTAGCTTCACAGCAAGTTATCCTTTAGCTCCGTTGTGGGCTCATGTTTCAGCTAGTTTTAAGCTTAGCTCCGCTATGGACTTTTATAATCATCTTTGACCAATTAAATCTCAGCATGAGATTATTATGATTGAGATCAAATCAGGTAGTTAATTGTCGTAATCCTTTCACTCCTCAAATCAGTTGAGAGAATCATGGTAAATCCCTCAATCAGTTGGAGCAAATCAAGAGATTGGTGCAACAACCTGAAGCCAGCTGGTTGATTAACTTCGCGCGCATGTTTCTAGCTTCGCTGAAATTGTGTTTAGCTTCGTAGCGAAGCTATTCTTCAAAAGTGAAGCTAGATTGACTCAATCTATTTGCTGATTTTTAGGGAGCAGTTATACCCTATAAATCTTATAAATAGCTTACTACAAGGAAATGCTCAAGGCGTATTTTCCCATCAAAGGATAGGGACTGAAGATTCTGGCTGATCTTCTCAGAGAGATTATTCTCTAAGCTTTAAAGCTCTTTTAGATAACCTTGTTTCTCTTCCAGGGTGCTAATACCCTCATGATCTTCCTTTCTCAAAGGAATCCCAGAACCAGGCGAGAAGGAAATCCTTAGGCAGAAGACTCGAAGATTCAATCACTCGCATCATCAACAGAACATAGTGGTCGCATGTTGACCAGACTTTGATTAGTCTCTAATTTTGCATAATTTTTATCGCATCTTTACATTTATTTCGTATTAAATTCTGCTAATAAAGCTTTGCTTGCTTGATTCTAGGTCGATGGTGTGCAATGAAGAAGAAGAAGACCCTAAATCACCATTTAATTGGTGATTAAAGGCCTATTAAGATAGCCATTGACCTAGGAGGCAGATTCTGTCAAAACCAGGGGCTACAAACTAAAAACCAGGCACAGGAGCTGATAGAGGACAAACAAGACAGCGCGCGGCTCGAAGCGCCGCGCGTGGCCACTTTAGGGCTGCGGCCGCGTTTTGGGCCAGGGTTTGTCCCCTGGCCCCCTCTTCCCTGGTGGCTATAAATACCCCCCTGGGTTCTAGAGTTGGAGATATACAGAGTTTTAGGAGTAGTTTTCATTCCATGTTGTAGTTTAGGGTAGTTTAGTTTTGATTAGTTCTTCTTCCTCCATTGTATTTTTCATTTTGTAGATCTTGTAATTGGGAGAGAGAGAGTGGTACATGCTTGGAATGCAAGAGTGCTTGTACTAGAAAGTGACAGTCTATGAAAGGTGCTCTCTTTACCTCTCTATGTTTTCTTCTCTCTAATCTCTTTTACATGTGTAGCTAGTCTTTTCTCTCATGGCAACTAACTACTAACCATTAACTAGTCTAACTTCTTTTATGATAATCCACATGAATCTAATAGCCTCGGTTTGGCCTTGCTCTTGCAAGAGCCATTGATGGCTCATGATGATGGATCTAACACTCTAATTTCCTAACCACTAACAAGCTAACATTATCTTTCTCCATGCTTACTTTTCTATAGTTTTGATGGTTTAAGTGTAGCTTGCATTTGTTTATTGAGTTGGGTTGTGATGAGTTACATAAGGGCCATGCTTTGTAAAGCTCTTGAACCAAGGACTAGTGATGGCCAGTGATATATGTGAGGCAACTATCACTAAGAGGTTAGCATGTTGATGGAGTTATTAGTAGTTAGTAACTATGAGTTTTCTTTCTCTTTCACTTTGTTTTAGATATACAAAAATCACAAAATAATTCTTTTTTATGTTTCCCACTTCTTCGTATTTCACCGTACTCTTCTCTTTTCATTCTTTCTTCCCTTTTCTTTTCGTTCTTTAAAACTTTAAAGAACATTTTTAACAAACACGTGAATCAACCGGTAAAGCTTCTATCGCCTCCCGTCCTTGTGGATTCGACTCCTTTTAGCCTCTATGCTATAACGGAAGTATCGAGGAAGCCAAAGCACACACTTTAAATACCGATTTCAAAACATACACTTTTTTTGCGCGGTTCAACCCCGATCAAATTTTGGCGATGTTGCCGGGGATTGGAACGGTTTGATTTCACGTTTTTGTTAACTTTTCTTCTTTATTTTGGTGTACAGGTCAATTCTTTAGCATTGCAGAAGTCCATACTTGCTCAAGTGTGGTTGGTAATTTCTGTACATTCTTATACTCAGCTCCTAATTTTTTTACCTGTGCACTGTAATAATTCTAAGAACTAAAATATAAAAATTGGATGCTTTAAAACGGTTTAGACATTTGCATCTAGGTACGTGTCAATTTTCATTCCAATATACTGTATTTTATTCCTGTGTTGTTGTGATATTAATAGGAGGTGTACATATTGCTTTGCATATAGCATAGGACAAACACTTCAGTGATTTACTCGCTTTTTTGTGTTCATTCTTATCTATATTGTACACTTGCACAAATTTAACTTAAGGGCAGAACCCAAAACAACATAAGGTGGGGAAGTCATTACCCTCCCTTAACCCAAAAATTACCTCCCCACTCACACAACCCAAGCCTAATAAAAATTGCTAGACATTGGCCACTAGGGACATCTCGAACTCATTTAGGAGATTGGCTTAATGGGAAAGTTGTTAGAATTTGACTCATACTAAATCGGTGTCTAAGGTTGGGGATTGAGAGGCGAAACCTCGAAGAATAATGGTTTGGCATAATTAGGCCCGTTGCTCCAGCACGGATACCTCCCACTGATCTTGCCCCTACCTGGCCGATTAACTCGTGGTCAGCTTCCGACAATGTACCCCCCTGTGGATAGTCTAACCAGTTAGGGGTCGTCTAGGTCTAAGTCAATCCTAGCATAGGCTTGTTTTCTTTTTCTTTATCTTTATTTGTTTGTTTGATTGATTGTTTTTCTTTCTTGTATATTATAAAATGGATTTTAACAACAATAATTCTTTCAATCATGATATAAATTCATATTTCACTCTGACCTCATTTGACTCAGATAACTCCAACCCGGTTATATACAATATGAACCAACCATATACGCCGAGTTGGGATTATCCAACTCAATATGACCCATATCTCCAATCCTATAACCAAGATTTTCAAATAATTTCTACTCTTCACAGAGTCAATGGGAATTCAACTCCCTCGAGTCTAATTTTCAACCACCTTATCCATAATTTTCATTCCTCGATTTTTGTTCATATACTCCTTTTCCTGTTCCACAAACCGAAGAAAAAATTAATTTGGAAAGGAGTATGGAAGAGTCCTTACAACAAGTTCAAAATTTACTCAATTCACAATCCTTCTCACATCAAACTCCACATACCCCTTTTCTAGAGCATCCAATTGAAGAAGAAGTTGAGCTAGAAAAGCGTTTGGAAGTCTTTTGTGAAAGAATGCAAAACATGTTGGACTCATCATCTCAACCAAATTTTCAGGAGTCCTACTCAGTCTCACCGATTCAAAATGAACAACCATCAATACTGGACCTGAGTATGGAACCATTGCGTGAGTCCGATCAAAATCCGATGGACTCACAAATTCACCACAATTTCCAAATCAACTTCCATACTCAATTTTTTAAGAACCAATTGCAAAGTGTATGGAAGACATGATTCCGAATCCAAATTCTGTTACACGGCCTATCAGTAGATTAGACTCACTTATGAGCCAATTGATCAATGAGAGCGAGGAAAGTCTTTCTTGTCAACCTTTCACTGATCCTTATATCCCTAACTCTACTGATTGGACCCATGAATCATGTCATTTTGGAAATCCAGATTCAATTTCAGAACATATATTTGAACTTGACTACACTCCAAGTTATGAAAATCGCCTGGACATTATGGCAAGTTATCCCTTTCCTGAAATTGAAATCGAACCAGAATGTGATCCTGAATCTCATGTTAGTAATTCCTTTTCACTTTTTGATTCAAAAATGACTCCGGTATTTTTACCAGATTTTTTCTCTATTTCGGAGTTGACATTGAATCCTGTACCAGTACACCGTGAAATGGAATCACCAATCTCTTATGATCACACTTCATTCATTGGGAAAGTGTGTGAACATCAATTCTTTGGTTTGGACCATATTTTTGAGCCCATTTCGACTCTCATTGTTGACTCTCGACTTGATCTGAGTTAACTTTTCGAGTCGGTATCAGTTTTTATTCCTATCCATTTGAGTCCAAATCAATCATCTCTCAAACTCACACTTCATTGTTGGACAAGAATGTTGAAGAAAATAACTCAGTAATTATTTTTGAAAATTGGAAATTAGATGGGGATAATTTTTTAAATAAGACCATTCAATCCATCATTCTTTTACTGGGTCATATTAGAGAGGTCATTGGCGGGTTCCTGGAAGATCCACGCTATTTTAATTGGGTCGCAACGCTTGGCCCAATCAGACCACCACCGGAGCCACCCCCTTAAGGTAATCTTTCTTCCCTCTCCATTTGTTTCATGTATTTACACATTCACGATGCATTGAGGACCATGCATGAGATAAGTGTGGGGGAGGGTTTACTAACGTAGTTAGTTTTATATTTTCTTTCTTTTACACTTCTTTTTAATTAAACAAAAAAATCTTTTATATGAAAACTTTTCTTTTCCTTTTACAAAATTTTTTGAAACAAGAGAAATAGTTTTTGATTTATTTTTAAGAAAATTAATGTTATCTTAGGAATTAGGAAGACCTAAAATTATGAAATTTTAAACCGAGTCAAAATAATAGATCTTGTTTAAATTTTAGGATAAGAAAGTAAAATTGAAAAGATAATTTGATCTTGAATTTTTTGCCTTAGTTATGCACTCCACACTTACACAATTTTTAGGATTGAAACAAAGACTGAAAATGCCATAAAAATATATATATTCAAAAAACAATATGATAAATAAAAATCACTTATTGAAGTTGGGTAATTATGCCTCAGGAAGCATGATTATTCACACCTAAAATGGTGAAAAAATAAATAAATAATCCCCTTTAATTTTGTGGCCTTATTTACTCGAGTCCTTAAGTCTGAGAGATGTTTTCTCATCTGGTGCCCTAAGACCATCTGGTTTGGGAGTCATCGGCTAAAGGCTCACTACCCGGGTAAATAAGAAAGCCTAAGAAAACTAAGGGAAGAAGGAAAAAAAGGAAAAAAAGAAAAATATATATAATATAAATAAATGGCATGAAAGTTAGAGTCGATATCCCAAAAACTTTCACTGCTCACAAAGTGCATATTTTTCTAAGAGTTTTATGAAATATCAAAGAGTCAATTCAATTTTAAATTCTTACATTTAATTTATAACAAGATTTTTTGCATTTTGACTTAGTTTGAGAAAGAACAATTTCTGGTTAACCTCTGACCTTGGATCACTTATATTTTCGCAAAAATACTTTAAAATTTTTCTCTATTTCAAAAATGTGTTTTCAAAATACTGACATTTGATTTTTTCTTTATGGATTTTTTAGGTGTAATCCGCTGAAAACCCTCAGGAGACAAAACTCCTCCTCTAGGGGAAACTTAAAGGTTTAACGGCTTGTTGTACATGCTCATTGTAATCGCATCACCTGCGAAAGTAGTGTAATAATTTTCTTATTTTTGTTTTGCTCGGAACGAGCAAAAGATAAGTGTGGCGGTGTGATTAGTCTCTAATTTTGCATAATTTTTATCACATCTTCACATTTATTTCGTATTAAATTCTGCTAATAAAGTTTTGCTTGCTTGATTCTAGGTCGATGGTGTGCAATGAAGAAGAAGACCCTAAATCACCATTTAATTGGTGATTAAAGGCCTATTAAGATAGCCATTGACCTAGGAGGCGGATTCTGTCAAAATGAGGGGCTGCAAACCAGAAACAGGGCACAGGAGCTGACAGGGGACAGACAAGACAGCGCGCGGCTCGAAGCGCCGCGCGCGCGGCCACTTTATGGCCGTGTTTTCATGGCCGTACGGTCGCGGCCGCGGCCGCGTTTTGGGCCAGGGTTTATCCCCTGGCCCCCCTCTTCCCTGGTGGCTATAAATACCCCCTGGGTTCCAGAGTTGGAGATATACAGAATTTTAGGAGTAGTTTTCATTCCATGTTGTAGTTTAGGGTAGTTTAGTTTAGGTAGTTCTCTTCCTCCATTGTATTTTCCATTTTGTAGATCTTGTAATATGAAGAGAGAGTGGTACATGCTTGGAATGCAAGAGTGCTTGTAATAGAAGGTGACAATCTATGAAAGGTGCTCTCTTTACCTCTCTATGTTTTCTTCTCTCTAATCTCTTTTACATGTGTAGCTAATCTTTTCTCTCATGGTAACTAACTACTAATCACCAACTAGTCTAACTTCTTTTATGACAATCCACATGAATTTAATAGCCTCGGTTTGGCCTTACTCTTGCAAGAGCCATTGATGGCTCATGATGATGGATCTAACACTCTAACTTCCTAACCACTAACAAGCTAACATTACTTTACTCCATACTTACTTTTTTATAGTTTTGATGGTTTAAGTGTAACTTACACTTGTTTGTTGAGTTGGGTTGTGATGAGTTACATATGTGCCATGCTTTGTAAATTTCTTGAACCAAGGACTAGTGATGGCCAATGATACATGTGAGGCAACTATCACTAAGAAAATGGCATGTTGGTGGAGTCATTAGTAGTTAGTAGTCATGAGTTTTCTTTCTCTTTCACTTTGTTTTAGATATACAAAAAATCACAAAATAATTCTTTTCTATGTTTCCCACTTCTTCGTATTTCACCATACTCTTCTCTTTTCATTATTTCTTCTCTTTTCTTTTCATTCTTTAAAACTTTGAAGAACCTTTTTAACAAACACGTGAATCAACCGGTAATGCTTCTATCGCCTCCCGTCCTTGTGGATTCGTCTCGTTTTAGCCTCTATGCTATAACGGAAGTATCGAGGAAGCCAAAGCACACACTTTAAATACCGATTTCAAAACATACACTTTTTGTGCGCGGTTCAACCCCGATCAGACTTCCACAAGCGTACTTTCCCAAAAATCCTAAAAGAGAGTTCTTGAAAATTATTTTACTTATAATTCTCTTTGACTACTTGTAAAGTTTTCCCACGTTCAAATCAAATGAAAAACAATGCTAATTACCTGACTCATGATTATCACTTTTACAGGGAATAGGCACCTGCTATTATGTTATACACTATGAGATCATGTTCTCCTATATCACACATATTTCTCTTATTATTATATTATGTTAATCCCCGTAAACCGATCATCATGTGTAAATCACCTAGGGGGTGAATTGGTGATTTGCTAATCTAATGAAAAACAATGCGGAATTAAAAACTTTACGCAAACTAAAACTGCACACAACGTAAAACCAAAAAGTGAAGCAGAATTCCCGGTGAAGGGCTCTGGACTTTCTCCTCAAGATTCTTCTAGACTAGAGTTGAGGTGCTACTATAACTCTCTTAGATAAATACAAGTGTGAACACAAATACAATATCAAGCATATAAAAAATAAATAATAATAACAATGCAAGATATCAAACAACCCAAGCAAGTATATCTATTGAGCACATGTAATATCAAGCACGTAACAGATTAGCACAAGAATAATGATTGCAAGTGAATGCAGTGAGAGTTACCGTCTAGTTTTAGGCTAACGGGTCGTCTCCACGAGGAGGAATGCGATGGAAGCTTTTCGATGAATTGTTTAAGGAACAAAGAATGGTGTCGGTATATTTTTTTTATGTTGAAAAAGAAAATGGAGAGTAAGGAAGTGATTAAAAGAAAAATTGAAAACTCTGATAAGGCTTTGGAAAAGATGATCTTTAAAGGTTTGAAGATTGATTTGTTATTTTTAAGATATATAAAAGATCTGAGCTCACTATCTTACTACTCAACAATATGTTCTTCTCTTGAAATTCTCAGTGCCTCAACTTGAACATAGGTAAAAACTTAAGCTTGAGTTTCGAAAGTCTTAAGCAAAGCAAATAAGATTGTTTGGAAAAGTTAACTCTTTTTCTTAAGAAAGCATCTTGAACTGAATGTTAAATCATCAAGGAGTCTTTCAAGTATGAAATAAAAACAAGTTCAAGTGATGTTTTAGAAAATAGAAGTTTAAAAATCTAAACCCATCCTCATGTGCCTTCAAGAACACTTAAAAAGAAGCAAGGCTTAGTATAAGGCATACATATGATTCCGTTAGGTTCTTTATATCAAAACCATTCAAAATAAGAGGGATCGAAGAGAGATGATAGTGAGCCCAAAAAAATGAATTTAGCTGCTCATGATTAAAGTAAAACAAGTCATGTAAATGAAATAACACATATCCGTGAATTGGAGAAGAAGAGAAGTCTTGAACCTTTATTGATGTCACTTCAACTTCATATTACAATCACTTTTTTCCTCTCTCTTACTTGTATCTGGACTGAACTATGAATTAAAAATAGAGATACAATTTCTCAATACTGTCTAACAAAGAACCTAAATCCTAAAAACAAAAAGAAAAACTTAAAACTAATTTTCGGTCCCCTTTTCAGTGAGAAACCTGCCTTTTATAGGTAAAAACCCAAAGGGAAAACGCTCCCCTTATCTCCACTACTGGGTCGCAGATCTGCAGCTTTGGCCGCGGATCCGCGGCAAGGATGCGGCCATGTGGCCACATCCAAGTGGAGATCTTGATATCGTGAGGTGTTGCCCTCTTTTGTCCAGCTGGATTTGCTGTTAGTCTCTGATTCTGATCTGATCTTCGGTGATTCTCAAGCTAACCGATTTGGATTATTATAAAATCAAATTAATCGGTTTTATTTGATGTGATCCTCCCTGGTATGCTTTAATCTTCAACTGAAATTATTTCTATCCTCCTGAATATTTATCGCCTCTTTAATTAAGATTTAAATCAGAATTAAAGTGGGCTTTTGGGCTCATTTCTTTTTCATCTCCATTAACAATGGGCCTGCACATTATTAAATAAAATGAGACTTATTAATGGGATTTATTAGATAATAAACATGATAATGTGACAATATATGTGCAAGATCTGTGACCGATTAAATAATAAGTATGCAAGATATAAACATAAGTGAGTTGAGAGAGAGAGAAGAGCAATCGCAAACAAGGGAGAATTATTTCGAGGTTCGAGCCACTTGCTCTACGTCCCCGCCTTCACCGCAATGAAAGATTTCCACTAAAAATGATCCCGTAAGATCACTCGATACTGCAACACCTACCCCGAGCTCCCTCAAGAACTCTTAGACCGCAAGTCTCTCACTTGTTCCCGCAAGAACAACACAAGCGAACCCGCAAGCTCGCCGAGGCTACAACCTCTACAACTCCTCCAAATTACAAATAGGAATACTTTGTGATTTCTTCTCTTAATCACCAACAAACACTCTCACAACAAGGATCTTAGAGAATGGATATAGCAATAAAAAGCTTAAGCATGTGTGAGAAAAACAAGATAGATTTTTTGGTGGAAAACTCAAGAAAATGCTTTTTAAAACCCAAGAGAATCACTCTTTTGATATGGAAGTTAAGGTCTAAAACTTGTTGGAAAACCTTCTGTGGAAGATAGGAAAAACTAGCTCTAAAACTTCTCAAAAAATCTTAACAAAATCTGGCCTAAAAGTCCCTTTATAGAGGCTGTCAAAAACTAGTCGTTACAGGCCAGTTCTGACCTGTCGGTCAACGATCGGTCGACCAGCCAACGGTCAAAAATCTGACTGTTAGGGTTGCCAGTCGACCACTCGGTCGGCCGCTCCCCAAGACATGCTCTGTCGGTCGACCGGTCGGTCGGTCGTGACCCAACAGAGACTTACTATCTCTCAGTCGGTTAACCGACCAAGTCGACCGATCGGGCTCGTGCATGTTGTGCACGTCGGTCGACCAGTCGGTCGACCGCAAGCAGCCCAGAACACATTTTTCAGGATTTTTAAAAGATAAAAACTTGGACTTATAAAAACTCTTAAAATTTTATTAAATCCCCTAAATTCCACAAAAATAAGTTCATGTAAATACTTTAAAGTACAAACATGTGTAAAAAAATCAACACATATTATAAGCATATGAACTATTTTTAAGGCAAAAAAATTAAAGCTTTAAACTAAAAACCGTATTTTTCAAAAACCAACTTCTAAATGAAAAGCCGATTTTTTCAAAACTTGTTCAAATATAAAAACAAGATATTGAAATACATTTGAAGTATAATGTGTATGAAAATAATCTAATACACATAGAGAATGAAATATACTTGTTTTTGACAATAAGCTCAAAATAAGTTTTGATAAGTACAAAACTTTAAACGCACGAATTAAACTCATCAAAATAAATTTCTCGACATATGAAGCAACAATGTATATGGATGAAATCCAATGCACATATAAATCATGAAACTTATTTTGTTGAAATCTATTCATGAAAACAAAAGATGTATTCTTTAAAGCTCAAAACCAATACAAAAATTAAAACTATTTGTTATGAAAGTCATTCATAAATATTTTGCGTGTGTGTGAGCTTGAGCAATCCACAACTAATTTACTCTTTACATTTATCTAAAATAAAAATCTTAAACTTACAAATATGGACTGATGTCTTCTCTTAAAAATCTTCTTCTACATCTCCACTTGATCCAAATTTGATCCAAATGAGTTAGACTCCTCTTTGAGTACATGATGCGATGTTGCGAGCTCTTGAATCAAGGCGTGCTAACTTCAAAACTTGACTTCAAATCTTTTATTGAAGCTAAATACCGACTAAGATCTTGATTGAATATCTGAAACTTAATAAATACAAGATCATTACTACTATGACTACATGAGTTAATCATCATCAAAAATAGAGTGATGGGCATTTGGGCAAACAATCTCCCCCTTTTTGATGATGACAAAACTCATGGAGCTATATATGCATGGATTAGAGATAAGCTTCATGAAGCTCCCCCTTAACTCATGTATAGCATAAAAATATGAATATATTCAATAAAGTACTTAAACTAAACAAACATAAGCATATATGCATAAACAAAGATATTAAACATGCATATATAAACTCTACTAAATTCCTCTCCCCCTTTTTGTCAATTCATCAACAAAGGGGTAAAGAAAAATAAGATAAAATGTATATGCGATATAAATTCGTGCAGAGAAGAGACAATTAGGAACTCCCCTGCATAATGCATTACATGAAGAAGGAGATAACTAGACCCTAACCCATATAAGCATAATATATAATGTACAGATGGATGTTAAACTCCCCCTTACACACGTGTACCATATAAAAAAAAAGGTCAAACTCTTCTTTATATACTACACTCAATATGAATCTATATCTAGAGGAGATGTTAAGTTCTCCTTGCATATAATCAATACATATCAAACAAATTTTGGAAAACACTTAAAACAAATATTGATGCCATTTGAACTCAATTTTGATACCAATTGATATAACAAAATTTTGGTACTACTTGAAATTTTTTTGATAAACCAATAGAAAAATACTAGTAGATACCACTTGTAGATACCACTAGTAGATACTAATTTTGCAATATAGATACCAATTGTAAACAATTGATACCAATATGAAAATATAATCATTTTCTTAAAAAAATATTTTTCTCAAAAAGAGTGGGAGTGAGATACAAAATCAAGAGTTTTTCTCTTCTTTTTTGAAATACCAACGAAATTAATGCATAAGCTTGTATAAGATACCAATTGACATTAAGAACCAAATCAAGTTTAGCATAAAATAATTTGTATTATAAAATATATATGTATAAACATTGTTAGCTTAGCACAAGAAATTATATATATGTATGTATGATCAATTTAAATACCAATTAAAATATGATGCATACATAAATAGAAAACAAGTATGAGTATACAAAAATTAATTTTCATGATATGTAAGTGTATAACTCATATCATCCACCCTAACATGCACATGTTTAAAAAATATTCATTGAGGCACACAAGGCATGATCTCTTAACCAATCGCCCTTAAAACGGTAGAAGTTTTCAAAAATAATATTTTTAAAATAATTATAGATTGAAAACACTACCAAGTGAAGAATGATGAACTAATTTAAAAATTAGTTTTGAAAACTAGTTAAAGATCCTCTAAGTATGAAACCAAATCACATATCTCATGAAATATGCTAATTACACAAATTTTGATACTCAAGATCTATAAAGCACATACATAAGCTCATGAAAATAAATTCATGAGTAAACAAAAAGGTGAGTGCACAATAATCATGTGAATAACACGTCCATGAAGATAAAACAATAAAACTCAAAAATAAAAATTAGAATGAAATTCTTTTTCTCAAAAACATGATATATCATATAATCATTTAAGAATCATACATACAATATACAATAAAAAAATAAAATGAGTACACAAAACATTTAAATCAATATATGCCTTAAAATAAAGCATATAAAAACATGACTCAATCAAAAGAAATAGGCATGTAAATCTATTTGAAAACATGAACATTATTTTCAAAAATACATACATAGCAGGCAACCAATTAACTCAACATTAAGCACAAAAATAAGACATGATTGAGTTTAGGCTACTACACTAGCATATAAACATTTAAAACTATTTTAAAAATGGAGGATGAAATGGTTACCAAAACCGATGTAGCCAATCTATTTCTCCAAAATGAGGTGGTCCTCCCACCAAAACTCCTTGATAGCTATGCATCTATGATGTGTCCGTCAAGCTCTGATTGCATTTACTATCAAGGCACCAATCCTCTCACGTTTTGTGAGAGCCCACACCTACATCAAAAATAAGTGGTGTACATTTTGGTACCCATATCATTTTGAGTCCATGAGGGTTAGTAGCATTGGGAACCCAAAGATGTTTGTTTGCAAAATTTAAAGAATTTAATCTATCAAAATAAAATTTTGTAAAATGATTTTTGCGGCCACAATGTGTACATGTGTACACTCTAGCATGATATGCGCATGGGTGTGAACATGGTGTGCATGTGGTGTATGTCGGGGGTATGTGCATGAATATGTGGAAATTATTTCTTACGAAATATGGATTCCAATTTAGAATGATTAATAGCACATTGGCTCAACGTGGAGCCCAAACAATCAATGTTCTTCTTCAAAATACATTTATCATTTTCAGTTTTAGAAGAAGAAATATAAGCATGAGAAACAAAATCCCTTTTTACTTTAGAAATAGAAATATTTTCTTTTTCCTTTAAAACATTTTTCTTTTTCAAAGAATTATTATACTTCAAAACAATCTCCTTTTCTTTTTCAACCAAAATAATTTTCTTTTTCAAAGATTCATTTTCTTTTGAAATAATTTCAAATTTATTTTGAAAAGTATCCTTTTCTTTTAAAATAAAATTATTTTTATTTTTTAATCTTTTATTTTCAACTTTTAACAAATCATATTTTTCAAGAAGTTTTTGATAAAATAAACAAGCTCATCATATGGTACCTCTTCTTCAAGTTCGAAATCAGAATTTACCTCAAAGGGGTCATCCCTTTGGAGCATATAGCACATATTGAAAGTAATACTTCCTTCATCCGAGTCACTCCCCTTGTAATATTACATTTGTTCAACAAGGGAGATGAGAGTGTTCCAAACTATAGAAGCAAAATCAAAGTTAGAAACTAGATAAATATTCATCATTTAGGGTTGACTTTAAAACATGAATGGCTTTTACATTAGCCTCAAGATGTTTGCCATTTAAAAATATGAATCTTTAATGGTGGCAAGATAAACATGAATCCCTAGGACTTTGAGGTATATAAACATCTTAATTTTTCAAGTTTGGAAGTTAAGAATATCAAACATGGGAGGTGCAATGAAATTCATGTGTGTGTATGCAAATATTGTGATTAGAAAAATTAAGAATCTTTAACTCTAGATTGTTAGACCCAAATCAAGAGCACCAAGCTCTGATACCAATTGTAAATCACCTAGAGGGGGTGAATAGGTGATTTTCTAATCTAATAAAAAATAATACAGAATTAAAAACTGTTATGCAAACTAAATCGACACACAACGTATAACCAAAGAGTGAAGCCGAATTCCCGGTGAAGGGCTCTAGACTTTCTCCTTAAGATTTCTCTAAACTAAGAGTTGAGGTGCTACTATAACTCTCTTGGTTAAATACAAGTGTGAGCACAAATACAATATCAAGCATATAAAAAATAAACAATAATAATAATGCAAGATATCAAACAACCTGAGCAAGTATATCTATTGAGCATAAGTAATATCAAACATGTAATAGATGAGCATAAGGATAATGAGCATGCAAGATATAAACACAAGTGAGTTGAGAGAGAGAGAGAGATGAGCAATCGCAAATATGGGAGAATTATTTCGAGGTTCGAGCCACTATGTCTCCACCTTCACCGCAATGAAAGATTTTCACTAAAGACGATCCCGCAAAATCACTCGGTGCCGCAACTCCTACAAGAACTCCCTCAAGAACTCTTGGACCCTCAAGTCTCTCACTTGTTCCCGCAAGAATAACACACGTGAACCCACAAGCTCGCCGAGGCTGCAATCTCTACAACTCCTCCAAATTACAAATAGGAACACTTGGTGATTTTTTCTCTTGATCATCAACAAACACTCTCACAACAAAGATCCTAGAGGATGGATATAGCAATGAAAAGTTCAAACTTGTGTCGGAAAAATAAGATAGGCTTTGTGGTGGAAAACTCATGAAAATGCTTTTGAAGACTCAAGAGAATCATTCTTGAAAACACTCTTTTGATATGGAAGATAAGCTCTAAAAACTTATTGAAAAACCTTCTATGGAAGATAAGAAAAACTAGCTCTAAAAATTCTCCAAAAATCTTAATAAAAACTGGCCCAAAAATCTCTTTATAGAGATTGTCAAAAACTAGCTGTTACATGCCAGTTCTGACCTGTCGGTCGACCGGCCAGTCGACCGACCAACGATCAAAAATCTGACCATTAGGGTTTCCAGTCGACCGCCCGGTCGACCGCTCCCCAAGACATGCTCTGTCGGTCGACCGCGACGCAATAGAGACTTACTATCTCTCAGTCGGTCGACCGACCCGGTACTGATCTGGGCTGGCGTATGTTGTGCACATCGATCGACCAGTCAGTCAACCGAGCCTTGCTTCGGTCGACTAGTCGGTCGACCGCAAGCAGCCCAGAACACATTTTTCAGGATTTTTAAAAGATAAAAATTTGGACTTGTATCAATTAAATCCTATAAATTCTACAAAAATAAGTTCATGTAAATATTTTGAAGTACAAACATGTGTGATCAAAAATTAACACATATTATAAACATGTGAACTATTTTTTGAGGTATAGAAATAAAGCTTTAAAACAAAAATCGTAATTTTCAAAAATAAACTTCTAAATAAAAAACCGATTTTTTCAAAACCTGTTCAAATACGAAAATAAGATATTGAAATATATTTGAAGCATTGTGTGTATGAAAATGATCCTAATACACATAGAGAATGAAATATACTTGATTTTGAGAATAAGCTCAAAATAAGTTTTGATAAATACAAAACTTTAAACACATGAATTAAACTCATCAAAATAAGTTTCTAGACAATATGAAGTAACAATATATATGGATGAAATTCAATACACATATAAATCATGTAAACTTGTTTTGATAAAATCTATTCATGAAAACAAAAGATGTATTCTTTGAAGCTCAAAACCAAAACCAAAACTAAAACTATTTGTTATAAAAGTCATTCATAAATATTTTGTGTGTGTGAGCTTGACCATATCCTTTACATTTTATTTAAAACAAAAATCTTAAACTTATAAACATGGACTCAAGTCTTCTCTTGAAAATCTTCTTTTTTATCTCAACTTGATCCAAACAAGTTAGACTCCTCTTTGAGTACTTGATGCGATCTTGAAGTGCGAGCTCTTCAAAACTTGACTTTGAATCTTTTGTTGAAGTTAAACACCAATTAAGATCTTAATTGAATATTTGAAACTTAATAAACACAAGATTATTAGTACTATAAGTACATGAGTTAATCATCATAAAAATTAGAGTAGTGGGCCTTTGGGCTAACATCATGAACATAATCTGTAAAAATTGCATAACTTACACCGCGATGGGGAAAACTAATGGAATCAATATGTGTACGTATTTATAATGGTTAAATGTTGTGGAACTGAAACATCGATTCTACCTGAGGGCCACTAGGTGTTTCGATGAGGTGTACTAGCACCCCTGCTCTAATTTCATCCTTCCAGGGCATAAACAAATAAGACCCTTATGATTTAGCGTTCGGTTTCGGACTCCAATACCGGATGCTTCTTGACCATTGTGCTGGGTATACACGGGACCCAATATAAGCATAGTTGCCTTATCACCTATCAATTTCCATAATCAAACTCATCTTACTCATACGTGGATGTATGTGGACTGGGACGTCGGGACACATACCTAGACATATGGGTTGAACGAGTAAAATAATATAATAATTTGATTTCATTTCACTTAATGTTGAATTCATGTTGCATCATCTTGTTGTGATTAGTCTATGCTTGTGTAACTTATATACACAACACATCACCCTGTACTTGGTATGACTTAATTACCAAAAAATAATAAAGTCAGGAGTATTTGGTGGGAAAATTGAAGATCGAGAAGTAAATTCTTTATTTGATTATAAAGAAAGTTACAACAGATCAATAATCCTCTTACAAGAGAGGAACGATATCCAAACTTGAATCTCCCCTTTGTATAGTGCCGGGTTCTTGATGTGGCAATGGAAAGTGAATCTTGTTTTCCGTTGACCGGGTGAATGTCAGGACCTTTTGGGAATCCTCTCTTTGGATGGTAGACGAAGTAACACAGCTTCTGTCCGCCAAGGATCTCAAAGAGAGTGTAGGCAAAGACGAACTTGTACGCAGCAAGTTGTTAGAAGAGTTGAATTCTTTCTTTCTTTTTAGCTGAAAATCTTGGTATTTCTACGGCTTACAACCGAAGTTATTTTGATCAAGAATTATCCGACCCTCTTTTTTTTTCTTCCGACCCCTCTTCATAGCAAACTGGGCTATAGAGGTTTCAGGGGGTAAACATGTCCCCTAAAAATACTCCATAATGGGGGTTAACTCCCTCACTACGTGGGCAGTAATTGACCCAGTAATGAGGGCAGTTACAACTAAGACGCAGGTTTTGAGCCTTACATTTTGCTGTAAAGTAATGCTTGAGAGACGCGGGTTTCCAGCTCTGCGTCAAGCTTCGCATGAGACACGGACTTTAGACTCTGCGTCTTGGCACTGCAATAATGCTGAGATGCGGGTTTCAACCCTCGCGTCTTTGGTCCTCGCAGTGATGTCGAGATGCGGATTTCAACCCTCGCGTCTTGGTGCTGCACTGATGGCGATGACTAGCCCTGCGTCTAGAGTTTGGATTCTACTTTTTGACGACTTGTCTTCAGTGATCTTTAGACAGCCTACAGAACCCCCTCCAAAGTTTTCAATATTTCGCGGTTGACTAGGACAGATTTTGAAATACTTTGGACTCTAGTTGAATTCATACTTCTCATGATTGGACTGACAATTATTTGAGATACTCTGAGCTTGATCTTATCTGGAGTATGGTCTTCGTGAGTGTACTGTAAAACCCTTTGAAGCCACCAGGGATGATCGTGGCGGGTGTCTAGATACGCAGTCCAGACCTCCTCAGTACTCTGAGCTGGATGTTGGTGTACTTTGAACCAGGGGTGAGTAGTCGCCTGCTTGTGCCAGTGTACTGTTGAACTGACTTGCAGAAGCAAAGACCGAATGCAAGTCTTGTAGATGCATGGGTCATGTTGTTTTGGAGACACAATCTCACTTGGAGTGGGGACGCATCTATTAGTTTGCTGAAGAAACGCAGCTCCTGGAGAGACGCGATTTTTGAGGTGAAGACGCAGCTCTCACTCTATTAACAAGGCGCGACTTTGGCCTTGCTGAAGAGGCGTTATTCTGAGACGCGAATTGTGTCCTTCAGTAAAAGGAACGCGGTTTTCATATTTACGGAAGGACACGGATCCATGGACGCGCCCCTTGATTATGTTAGGATGCAGAATTCAGGATGCGGTGGAGACGCGGTCTTAGGCTCCTCAAGACTGACACATGGATCTCAGCTAGTTGATGGGGACGCGGCACTGGCTCAATAGAGACCCGGCTCTGGTCTCTTGATAGAGCGCAAACTCAGGATGTATTGAGTTTATGAGGGAGATGTGGCTTTCATCTTACAATGGAGGTGCAGTTTTTAGGCTCCTCAAGAGTGAAGCGCGGGTCTTTGCTAGTTGTTGAAGACACAAACTTTAGGACGCCAGTTGATGTGAACTCAAGACGCAATCTCTAAATGGACCCAGCTGGTTGAGGAGATATGACTTTAGACTACTTCAGAAGACACGGTCATGGCCCCTTCAGCAAGACTGAAAGGAACGCAGTCTTCGGGTTCATGAAAGGACGCGGGTTTCAGAACGCGGCCTTTGAGACTGCGCCTGACGCAGCCTCCTAAGCGTCACATACAGCCTGTCTTAAAGATCTTATTAGATCTTTAAATGCTAAGTCGGCGTTGACGATTGAGGACTTGTGTCCTCCGATGTTTCCCGAAAAGGCAATCCACGCGTCAGCTCTTTATTGGGATTTGACGTTCGTGCAGGAATTAAGACTGATGGCTATGATTTTTGTGCCATTAATTACAGGCCTTATGGCTTGCCTATAAATAGGCCTCACACCCTTAATAGTCCATTGCTTAGACTGTTTCCCTTAAGAGCATGCGCTCTGAGGGTCTTCGTCTTCACTTATTTTTCTTCTCTTCAAGGGGATATGAACAGCGAGAATTCAAAGCTTCCATACTTTCTTTTAATCTTTTCCAAAGATTATCACTGTCAAGTGATTTCAAGATCAAAAAGCATCGCCTTAAGTGATTTTATCGATCGCGTCTTGATGCATAAAGTTCAACTTCTAGAGAGTTCTCCTTCGAGTAGGAACCACTTGTTGCCATGAATACTCAGTCCCGCTGAGGTTCTGTTTTCTTGCCTCTCAAAGAGAGTCGATCTCTTGATCTTTCTCTGAAAGTCTGACTGATGCGCCCGTTATTCGAAAGTCGCGTCTTTTAGACTTCTTGATGAAGCACGAGTCAATTGACCTTGGATTTTAACTCATGTGATGAAAACTCTGTATTTGAATCTTGAGACACGAGCTTTGTATATAAAGTTCGCGTTTGAGGTTCTTGACTTAAAGAATTTTAATTCTTTCGGGGCCTCTGGACTTGGATGTGGCAACCCTTGTTTCTCAAACACGGGTGTGGCGAATTCTGCGTCTGGTCTACTTTACGTCTCGTATTTTGGACGCGAGTCTAAAATCAGATCGCATTCAGATCTGTGTGCGTCTGAAGTCCATAACTTAACCGCGTCTGCCCCTAAACTTTTCTGTTTCTATCTTAACAAAATTTTAAGCCTTTTGTACCAGTCATCCCCGCGTCTGAAGTTTACAACTACAATCGCATTTGCCCTTCAGCTTTCCTGTTTCTGTCTTAACAGAATTTTATCCTTCTGGTTTTTATTTCTTACAGGCAGTCTTAGTCAGCCTTTTGCGTCTTCGCTGGGCCCTTGGGAGAATATTTCAACCAGCGAACTTGTTCGATGGTCGAGTACTGGAGAAATCAAGGCTCATGTTCATGGGCGAGGAGGATTTGCGCGACTGATGACATCCGTTATGGACTTATTGGACATGATGCGCCGGCAGTGCCTCTGGGTTTGTCATGGTCACAGTGGGTATGGTGGTGGTATGGTCCTCTTGCAGGTCATAGGAAAGAGGACGTCACCTGTAAGGTCTCGGATCCTCCCTTCACCAATCTCACCCCCAGAAGTGACATCGACGAAAAACCCATGCTCATTAGGTGACTTTCTGGTGGTAGAGATGTTCATCAATGAAGGATTATGACCCACACCAGTTGGTCGGGTGGAATCAGAAGGTTCTGCTGCATTTCGACCTCGAGAAACACCATTGTTCTTGGTCAGCAATAGGCTCCCTCGATGTTTACGTCGTACATCATGATGTAATCAGCATCCGATCGTCTTAACAGTGCTCAGCCTTTCTTCGGCGCTCTTCCAAACATCTTGTATTTGGAGTGAAACATCTTGTATTTGGAGTGGTGGGAATGCTTCAAGGAGTGAGTCCAACATTTTACTGAGAGAGAGGAACTTCTTTGTACTCCTTTATCGTAACACTCAATCTTATTGTATAAGAGAGCGTCTTGTACCACTTTCATATGTTTAAATATAAATAAAAGTGATACTTTTCTTGTCTTCTTATACGTCTTGAATTTCTCTTTTTTTTTTGAAAATCAGACACATAGAAGTAGGGACTCTTGACTTGATAGAAATACAATAATTAACTTAACAAGTCAAAGTTGGAAAAATTCCATTTCAGGAATTCAAGATTACTGTCAGATGTGTGATGTTAACTTGACAGGAGTAGGATGGTTTTTGTGGACCTACCAATCTATAAATGAGAATGACAAGTGAAATTTGCATCCCCACAGAGGATTACAAATGAGTTTTCATCAGAGGTTTGGTATTAACTTGACTAAGACTCAACTGGGGATTTAATGGAAACACTATTAGAGGTGTAATGCTAACCTAACAATGTTTTTTTAGTGGACTTGTTATTCTGTTGACAAGAATAACAAGTGAGACTAGACTCGCGGGGAAAATCTTAGAAGAACTTTTACCGTTAGAGGTGTGATATTAACTTAACGGGTTGAATTAAATTTCATCAGAAGTGTGATGTTAACTTGACAAGGATGTGAGTTAGAGGTGTGATATTAACTTGACTCAAGAGTGTTTCAGCTTTATTCAGGAAAATTGAAAGCGTCACTGTCATAGGTATAATGTTAAACTAGGCAGTGAGGGTAATGCTAGAGGTGTAATTTTGAACTTGGTATTAGTCATCTTGACTTTGACAAGGAAGTCCGAGGGAAAGTCACGGCCATAGGTGTATTGTTGAACTTAGCAATGAACTGGACGCTAAAGGTGTGATGTTAAACTTAGCTTCGCTCATCTCAGCTTCGATATGGAAGCCTGAGGAAAAGTAACTGTCAGAGGTTTAATATTGAACTTGGCAGCAACTCAATCACTGTTAGAGGTGTAACGTTAAACTTAACAGTAATTTGTCAGAGGTGTGATGTTAACCTGACAGTAGTCAATTTGCGGTATGAGCAATTTTGAGGATTTGTCATTCTATTGATGAGAATTGACAAGTGAAGTTTGGAATGTCAGAGGTGTAGTATTAACTTAATAAGAATTTAAAGACTTGTGACTCCATGTAGAGGAGAGACAAGTGAAGTTTGCACTCGTTGGGGAGTATTGAAATTTTTCATTGTCGGAGGTATAGTGCTAACATAGCAATGATCGTATTTGTGGACCTACCACTCTATGGAGAGAATTGGTAGAGGTTTTTAGTGGAAAGTAAACTGGACTGTTAGAGGTTTAATATTAACGTGACAGAATCCAGTTCATTTCATTAAGGAGATGAACACCGGTATTTCTGTAGGTGAAAATTGGTAAGAGATTTTGGAGGAGAGAATGGGACCAAGTCCACTAGGATTTTTAACAAACCCTCAGCTATCAACGGATTTGGTATGTCTTTACCAACTACCATTTGAGTTGGCTAGCCATGTTATTCCCCTCAGCATGATGAGTTATCGAAGACTTATGTTGGGCTTAAAAGCTAACATTTTCCTCTATCTTCGACCGTCGGAGGCGTCAGATGCCAGTCAGAAGATTAACTAAGCTAAAACCACAGTTTCACATTTTGTTTCTTTCTCAGTATTTACATCTTGCATCATGATGCAGCCAGTGCTCGATTAGCTTGACACTGATCTACCGTGATGTGATCTAGTAAAGGAAAGAAGCTCTTCTTGGATCTGGAGTTTTGATTAGAGGTGCAGTATTAACTTGATCGGGAAAGAGTGCTATCAGGGATAGTATTTCTTCAAGAATTTGCCGTTGATTGGCATCATGAGCGTATCACCGTCTGAAGTTATGAGGCGATATGCTCCATTTGAGTAGACCGACTCCACTACAAATGGTCCTTCCCATTTGGGTTGAAATTTTCCTTTTGTCTTATATATAATTACCATAGGTCTTCTGACAGCTAAGACAAGGTCACCTTTCTTGAAAGTTCGCTCCTTAACTTTCATGTTGAAGGCTCTGGTAATTCGAGCTTGATAGAGCTCGATTTGTTGTTGGGCTTGCAGACGTTTATCATCTAAAGCCTTTAGTTCTTGGAGTCGCAGTTGATGTTTCTTCTCATTTGTCATCTCTGCTGTCAAGGCGACACGTAGAGATAGAATTTGGATTTCTAATGGAAGTACGGCTTCACACCTATATACCAAAGAGAATGGTGTTGTTGGCTCAAAGGCCCATCACTCTACTTTTGATGATGATCAACTCATGTAGTTATAGTACTAATGATCTTGTGTTTAATTAGTGACAGATTCATGATCAAGATCTTAGTAGGTGTGTAGCTTCAACAAAGGATTTAAAGTCAAGTTTTGGAGCTAGCACGGTTTGATTCAAGAGCTTGTGCATCAAGACCACATCAAGTACTCAAGAGGAGTCTAGCTCTATGGATCGTGTTTGGACCAAGTCAAGAAGATGAGAAGACTTCAAGTGAAGACTTCAAGAAGATGAAGATTTGTGTCTAGGTTTGTTTTATAAGATTTTGTTTTTAGTTAAAATGTAAAGGATAGAATAGTTGGTGGATTGCTAAAGTATACATATACACACACACTCTTGATTTAGTTTGTTTTAGAAAAGATTTTTTCTTTGACAAAATATCATTTTGATTTTTGGTTTTCAAGTTTACATCTTTTATCCAAAATCATGTTTAGAGCTTAATGTCAAAAACATAGATATTTCACCATGTTTGTGTAGTGGATCATATCCATACACACTATGCTTCAAATGAGTTTAAATATCTTATTTTTGTATTTGGAGAAGTTTTAGAAAAATCAAGTTTTTGGAAAATATTGTTTTTCATTTGAGCCAATTTTTCCATATTACAAAAATAGTCCAAATCATTTGTAACATGCCTTGATTTTGTGCAAGCATGTTTGTTTATCAAAGTACATAGGTAAAACTATTTTTGTAGATTTTCTGTGATTTATGGGATTTTATTTCATTCAAAAAGACCAAGTTTTAAATCCCCTTGACTGTGCTGCCTGGCTTCAGCCGGTCGACCGAAGCCTGAAGGCGGTCGACCGAGCGGTTGACCGACGTGCACAGACGTGCACGACAGTTCTGGCAGGAGGGCCGGTCGACCGACCCGGTCGACCGTCCAGAGAGCTCTGCTCTCTGGAAAGACCCCGGTCGACCGGGCGGTCGACTGGACAGAGAGACTTGCTCTCTGTATCCTGGCCTCGGTCGACCGACCGGTCGACCGATGGCGCAACGGTCTGAAATATGACCGTTGGCCGGTCGACCAACAGTTCTGTCAGACCCCAACGGCTAGTTTTTCTAGCCCTATAAATTTGGGGGTTTGGGTATTGTTTTTCTCCAAGATTTTCAAGTGGGTTTTCACCAGTTTTTCCTAAACTATTTAGAGGTTTTCCTCCACTTGATTAAGAGCAAATATTTCCAATCAAAAGGAGAGTTTTTCAAGAGTGTTCAAAAGAGATTTTCTTGAGTTTTTCACCACTACTTCCATCCTTGTTTTTCTCATAAACACTTGAGCAACCCATTGATCTATTCATCCTATAGGAGTGTT
This sequence comes from Agave tequilana, assembly GCA_038442645.1. NCBI lineage: Eukaryota > Viridiplantae > Streptophyta > Magnoliopsida > Asparagales > Asparagaceae > Agave > Agave tequilana. Next base: position 103,165 of record JAVJIF010005225.1, read on the forward strand.
CTTGTGAGAGGATTTTAGGTGATCAAAGTATTGTGATCACCAAAGTTCATCTTTGTTCCTTTGAGGAGGCGGACGAGTGCGTTCGCGTTGTTTAGAGTTCATGTGTGAACTCTTGGTTTGAGGTGCGGCCTCGGCGAGCTTGTGGGGCTTGCGGTGTGTGTGGGACTAGAAAGTTTGAGAGATTGTAGGTGTTGCGGCACCAAGGAGTGATCCATTGGGATCAAGCATAGTGGAAATCCTTCGTGTGTCAAAGGCGGGGATGTAGAGTAAGGGTGCTCGAACCTCGAAACAAATCCCTTGTGTTTGCGATTGCTCACTCTCTCTCTCTCTCTCTTTGTCTCTTGTTTATATCTTGCTTGCTTTTATTGTGCTTATCCTTACATGCTTGATATTCATTTGTACTTAATTGATATACATGCTTGGGAATTGTTTGCTAACACTAGTTTTCAACCAAGAGAGCCAACGCGGCACCTCAACCCTTATCTAGGGGAATCTAGAGGAGTTAGTCCAGAGCCCTTCACGGGGAATTCGGCTACACTCTTGTGTTGTACGTGGTGTTTTTTAAATAGTTTGTTTAGGTCATAATAGTTTTTAATTTCGCATTATTTGGCATTTAGTGACCATTAGTTTAGCTATCACTTATTCACCCCCCTCTAGGTGATTCTACAATTGGTATCAGAGCCAAGTGCTCTTGATTTGGGTCTTACAACGTAGAGTTAAAGATCCTCATTTTAAGGCTAATCACAATATTTGTACGCACACCATGGACTTCATGTCACCACCCACTTTTGACATTCTTAACATCCAAATTTGGAAGGTTCAGATGTCCTTGTACCTCAAAGCCCTAGGCATTCATGTTTATCTTGCCACAACTAATGATGCATATTGTTTAAATGGCAAGAATATTGAGGCTAATGCAAAGGCCATTCATGCTTTAAAGTCAACCCTAAATGATGAGTATTTATTTAGGGTTTCTAACATTGATTCGGCTTTTGTAGTATGGAACACCCTCACCTCCCTTGGCGAAAGTGAACAATACTATACGGGGAGCGATTCGGATGTTGGAAGTGACGTCTCCAACATGTGCTATATAGTCCAAGGGGATAACCCCCTTGAGGTAACTACCGAATCCAAGGTAGATGAAGATGATAACATGTCATATGATGAGCTTACCACTTTTTGTCAACTCCTTCTTGAAAAATATGACATGATTAAAAAGGAAAATAAAAATTTAAAAAAGAATTTTGATTGCATGCTAAAAGAAAATGATTCATTTAGAAATAAAGTTGCATGCATTGAAAAGGAAAATGAGATTTTGAAAAATGAGAATGTTTCCTTGATGTCTAAACTAAATGATCTTTGTGAAGGAAACACTAATTTGAAAAATAAAATTGTTTTGGTGGAAAAACAAAAGGAAATTGCTTTTCAAGAAAACACGTCTTTGAAAAAGAAAATTTTTGAAAAAGAAAAAGAAAATGTTTCTCAAAAGAAAAAGAAAATTGGTTCACAATCTCACCATGCCTTACATGCCACCATTGATTATAGTGAGATTAATGTTTTGAAAAATAGGATTAATTGTTTGAGTCAACTTTGAGCAATTATGCATTCAACCTAAGAGATTGGAGTCTTTGTTTTCAAAGAAACAAGCTCCACATGTTCATGCACATCATCATCATGCATATGCTTATGTTGTACGTCATGATCACACCCTCACACATAAGCATACTAAGGTGTACACTTGAACACATTGTGGCCGCAAAGGCCATTTAGCAAAGTTTTGTTTTGATAAGATACATCATTTAAATTTTGCTAATAATAAATATGTTTGGGTTCCATTAAATGCTAACCCCCTTGAACCCAAAAGAAAATGGGTACCAAAGTCCCCACATTGTGTTTTTGATGTAGGTAAGGGCTCTCACAAAACGTGAGAGGGATGGTGCCTTGATGGTGGATGCACATGGACTGGATGGACACATATATAGATGCATCGCTATCAAAGAGGTTTGGCGGGACAACCACCATGTTTGAAGTTTTGGAACATAGTTCCTTAGTTGGTAACTATTTCTAAACTCTTATTTTATTTACATGCTTATTCATTTGTAATATCATTTAGTATGTTCATGTTTTAATTGTTTTTGTGCTTCATGTGGTAAATACTAGTTTAAATGTAGTTTTTATCAAAACTTGTATTTATACATATACAAATAGTGAACAACAAATTGATTCATATATGTTTGCACTTCATTGTTCATTTGTACTCACTATATGCACATGTATAGCCTAGTTTTGATGACTATCTCATTTACACTTGTTTTGCCTATTTTCTTGTTTTTACTTCATGTATATGCAATTTTTTATTCAAATCTAATAAATATACATGTATACCCGTGAGTCTCTTGCCTTCATGCAAATTATTTAATAGACTCTTTTATGTTTGGGATATGTATGCATATTGTTAGTTTTGGATAAATCATACATATACCTAGAAGTTTTTTTTTAAATTGAAAAATGAATTTTCATGATTTGTTTGATAAACTGATATTTGTGTTTTGAGCTTCATTGATTATTTTCATGAAAAATGCTAAACACATGATTCTTGTACACTCACACTTTATTTGTTTTGTCATGACCTTATTTCATGAACATATTTTTGGGCTTTATCGATTTTGAGTGTCATCTCTTGTGTATTTGGTATGACTCATGAAAAACATATGATTTGATTTCATGTTTTGAAGGATTTTTAACTAGTTTTTCAAAAATTACTTTTAACTAGTTAATTATTCTTCATTTGGAAGATATTTTCAATGCTCAACTATTTTCAAAATCATTTTCGAAAACCCCTTCTAACCTTTATGGGCGGATGGCTGGGCGAGTATGCCTTGTAAGTTTTATTGAAAATCTTTTATCTTGAGCATATAAAGGGTGGTAGGTTATGAGTTATATACTTGATTTACATTATTATTTTCAATTGGTATCATTGGATCTTTTCAATTGGTATCTAAATTGATAATTTTGTATATACTCATATTTTGTTTCCTATATATGTATGCTTCATAATTTCCACAATATCAATTTTTATTGGTATTCTATCTCTCATACATATATATGATTTTCATGTGCTTGCTTTACAATTGGTTCACATATTTAAAGCACATAATTAGTTTATGCTAAGCTTAAGTTAAAACTTTATTTTCAATTGGTATCTCAATTGACATTTTAATAAAGCTTATGCATAGTTTTTTCAATTGATATCAATATGTTTCTATTTCAAATTTGTTATAAATTTACAATTGGTATCAATATGTATAGCCTATTTGAAAATTCAAAATTTGTAATGTTTATTTTACAATTGATATCAAGATGATTTTTTTACAATTGGTATCTTAAAAATTTTTGTTTACTAAGATATCTCAAAATTTGTTTCATTGAGAAAAATTCAAAAATTTGTTTGAACAATTAAAACATTTTTGATTTGTATTGCTTATATGCAAGGAGAGCTTAACATCTCTTCTACATATATATTCATGTTGAGTGTATCTTGTATTGAGGAGCTTGATAACTCTTCTTTATGTAATACACGTGTGTAGGGGGGGCTTCACATCTCCTCTTATGCATTACAGATTATGTGTTATGTGAATTGGGGCTTGTCATCCTCTCTTCATGTAATGCATATATGTAGAGAAGCTAACTTAGCGTCTTCCTCTTCATGAATGTATATCGCATATAACCTTTTATTGATTTGTTTATGATTATCCCTTTATTGATTCTATGTTTCGGACAAAAAGGGGGAGAAAATTTTGTTGATTTTGTTTTTACTTTAACCCCTTTGTTGATGATTGACAAAAAGGGGAGAAGTATTTGAGATATATGCATGTTTTCCTTCCTTTATTCATAAAGGGGGAGTAGTATTTATGTTTATGCATATATGTTTTGTTTTGCAAATAGGAGAAAAAGAATTTGATGAGTTTTATGCTTGATTGGCATGTTTATCTCCTAGATTTGCATACATGTTTATGTGCTTCATTGTCATATTTACTTGTTTATTTGGTATGCATGAGTTAAGGGGGAGCTTCTTTGGAGCTTTACTTTAATCCATGCATATATAACTTCATGAGTTTTGTCATCATCAAAAAGGGGGAGATTGTTGGCCCAAAGGCCCATCACTCTAGTTTTGATGATGATCAACTCATGTAGTTATAGTACTAATGATCTTGTGTTTAATTAGTGACAGATTCATGATCAAGATCTTAGTAGGCGTGTAGCTTCAATAAAGGATTTAAAGTCAAGTTTTGGAGCTAGCACGGTTTGATTCAAGAGCTTGTACATCAAGACCACATCAAGTACTTAAGAGGAGTCTAGCTTTATGGATCATGTTTGGACCAAGTCAAGAAGATAAGAAGACTTCAAGTGATGACTTCAAGAAGATGAAGACTTGTGTCTAGGTTTGTTTTATAAGATTTTGTTTTTAGTTAAAATGTAAAGGATAGAATAGTTGGTGGATTGCTTAAGTATACATACACACACACTCTTGATGTAGTTTGTTTTAGAAAAGATTTTTTTTCTTTGACAAAATATCATTTTGGTTTTTGGTTTTCAAGTTTACATCTTTTATCCAAAATCATGTTTAGAGCTTAATGTCAAAAACATAGATATTTCACCATGTTTGTATAGTAGATCATATCCATACACACTATGCTTCAAATAAGTTTAAATATCTTGTTTTTGTATTTGGAGAAGTTTTAGAAAAATCAAGTTTTTAGAAAATACTGTTTTTCATTTGAGCCAATTTTTCCATATTACAAAAATAGTCCAAATCATTTGTAACATGCCTTGATTTTGTGCAAGCATGTTTGTTTATCAAAGTACATAGGTAAAACTATTTTTGTAGATTTTCTGTGATTTATGGGATTTTATTTCATTCAAAAAGACCAAGTTTTAAATCCCCTTGACTGTGCTGCCTGGCTTCAGCCGGTCGACCGAAGCCTGAAGGCGGTCGACCGAGCGGTCGACCGACGTGCACAGACGTGCACGCCAGTTCTAGCAGGAGGGCCGGTCGACCGACCCGGTCGACCGTCCAGAGAGCTCTGCTCTCTGGAAAGACCCCGGTCGACCGGCGGTCGACCGGACAGAGAGACTTGCTCTCTGTATCCTGGCCTCGGTCGACCGACCGGTCGACCGATGGCTCAACGGTCTGAAATATGACCGTTGGCCGGTCGACCGGGCGGTCGACCAACAGTTCTGTCAGACCCCAACGGCTAGTTTTTCTAGCCCTATAAATTTGGGGGTTTGGGCATTGTTTTTCTCCAAGATTTTCAAGTGGGTTTTCACCAGTTTTTCCTAAACTATTTAGAGGTTTTCCTCCACTTGATTAAGAGCAAATATTTCCAATCAAAAGGAAAGTTTTTCAAGAGTGTTCAAAAGAGATTTTCTTGAGTTTTTCGCTACCACTTCCATCCTTGTTTTTCTCACAAACACTTGAGTAACCCATTGATCTATTCATCCTATAGGAGTGTTCTTGTGAGAGGATTTTAGGTGATCAAAGTATTGTGATTACCAAAGTTCATCTTTGTTCCTATGAGGAGGCGGACGAGTGTGTTCGCGTTGTTTAGAGTTCGTGTGTGAACTCTTGGTTTGAGGTGCGGCTCGGCGAGCTTGTGGGGCTTGCGGTGTGTACGGGACTAGAGAGTCCGAGGGATTGTAGTTGTTGCGGCACCAAGGAGTGATCCATTGGGATCAAGCATAGTGAAAATCCTTCGTGTGTCGAAAGCAGGGATGTAGAGTAATGGTGCTCGAACCTCGAAACAAATCCCTTGTGTTTGCGATTGCTCACTCTCTCTCTCTCTTTGTCTCTTGTTTATATCTTGCTTGCTTTTATTGTGCTTATCCTTACATGCTTGATATTCATCTTGTGCTTAATTGATATACATGCTTGGGGATTGTTTGCTAACACTAGTTTTCAACCAAGAGAGCCAACGCGGCACCTCAACCCTTTTCTAGGGGAATCTAGAGGAGTTAGTCCAGAGCCCTTCACGGGAAATTCGGCTACACTCTTGTGTTGTACGTGGTGTTTAGTTTAAATAGTTTGTTTAGGTCATAATAGTTTTTAATTCCGCATTATTTGGTATTTAGTGACCATTAGATTAGCTATCACCTATTCACCCCCCCCCCTCTAGGTGATTCTACAGGTGTAGCTTTTGTTGGGGTTCGAACTGTCGTGCGATAGGCCCATAAGCATTCACCTAATTTGTCGTCCCAATCACGTTGGCTTTTCAAGACGAATTTCTTGAGAAGCTTGCCAATAGTCTTGTTGAAAGCTTCTGCAAGGCCGTTAGCAGCTGGGTAGTATGTCGTTGAGGACACACTCTGGATCCTGAACTTGTTGCAGAACCTCTGAAAAGCCTGACTGACAAACTGGGGCCTATTGTCATGGACAATTCGCCGTGGCACACCAAAACGGTAGATGACGTGATGTTTAACGAATTTGACCATATCAGATGTCTTTACCTTTCTCAAAGGGATAGCTTTGACCCATTTAGAGAAGTAGTCAGTTATAATTAAGATGAATCGTTGTCCTTTGGATGATGGTGGGCTTATAGGGCCGACTACGTCCATTCCCCACATCTCAAATGGCCAGGTAGAAGTTATAGAGCGAAGATATCCAGGTGCTTGATGGATAAAATCGCCATGGACTTGACAGGCATGACATCGTTTGGCATAAGTGATGGCGTCAGGGATCATCCTGGGCCAATAATATCCTAATCTTCAGAGTTGATCTCCAAGCTTTGGACCAGGTTGATGACCTCCACACATGCCGTCATGCGCTTCTTTGAGTACCTCCTGTGCCTCTTTTCGTGATAGATAGCGGAGCAAGATCCAGTCATGCGATCGATGATACAGTATTCGCGTGATCGCATTATTGTAGAATTTGGGGGCTTTCCTTCTAATGGCGGACGCTTCTTAGGGATCATCAGGAAGGATGCCATACAAGACATAGTCAATGTAAGGGAATCGCCAATCCCTAGGCTTTGGACCGGTTGACGACTCAAGAGCTTCTTTGACTTGACAACCTCCTATCGGCTTTTGGTGATCTTTAAAAGCAATTCTTAGGCAATACAAGTCGTGATTGTAGACAAGTATTTTCTCTACTACTCCAGCTGGAAGGGCTAAAGAGGCAGCGAGAGATGCCAGTGCATCTGCATGCACATTTTGCTGGCGTGGTACATGGTCAATGTAAAAGTTTCCGAACCCCTCGGCCATAGAGATAGTCGCCTTATAATAGGGTATTAAGTCTTCATGTCTGACTTTGTACTCCCCGCGAACTTGGTTAACGATGAGTTTATAGTCACCATATGCCTCGAGATTTTTAACGCCAATCTCATCGGCGATTTGCATTCCAATCAAGAGGGCATTGTATTCTACTACATTGTTGGAGTAAGGCTCGGTTAATGAGAAAGCTCAAGGAATCACATAGTTTTGTGGGGAGACGAGTACTATCCTTACTCCAGCTATTACATGCCCTTGCGGACCTGTTCTCGATGCACCGTCGAAGAAGAGTTGCCACACTTGTCTTTCAAAAGATGTCTGGGTCCAACAAACTTCAGCGACTTCGTCTGGGAGATCCTCGTAAAGTTTGGTTGTCCTCGGATCTGGATGCTCAGCTAGGAAATCCGCCACCGCTTGTCCCTTCACGACTTTTTATGGTAAAAAGCACATTTCATATTGGGATAGCGGTATGACCCATTTTGCCAGTCGACGGTTTAGTGATGATGGCTTCGTCATGAGTAACCTCAAAGGGTTAACCCTTGATATAACATTTATAGTCTGGCCCACCAAGTAGTGTCGCATTTTTTGGACAGCGAATACCAATGCCAAACATTCCTTTTCGATTGGGTTGTACCGATACTCGGCTCCAATCATAGTCCTACTCAGGTAGTAGATTACTTGCTCGTGTCCCTGATTATTATTCTGGGCTAGCAAAGCTCCTAAAAAATGATCCATCGCTCGAACATATATCAGGAAAAGTTTTTCAAACACCGGAGCTGTAAGGACCGGTGGTTGCGTGAGGTATCGTTTGATTTCATCGAATGATTGTTGGCAAGCATCATCTCAAATGAATGAGAGACCCTTTTTCATTAATTTGGTAAAGGGTTGGCATCTTCTAGAGAGATTTGAGATAAACCTTCGGATGTATGCCAGTAGTCCTTGCAATCCCCTAAGCTCCCTGAGGTTCCTTGGAGGTTGCATCTCCTAGATAGCGCGATCTTTTTTGGGTCTAAATGAATTCCTTTGAAAGTTACCAAAAACCCTAGGAATTTGCCACTGGCCACCCCTAGAAAGGATTTAGTCGGGTTCATCTTCAACTGATGTGCCCGCATGATTTCAAAGATTGTCTTCAGATCGGCTATGTGATCACCTTTGGTGCGGCTTTTCACTGAATGTCGTCAACATAACATTCCACTATTTTACGCATGTGCTCGTAGAAAATTACATTCATAGCTCTCTGATATGTTGCCCCCACATTCTTCAGTCCGAAGGGCATGACAGTATAGCAATATACCCCAAGTGGTGTCCTGAAAGAAGTATGTTTTTCATCATCAGGATACATTTTGATTTGATTATACCTTGAGAATCCATCCATGAAGGATATTCACTCAAACCCGCACGTATTGTCAATCATGACATCCGTAATTGGGAGAGGGAATTCGTCTTTGGGACAGGCCTCATTTAGATCGCGAAAATTAATGCAAATCCAGATCTTTCCATTCTTTTTGGCAACGGGGACGATATTGGCAACCCAATCAGGATGTTACTCTTCCCTAATGAAGCTAGAATCTATGAGTTTTTTGACTTCTGACTGGATTGCTTTCATTATTTATGGGCGAAATCGTCGCTGCTGTTGTTTGACCAGTTTCAAGTTTGAATTATTGTTAAGGCAATGCATAGCCACTCGAAGATCAAGCCCAGGCATGTCCTCATAATTCCAAGTAAAAACATCTATATACTCTCGCACAAGAGATATTAAATCTTCTTTTTCGGAGGATGATAGGCTTTCGCTTATAAAGATGGGCTTAGGATTAGCCTCATCTCCCAGATTAATCTGGGCAACTTTATCCTCTGTGGGTGGCTCGCGCTGTTCAAAGCGAGTATCCCAGAGAGTATTTAGGTGTTTGATCAAAGAATCTATATCAGACCGGATCATTTCTTCATCTCTGTCTTCCAGGTGGCTTGCTGAAACCATATATACTGAAAGTTCTCCGAAGAGGTTGCCTACACTAACATCTGACTCCCACGATGACATGCCAGATGAGTAGTTATGGTATAGTAACTCTTCAGACTCAGAGGCTGACGGAATTTGGGTTGACACATAACCCAAACCCCTGCGAGTTCGATGGTAATAATCATGGTTTTTCCCTTTCGGAATGAAAGATCAGAGTAGTGTTCTTCTTCCTTTGTCGAAGTTCAACTCAGGACCGTTTGTCAGATCATACCCCATGCTTTCCATCATTCTGAGTATACTTAGCTCATAATGGGTGAATTGAGGAGGTTCATTTTCGATTTCTGACTCTTCATGAGACATCAGTTCGGACTTGATTTGTCCGAAAAGGATTGATTTTTAGCCTTTGCGTCTTGCTAGGACCATGAATACTGATTCTTACGCAGCACCGACATCTTGGTACGTTTCGAAGGATGACTTCATTGGTACATGCAATGATGTCAGAGCATCCATTGCCGACTAGGGGTCATTATCCACTTCGGTACTAGTGTCTGATGGCACTGAATCAGAAGATAGCACAGAAAAGTAAGTCAAATTTAACTTTTCATTAATATACCACCCGCCTACATCATTGGTGGTGTTATTAACATCGAGCTTATTAATGCTTGTTACAAATGGATCTAATTCCCACATGCACTCTTCTTTCTCTGGCTCAGTGTCAGTTTCATTACCAGAGTCTGGTTTCTCTGGTTGTAGGTTCTCGTTTGTTTCCAGAGAGTCTAGGTACAGGAGAGAGTCTGTGAAATAGTTTTCTACCCCCTTGAACGGATGTCTTTCAGCAATCAACGTTCGTACCTTCCCACTTCAGTCGATGTATTTCACAACTTGGTGGAGAGCGGAGGGGACGATAGAATTACGATGAATCCATGGTAGTCCAAGCAGCAAATTGTATGAAGTGTCGGCATCGATCACATAGCAGTCACTTCAGATTTTAAGTCCCCAATTTGGCATTTGAGCTTGATCTTTCCCATTAGGCGCGTACCAGTGGCATTAAAACCATAAATGGTAGTCTGGGTGGCGCTCAATCGGTGGGTAAGAATCCCTAAATGTTGCATGACCCGGCGAGGCATAATGCTCAACGCGGATCCTAGATCTACCTGAATGAGGCTTACTTCAGATGATCCAATATACTCTGTGAAGTATAGGGGCCGATCATGTTTCCCCTTAACCTGCATATCATCTGCCGTGAAGGTGATGCAGGGAGCATTTTGGGAGGCATGGAGGCAATCCTCTACATCTTCCTCTCGTGGTCCAGCCGGTATCTAGGTCATGAAGACCTCAACATTAGGTAGGGCTTCCCTCAGAGTTTCTCTGGTTGACTTTGATAGCCTCAGGAGCTCATAAAGGGTAATTCTGGCCGGGATATTGGCCAGTTGAGCCAGGACATCAAAGCGGTAAGGTATTGTAGAGCCTTCCGCGTTATCCTTTGGGAGAGCTTTAGAAAACCGAATCTCTTTCTGCTTCTCCACCAGTTGTTTCGTGGAGGGCTTGGCTAACTCTATAGTGGGTTTAGGAGGGCTTGCCACTATTTCGTCATACTTTTTTAAATATGACTGACTCGAACGAGTTTCTGCCACGAGTGATTTATTAGGTTCTGTAGCAAAAACTATTATTTCCTCTTCTGAATCAGTTAGTGAGGGAACATCGGTTTTTACTTCTCGGGAAGAAGCGCACACCACATTACAGGACGAAGCTTTCGCCTTGCCTTTGGACCTTCTGCTGGTAACAGTGATCCATTGCTGGTTGTCCACAAGATCGGGATGAACCCACATAACTTCCCCCTTAGGTGTGGGGACAAGTACAAGACCCTTCTCTTGTTGATGATGAGGGTCCATATTGATCATTCTTAGTTCCCCTTTCGGGATGGGAACTACTCCGGAGGGTACTGGAGGCTATCTTCCAAACTGGAGGAATGATGTCATATATAGGCGTCACTTTCTTTTTCTCTGGACGGAGTTTTAGTATCTCTGCATCAATTAGAGCCTGAAGGATGTCTTTGAAGACATAACAGCTCTTGGTGGGGTGCCCCAGCATCCTATGATACATGCAGAGTTAGGATTATCGGTTTTACCGACTTCTTCAGGACGTCTAGCTTCAGGAAGTTTCAATCTGTTGCTCTTGTTGAGTAACTTGAACAACGAATCAACATGTTCGTCTTTGAAGGAATACTACTTATTGGCGCGTGGCTGACTTGAAGAGCCACTTCCCTTGACCGGCTGAGGTTTGACAGGGAATTTTGCCTCTGTCGCCAAGTTATCTTTCCTTTTGGTTGAAAAGATATTTCTGGCATGCGTCTTGTCGACCTTTCGGGTCTGGGTTTGTTTTCTTCTGCCTTAACCCTGGCGATAATTTCTTCAGCCTGTTCACCTTGCTGGACTAATTGCTTCCAATTGCGGTTTTCAGTAACTCCTATTTGGCCTAGGAGCGACGTTTGTAGATTGTGGCGGTATATTTCTATCAGGGTGACCTGGGTTATACTGCTAGGACATCAGAATGCCATATTCTGAAATCTTTTTACAAATGATTTGACTGACTCCCCCTTTCGTTGCTTTGTGGCCAAAAGAATAGGCATTGTGATCTCTGAGTTATCTTCAAAAAAGCGCGTTAGGAAAAGCTTCTCCAGATCACTCTAATTTTTAATAGAACTTTCTGAGAGCTTCATGAACCATTCAAAGGCAAGCCTTTTTAGAGTGTCGATGAACAAACGTGCCAAGATGGCATCATTATCTACCACGTTCCCCGTCTGAGACTTAAAGTAGTAGATATGTTGGTTTGATGACCCTTTGCCGTCAAATGGCTGTAGGGTCGGAGCTTTGAACTTGGGGGGGTATGGAATAAGGTCCCACTCGGCCGGATATGGCCGGCCCACTCCTGCTTCTTGGAGGCCTTTCCGATTAGTAAGGGCCTCTAGACGTTTCTCTAATTGACTCATTCTTTTAGAATGAATCCTTCCATGGTCCGGGTTGCCTTCCCCCTTAGATGAGGATTTAGACGACTCAGAAGTAGATTGCTCTTTCTCCTCGATATGCACAGAAGATGAGCTTTCTCCCGCTTTTCGTTTGCCTTTAGACTTTTTAGAGGAGGTTTTGTCAGTTGACTTCCTCTTGTCTTCAAGCAATTGTGCCAGCATTTGCTTGAGGGAATCGATGGATTCTTGTTGAGCATGAATCATCTCAAATTATTCCCTCTGGACCTGGGCTTGTTGCTCAAAGCGCCTGGCCGTCTCCTCAGGAGTATTTGTCATGTATATGAAGGCTTCCTTCTCTATAGAAGAGTTCGAAGCCTGCGACTCTGCAACGGCGGAATGTGAGTCATTTACTTCAATGCCCCGAGCCAAGGCACCGTAATTGATCGGGGCAATCGCTCCAGTCCGAGTGCGAGCATGCTGATACACTCCTGGTTCCCTGTCAGACTCGTCGGAGCTGACTAATGGTTGTTTTTTCCTACTTCTGCTTGCCATGTTTGCAGTGATTTCAGGGTACTCCGCGTCAGAGAAGGTCCTCCTTCTGCGGGGGCGATATCTTTTAGCTGATCGGGAAGTTGGGGTCGACTGTCTGAATATCAACTGTCAGCTCGCATGTGAACTGCAGCGGCACTCAGAGAGCATTGTTGTGATAAGCCGTTCACAGCAATAAGATGGAATGAATAAATTAGCACTCCTCTTCCTTGTCAAATAATCTCTTAGGTCCGCGGGAGGGGATCAAATAGATTGGCCTCAGATTGTCGAGGGCTTTTCAGCTTTTGAGAGCTATCCTTGCTTCGTAAAGCTGAGATGCAAGGTTCTGAGATGCGGAGCTCACGTCTTGCAAGATAAACGGAGCTCTCGTGTTTTGGCTCTGAAACGCGAGTCTTGCGCCTCTGTTGAGAAGAGACGCGGCTCTCGCGTTGCTGATTGTCGCATCTGGGTAGCGACGCTTGAGAAACGCAGGCCTTCTGGGTCCCACGTATAAATGTAGAGGCGCGGGTCTCGTGTCTTGGATGAGAGGCATGGACCTCGCGCTGCTAATCGTCGCGTTTGAGGAGTGGAGCTTCAGAAACGCAGGTTTGGTGAGCCTTACGTTTAGGTTTCCAAACGTGGACTTCATGTGTCTGACATGATTCAGAAGAAACGCGGGCTTGAACCCCGCGTCCTACCTCTGTTGGGCAGACAGTTGTTCCAGCTTGTAGTTGACGCGCACGCCGTCTCTGTCATCGCTCAGCATTCTGGTTACGCCATATGGGTGATGGAAACCCCTGGTAACTTGGCGCTGAGGAAGGGGATGGGTATGAACGGGCTGAACATCAGCAACGTTAACCACGCGGGTCTCATGAGAGACGTTGATGCGGGCGTTACGTATGATGCGGTTAGCCACAACATCCTTCTTGCCAGTCGCATCTGAGGGATCTCAGAGCGGACTCGAGAGCAAGTCCCTGAGGAGACTTTGCGGTAGACCCGCGCCTTAGGGCTCTTGGAGCCGGAAGAGAGGAACTCTTCATACTTTGCCTGGTCGAACTCCACAACAAGTGATTCGATCGTTTTTCCCATATAGGTGACGTCACCTTGCGCCATAACTTGCTCGTCAGTAGAGAAAGTTGTCCCCAGCGGAGTCGCCATCTCTTGTTTGGTGGGAAAATTGAAGATCGAGAAGTAAATTCTTTATTTGATTGTAAAGAAAGTTACAGCGGATCAATAATCCTCTTACAAGAGAGGGAAGATATCCAAATTTGAATCTCTCCTTTGTTTAGTGCCTGGTTCTTGATGTGGCGATGAAAAGTGAATCTTATTTTCCGTTGACCGGGTGAACGTCAGGACCTTTTGAGAATCCTCTCTTTGGATAATAGACGAAGTAACACAGTTTCTGTCTGTCAAGGATCTCAAAGAGAGTGTAGGCAAAGACGAACTTGTACATAGCAAGTTGTTAGAAGAGTTAAATTCTTTCTTTCTTTTCAGCTGGAAATCTTGGTGTTTCTACGGCTTACAACCGAAGTTCTTTGACCAAGAATTATCCAACCCTCTTTTTTTTTCTGACCCCTCTTCCACAGCAAACTGGGCTATTTATAGAGGTTTCAGGGCGTAAACATGTCCCCTAAAAATACTCCATAATGGGGGTTAACTCCCTCACTACGTGGGCAGTAATTGACCCAGTAATGAGGGCAGTTACAACTGAGACGCAGGTTTTGAGCCTTGCGTTTTGCTGCTAAAGTAATGCTTGAGAGACGCGGGTTTTCAGCTCTGCGTCAAGCTTCACATGAGACGCGGGCTTTGGACTCTGCGTCTTGGCACTGCAATAATGCTGAGACGCGGGTTTCAACCCTCGCATCTTTGGTCCTCGCAGTGATGTCGAGACGTGGGTTTCAACCCTCGCATCTTGGTACTGCACTGATGGCGATGACTAGCACTGCGTCTGGAGTTTGGATTCTACTTTTTGATGACTTGTCTTCAGTGATTTTTAGACAGCCTACAAGGAGCGGATGTTATTGACTCACTTCCTCATCCAGGCAATGGTATCCGCATATCAAAATTTGGATTGCGTTCTAGTGGAATGAGGACTCCGATATGAGCTACCAGTTATATGGGACACTGGAAGAAAATAATTAAAATAATTAAAATAACAGGCGACACTGATTATTATTATTGTATGATTAAGTTATCTTGCCTGCCACTTATATATTATATTATGTTACTATATTTAGTCCCGATGTTCTTGATACTAGACTACACATGCCCTACTCATGTATACAATAATAATATTAGAAACGTGTGTTATTTAATTACTCCCTCATTTGGGTCATGATACCAGGTATCGTGATTTTTATGAGTCCTGCTAGGGTAGGAATTCTGGTGTGGATAGCCAGTGCTATGGATCATTGGCAGGGAATGACTAAAATAACAAATGGTATTAGTTATTATTGATTGTATATTATATTCACCGCTTGCCTCTTACTAGACCTTATACCTATTTTACTTTCTGATTTTATATTGATTCTGATTCTTATTTACGGCTTATTGCATACCTGCATGACTTGAGTACATGGAATACTTCTTGGTACTTGTTTATGCTTTTTCTTATTTTGTTATTTTGAGGACAACTCGGGTTGTATGCACTCAGTCTATGGAGATATTGAAAATCACCTAGAGGGGGGGTGAATAGGTGATGATGCTAATCTAGTGAACTTAATGCGGAATTTAAAAACTAATTGCAATTAACAAGAGATGCACACTCAAACAAGCCAAGCAAATAATTATGAATGAACAATATGAATTTATGCAAGGTACAATATAGAGAGAGAGAGTAAGAGCCAAGGGATTAAGCGCAAACAACAAGATATGTTTCGAGGTTCGAGCACCCAGCTCTACATCCCCGCCTTCACCCAGAAGGATTTCAACTCCACTAGCTTGTCCACAAAGGGAACCTCCACCGAGGATTTGGGGCAATAACAATTACAAGGAGTACCCAACTCCTCTCTTTACAAACACAACCTCCTCCTTGAGGCAAAGCACCAAGCCAACAAACAATCACCTCATAACTTAAGGGATTAGCACAAAGCAACACAAGGATCACCTCACAACTTGAGGGATACAACCCAAAGGCACAAATCCAAGCAAAGATTGGGTTTACAACTTGGTGGTCTAACAAACAACCACAAACAATCTCTTTTCCCACACAAAGATCTTATAGAATAAGATAGTAGATGTAGCTCAAGTTTGGAGAAAACCAATGGAATGGAAATCAAAACCTCAAAGAAAATCTTTGGGAAAAACTAGAAACTAAGATGAAGAAGTTGAATCAAAATCTTTTCCCAAAAATCCTTTCTTGATTTTTCAAACCCTAGCAAAAATACCAAATAGATTGTTCAATTAAAGCCCAAAAACTTCTTTTGATTGCTGTGAAAACACTAGAGAAAGCTCAAAAAATTCGTCCAAAAATTCTTAGAGAAAACAGGCCATTAATGGGGTATTTATAACCCCCAGAAAAATATAGCCGTTGGCAGCAGAAACTGTCAAAAATGAACCACCGGTCGACCGGTCGGTCGACTGTCCAACGGTCATATTTGACCGCTGGCAGCTACCGGTCGACCGGGCGGTCGACCGTCCCCAGAACCGAAGAGCAACGGCTCTCTGGCCGGTCGACCGTTCAGTTGACCGGGAACAAACAGAGAGCAACCTGCTCTCAGTCGGTCGACCGTTCGGTCGACCGGCTTATGGGGCAGCCAGCGTGCACGTATCTGTGCACGTCGGTCGACCGCTACGGTCGACCGGCTACTTGGTACGGTCGACCGTCCGGTCGACCGACCTAGCCTGGCAGCAGCAATTTTGGTCAGAAAAACAAGTAATTTTTAATCCTAAAAATTCCATAAAATCTCTAAAATTACACAAAAATAGTTTTATCATTTTATTTTGAAATATAAACTTGTGATAAAATTTCATCACAAATAACAAACATTTTGAAACATTTTTGTGTCTTATCATTTTTACCAAAAATCAAAAACTGTATTTTCTAAAACTTGAATTTTTGAATTGAAAATACACTTTGTCCAAAACTCATCCAAATATAAAAACATGGTATTAAACAACATTTAGGCATGATGTATATGGATATAATCCTATATACATGAAATATATATATATATATCCATGTTTTTGACTTTAATTCCAAAATATGTTTTGTTAAAAATACCAAAACATAAAACACATGAATAAGTAAGTCAAAACTAAGTTTGTCTAAGAAGTTGAAGCATGTATGTATATAGAATGAATCTACTATACATAAAAACATTTAAACTCGTTTTGATCTATTTATTCATGAAACCAAGATCGGTTAGACCAAAAACGAAAAAATTGAAAACCAATATTCAAACATGAAACGTGTGTGTTGTGAACTTGAGCATATCATACTATTCTAATCTTTACAAATGGATCTAAAACTTAAACTAAACTATGATACCGATGTCTTCTTGTAGAGCGCCGTCTCCAAGCCGACTCGATCTAAAACTCCTTGATCCACCGAGCAAGTGTTATATATGATCTTTGACGCTCGGGCTCTTGAATCAACATGTGAAAGCTTCCAAATCATCTTGTTGAAGCTAATCACTTACTAACATCTTGATTAATGATCTGAAACTAAAATCACAAGATTATTAGTAAAAATAACTACATGAGTTGATCATCATCAAAACTAGAGTGGAAGGCCTCTGGGCCAACAGACATGAGGTATATGATATATATATATATATATATATATATATATATATATATATATATATATATATATATATATATATATATATATATATATATATATATATATATGAGGGTTTCCTTGTTTAGATTATTCTTTCGACGTAGTAGATCTCATGAATCGGTAAACTGACACTGTACAACTGATTTTGTCACAACTGTATCTAACACATTACTTGATGACTCAGGGTATACCTGGGTGTGTATGCTCATGATACGATTTTCAATACATGTTTTTTGATTTGAATATATTGATACACGTGTGGTTGTCTTTGCACGCTATTTGGCATTATTTTACGTACTCGCCGGGTTATTTTCTGACAACCCTGGAGCTGCATGTCCAGATCCCATAGCGTGGATTGTAGTAGACCCTCCGTGGATCTTCTTTTGCATAGCAGAAGCATAGTGGATTTGCGGTTGTTCATCAGTAGCTCATTGATAACTATGTACTTATACTAATCTATTGGAATGTATATTACCACCGTGCTTCTGTATTTTGATTCTTGCCTGTACTGATGCTTATGTGCATATGTGAGGGCATTTCACCTAGTGTATATACATCGCAGTAACATCTCCGCACTTGTGGGATGGGGGCGTTACTTATAGCTGCGCTCAGGAAAAGACCTCGCTCATTTTGGAGACGTTGTGCTTCAGGAGTTGCTTGTACAGAGGGTGAGTGACCTGTAGTCCGCTGATGAATAAGAGTGCAGATACCTCCTCACACAGTTGGAGATCTTGGTGAGTTTATTCTGGAAGAAGTTGATATAGGACTTAAGGTTGTCTCTCAGACTCGTCTTGACAGAGAGGAGGTGGTGACTACTCCTCTTAGCTTCTAGGTGAGTGGCGTTCTGTGTAAGGAAGGCCTCGGTAAACTCAAAAAAGTTATGGAGAGAACATGTTGGAAGGGAGTAGAACCACTCTGATGTTGTGCCTCTCAGGCTTGAAGGGAAGGTAAGGCACATTATCGATTCATTGCAGGAGTATAGCATCATCTTGTCTTGGAAGTGCCAGATGTGTTGAACCAGATCGCTCGCTCTGGTGTAGTTATCGAAGGTGGGAGTTGAGAATTTCCTCGGAAGCTCACATTCCTGGATGTCCTTGGAAAGCGGGGAGTGATGGAGGCACGTTGTTGGAATCAGGTGCTGAGGTACTTGGCCTCCACTGATCCGCTTTTGGATAGTTCATCGAGGTCGTGGAGATTTGGGGACCTCCTGCTCCCTGGGTCACCTTCTGTCCGCGCGGAGTTGTACTGAAGGGCAGCAACTTGGGTCTAGAGATGTTGGTTGAGCAACTTCAACTTCTCTTGTTCACAGAGGATGTTGTTACGATTGAGTGTCACTTTCTCTTGCTCACGATTTGACTGTAATTGTTGTTTTTTCATCTGCTCTCTCATATCGTGGAGATCTGAAAGAGGTGGTATTGCTGTTGCTGAGAGGGGTGAGCACTGACGGATAGCTGCTGTGGCGAGACGGAGGCAGTGCCCTCCACGAGCGATTGATTGTTGGTTGGTTTGTTGGTCGTGCCGTCAGTGGTAGCTTTGGCCTTGCCCTTGGAGGTTGTGCCGTTAATGATTCGCCTGCGTGGGGTCATCACTGATCTGGAGAAAGCTTTTTGAGGAAGGTTGTGGGGGAGTGATCTTGAGAGAGGAGACTCAGATCTAAATGAAAATATCAAAGATGTAGGGGTAAATTCCTAGGGAAAGTTTATCTACGCTCAAATTGTACTAGGATTTGTGAGAAAGAATAATAAAGCAATGCAAAAACACATAATTTTACGTAAAAAACCTAATTTGGGAAAAACCACAGGGAGGGGAAAGGATTCACTATTTTCAAAAAGTTACAGTGAATTCTGCAGAGATAGAACTCTATGGTAGTCTCAGATTACAGTGGGACATCGGTTTGAAGAGGATAGTCTCAGTCTTTTTTTTTGTTCCTCCACTCTCTTCGTCGATCTCCTAGTGTATATATTCACAATGAGTCTTCATTGGCAATGCCGGTCATGTGGATTTCAATAACTGCATGATCTGCACGTTGCGATTTTTTCATAATAGCCTGGATTATGTCTTAATTGCGGGAGTGATTTCTGCTACCTTCTGTAACAGTCTACGCTAAAGTAGGAGCTGTTGCAACATTTGAAACGTGAGATGACCTGGCAGCATATCAGACTCAATAAATGTAGGCGGATATCAATGAGGTCGGTTGCTTTGGCCGTCCTTCTCGTGACATGAAGGATTGATTTTGGAGTGGCAACACTTTTGGAAGGAGTATCCTCGGGGCAATGGATTCCTCGGAAGGATGAGCGTCCTCGGGACCGTTGATTCTTCAAAAAGAGGAGTGTCCTTGGGAACAGCTGGGCGATGTTCTCAAAGAGAAGCTCTGCCCTCTTGTCTGTCCTCGAGAGTTTCTGATGAGATGCGAAATATGTCTTGATCCTGGTGCAGGTCAGAATTGACCACTACAAGTGAACTAAAAATAAACCGATTAATAAAACTTTAAGCTTATTAGGCAAAAAATCAAATGAACATAATCACATTTTAACTACTCACATTTTCAGCATTTAAATGTAACCTTTTGTGTATTAGAGGAAATTTTGAGCCTGTCTTTACCGGGGAATAGGTGGCTATAAGCACTTTTTTCCTCCTATTATTTATATTTATTCGTCTGAAAAAACATTCTAAAATTTTGTTTGGTATTTAATTTTGCTAATGACGAATCACCAACTTGGGCCGGCCCTGCATCGGGATTTATGTTTGTCTACGATGTGGAGTTGGTCACAATCCAATGTGCAAGCCCAGTTGAATTTATTGGGCTTATCAAGTATCAGTCCGATGCTGCTGTTCACTTAACCCTAAGTCCGGCCCATTTGAGCCCCAATTATAAAAGCCTTCTCTTCGAAGAGAAGAGAGCAAGAGCAGCTGAAGATTTGAGAAAAAGCCAGGAGGAGGGGAGAGGAGAGGAAAGCAGAAAATGGAGGCGGGAGAGGAAGGCGCGGTCGACAGAGTGGTCGATTCGAAGGACTTGCAGCAGCAGAGCAAAGCCCTCGACAAGCTCACCGATCGCGTCGAAGATCGGCAGCTCGATTCCACCCGAGTCCAAGAGGTTTGCTTAATTATTTTCTTTTTCTCTTAAAAGAGATATGAAATTAATGGAATCTAATAAAAGTATCGATAAAAAACCATGTGGGAATCTACGATATATGCGACTGCCCTTTGATTCAGGTGTTCATTGGTTTTTATGAGTGTAAACTGTTTGTTGAAATGCTTGAACGCTGACAGATTTTTTTTTTTGCCTCTGTTAATTTCTATTAATGATCGTGGATATTTATCAATTTCTTTGGTAGGCCATGGCGTCTCTCGCTTCGTCTAAAGAAGCTGATTGGAATGCAATGAGATTGAGGTGATTTTGAAATATTGTTGTCTTTTTTCTTATCCATTCTGAATTGTTTATTTGTTATTTCTGTAGTTACTAGTTAGTCTATGGGGTCTACATGCTGTCTGTAGGACAGTACCAGTTACTAATTTGTGTGAATTCAGGATGCATGTAGTTGAATGCCTTGTACTATATTTGTTCTCGTTACAAAAATTATGTGCAGAATGATTTTGCTGGTCCTAAGGCCTGATGTAGGAGAGCTGCAGGGTTGATGTTAGGAGGACAGATAACCGTGAACAAGGTTCCAAACACAATATATGGTGGCTAAGGGGGTTAATCACAGAAGGGTATGACAAGCACCCATGGCCACGATTCTTCCAATATGTGATATACTTTGACAATCTATACAGATGCTTGAAACAATGACATACAACCATAATGTGGATTTATACAGTTTCACGCGAACAATTGAGGCTCATTAGGAGCGTTAACATTGGAAGTACTGACACCTGAAGGCATGACACTTGAGATTCATGCATCATTTTTGAGGTCATAGTAAAGCTCTGAAGACCTATATGCTAGTTAACATACAAAGTCTTGGATAAAATAGCTACTTTAAAAGAATGAATAAGGCTATATTTACTTCTACTTAGATTTGGGTTTGTAAGCCATGGGAATCTATTGGTAGTGTTTCATATCCAATTGCTTTGCAGCTTGATGATAGGTGGAATGCAATATATATTTTTGTTATTGCATGTTATTACCATTTTGCATGGAATTAATCCTCCAGCCATATTAAGGTGGTAAAAAACATGCAATTGTTTGGAACGAATTGTTATGACTATATTATTTACTAAAATGAATTTTTTATGGAATATATCAGTTAGCAAAAAATTAAAGTAGTGCTTACCAATATACTCTTGGGGCATCCTCGTCTACATCCCATTCTATTAGCTATATATGGAGGCGTAGAGTGAGAATTCAGCAATATAATGAGGCGTAGAGTGAAAATTCAGCTATATATTGAGGCATAGAGTGAGAATTCAGCATTATCATTGAATACTTCTACATCTTTACGATTATAGATTTTTGGCCACCGGCATATGAAAATAATTCCTTAATCACGAGCAATGTTTAAAATAACGATAACGTAACAATAACGTTTTTCCTTTGTTATGTTAACATAGGTTATAACGTAACGCATAACGTAGGTTACACGATTTAATATTTATTTAATAAAAATAAACATATATACTATATTTAAAATTTTTATAAATAGAAAAATAATTTTAAAATATCTAAAAAATATCAAAACAATATATAACACATTTAGCAAGTCTCTCAATAAATTTTAGCGAGCATTGAGGAACTAAGGTGCTCCGATGTCGTGTGGTTCCTCGTCAATTGAAGAGAGATCGACGACGGGTTCCTCGTCAATTGAAGAGTTGTGCTGTTTTTTTATTTTTGGAGCATTACAATCATAGAATGACAAGTTCCTCGTCAATTGAAGAGAGATCAACGAGAGAGGAACTGGGGTGCTTCGATGCTCGCTGATGAGAGAAATGAAATTGAAGAGGAATTGTAGAGAGAGGAGGAACCACATGAGAGAGTCACCGTCGTCAGTGTTAACTGCAGAGAGAGGAGGAACTTGGGTGCTTCTATGCTTCGCTCGCCCTCGCCAATTTAGGGTTTCACGTAGATTTAGTCTTGAGAGAGAAATCGCTTCGGTGTTTTATATTTGTAATTTGTGTAAATAACGTGAGTTACAAACGGTATGTTATTTTCATAATGTAACATTCGTAACGCTCCAAAAAACGCTCGTTATTGGGAACTGGGTTCTTTGCGAGTGATATATAACGAATGGGTGTCGTTATGTTCTGTAACTGGTTATAACGAGTTACATAATGGGTTCTTTAAAACATTGATCACGAGCATTGAATTTTTTTTTTAAAACTTGATATACATTCTCTTTAAATCTACTTATGTGCTTGAATTCTATTGCCCATGAGTTTAGGTACTCCAAAAAAATTAGGCTTATCTCATTAATGGTTATTTTTTTATTCTATCAATAAAGTATCAAAACTGTGTGAGTTGCCTCTATACTTGACGATATTAAATTATAGCTACCAATTTTAAGAAAAACTAAAATGGTTCAAAATGGTAGAGACGGATTTTGATTAATTCAGTGATGGTCAACTTTTGCTATTTTGATGTTACATTTGCTGCCTCTCCGGAGCGAGGAATTGTGAAGCAACTCCCTTCCTTAGAGGGTATAATGAAATGCAACACTTGCTAAATCAATTCTAGTAAACTAGATCTTGTTACACAGTCCATAAGATCACAAATCAAAGAGTCCACTCCTCTACTTGTATCTTTTCAGTTAGTTATATCAGATTTGATACATTTAACTTCGATTATTTGTACTCCAAGTTAAAAGACATGGTACAGGGGAATGCCATTTACACAGGAATTTCATTTCTAATGTATTAGTTTCTATCTATTAATTGATATGTGGCAATTCACAAGCTTGCAGCATGCTGATAAGTTTTTAACATCTTAATTCACTAAGATCAATAAAGTATTGGTCATCAAATTGTGTGAGTCGGCTAGGAGCATTCTATGCATATTCCTTCATGTATTGATTTTTTTGGTCTGGACATCTAGGAGCACTTAACTGGACTATTGACAATCAAATTGTTCACGTTAGTTAGAATAGAATCTAGTTCTGCATGTACACTAGTCATACCCATAAACTTTTGATATTTGTTGCATGGAGATGGACACACCGACAGAGACACGGTACGACACGATACGACACACCGACACACAATGAATTTCACAAAGTACATAGAAAATAAAAGTGTCATGTTTGATGCGTGTGCCTGGCACATGTCCGACACGACACAATTTATATTTGAAGCGTCCGTGTTCTAGCTTTTGATTATTTCTTATGGCACTTTATAAACCAACAAGAATATCATGATTGCTATTTGGACTTTTATTTTGTGGAAGAGACTTGCTATTTGTATTTTTATTTTGTGGGAGACTTGGGCTATGAAATGTAGCTTCTAGGTGTCAGCACTCTTTGCTATGTAGTGAACACCCTGATTTGGACTTTGATAGAGGTAGTCTTTAACATTTCCGCTGACATCCTTGAGCATGTGCGTGTAACTGTTCAACATGTTATTGAATACTGTTTAACTTTTTCATTAGTTAGTTTCTTATTATGAATTTTTATTTTATTATGAGTTTATATGTCTTTAGGAGTCCTACTCATATTATGAGTTATATTTGTAGTTGCATATAAATAATAGTATTAAGGGATAAATCTTCAACTCTCTCAAACATTTTCTCTAATATTCTGATATATCATAGCTAAAAACCTAACCTTAGCTTTTCTTGCTTTTCCGCACCAAAAATGTTACCGTTCATCGTGAACAATAGCCGTAATGGTACTACTTACCATGAACAGTAACCACCTTCTTCCCTCGTCTACTTTTCTTCTTGGACCTTTCACCACCCTCACAAAGCCTTCACCGAGCATCCACCGCCTTCACACAGCCCTCGACAAGCGTATATGTTCTAGCTGATGGCCTGTAACACCTCCGCCACCCAAACCGCCACCTTAAGAACTTCTTGCCAACCTTCTCCACCTTTGAAAACTCCTCACCAACACTTGTTGAAGCCTTCAGGCTACTTGTCAACACTGCAGAGGGCACAAATCCTCGCGCCGAAGCCTCAGAACCTCTCGTTAACCACCGTTGAAGCCTCCTACATGTATATGTGACCTCGTTGAGGCCCGACCTCATGGCTGTGACCTCAGTGAGCCTCCTGCTGCTTCTCTGTGCTTGTTGATGACGTCTTGATGCCCCTACAGACTTTGTCAAGGTCATCTATCTTCTGTACTGCTATCTACTGCTCTGCTTGAATGTCCTTTGCCATTTTCTTTGCCTGCTACTGCTTATCTATCTACCTACTTATGTTTACCTGACTACTAGCTGTTATGTCTTTCAAAGATATCAAGCGCACCTTCGATTTCCTTGTTCCTGAGCACTTCTTGGCTATGACCGTGAAACTCAATGGAACTATCATCTCTAGGCTGAGTCCTTTCGTCTCTTTGTTGGTTTGTAGAGGAAGCCGAAGCATCTTACAGAAGATCCTCCAGAAATGAGTATTACCGTCTATAATGATTAGGTAGCAAGTGACTATAGTGTGACGATGTGGCTGCTTAGTAATATAGATGAGAAGGTCAGTGCAAGTGTTATGTTTCTGAAAACTGCCAAAGAGATGTGATACTTTGAAGGGATGTATATCAACGAGCAGAATATTTTCGTGTTGCTGATCTGTATGAGAAGTTATTCGCACTATGACAGAAAGGTCTCTCTCTACCTGACTACTACTCTGAGTTGAAACATACTCTTGAGGAGTTAGATTTCTATCAACCTCTTGTACTGGACTTGAAGATGCTTCAACGGTATCGTGATGAGCTATCAGTGTCTAAGTTTTGTTTGGGCTGGATACCTTCTTCGGTAATCTAACTTTGAGGATAAATTCTTGGTGGTTGATATAGTTCCTTCTCTCTCTTCCACCCGATCTCCAATTCATCATTTTTTATGGGAGGTAATTCTTCTTTTAGTGTTTCTTCTGGTGTTGAGAACTCCGCTATGCTAGCCGAACTTGTGGCAAAGGAGAACGAGAACACAGTCGTGCTCGCGATTCAGGGGAGACTGTGGACGTGAAGATTCGTCCACCTCATTGTACTTACCGCGGTAAGGGGTGGGACAAGGTCGGTAAACTTGAGTGGGCTCGGGTTGCTGATTCTATGTCTTCATTTACTTCAGCTACTGCCTCATATAATACTACTGTGCAAATTTTTCAGGCAGACTGTGGTCGTTTTCTTATGTTTTCTTATGTTTTCTTAAGTTACAGACTGCTCAGACATCATAGTCAGTTAATACTACCAAGCTTGGGTATGTTTCAGGTACAAGTGCATTTATTACTTCTTCTGATAAGCTTTATGTACTAAATTTAGGAGCTTCCACTCATATGATAGGTATCAAAGAAAAGTCTACTCTCTTTTCTCTTGGATAATATTCGTTCTGTTAATATTATTGATGGTACCTAACGAAAGAGGAATTGTTCATGCTACATCTTTTTTTCTCTGAATGATGTCTTATTTGTTCCTAAATTTTCTTTTAGTCTGCCATCTATCAGCAAAATTACTACACAAAATCATTATCATTCAATTTTTTACTCTTTCTGTAGTATTTTATGATCTGTAGATTTAGACGAGGATTACATCGGGTTATGAATACGGTGACTCTATTACGTGGATGATGGCACCACTCTGTTTAGCTACTATTTCTTTTTTTGATACTTCACTACAATGTCATCATAGGTTAGGATATCTTTCTTTGCAAAAGTTGTGTCACGTACTGCCGATCGAGTCCTCTGTTACTACTTTATAATGTGAGTCTTGTTAATTAGAAAATCATCATTGTGCTTCCTACCTTGGTCATGTCTGTTGAGAGAGATACTATGTATAGGTATATGAGTTATATCAGGAGTATAATAGAAATAGGAGTAGAGTTTGTCTTTTTCATATTTATAAATATAATTGAGAGGAGAGACATTACTAACAATATCTCTCTTCCAAAACTCTCTCTCAATCTCTAATACAACATTAACATGGTATCAGGGCCCTCACCCTGACCCGAACGTTTCTTCTTCTCTTCAAAAAAAATGTTCATTACTTTCATCGTATCCCCATCTGACTCCCCCAAACCCTAACCCTAGTTATCCCACCTTCGTCGCCGCCGCCAGCATATTCTCCTCTCCACAATCATCACCACCTCTAGCAAGCGCTTGATGTTCAGGTAATTAGCAGCCAGGATGAGATCGAAGAGTGTGGCCTGATTGGCCTTGATGAAATCAGCATAATCGACTCTTGATATTCAGGTAATAAGCTCTTGCTGTTCAGGTAAATGCAAGCTCTTGACGAAATCGGCATCCCAGGCCTTGAGCTCATCGCCGACGGCCTTGTCGTCGGACTTTGAGGCGGAGGAGTCAACTTGCTTCTTGCAGTACTTGATTTCCTTGGACAGGATCTTGCTGTTGATGTTGAGGAAGGGGATCTCGTTACTCGTTGCCACTGTCTTCCCCCTCGTTGCTGTTGCTTGTCTTTGTTGATCTGTCATTGGGAATAGGAATATGATCTGCATCATCACCGTCTTCAGTTCTGATGGAGAATCATGGTTTTCAATCGAGTTAGATTTGAGTTTTAATAAACCCGACCCGCTTAAGTAAACCCGACCCGATATATGCCCCTTCAAGCCGAGCCGACTGAGCTGAGCCAACTGAGCCGAGCCGACGTCGACCTAAGCTGCCAGAGCCATGCTGACACCGATTTGAGCCGGCTGAGTCAGCTGCTCCAATGCTAACCTGTTTGGGTTTAGTTTTTGGGCCATTTTGAAGTTGTTTGGAGCCCGATTTGCGCGATTCTTGAGGCGTTGGAACCGTGGAAGCTAAAGCTACACATCGACAGTCTCCACAAGGAGTTGTTGCTGGGCATGTCTCGTGTTTATATTGGCAATTTGGAAGCTTGAGTTTTTGAGCAGGAGCTTGAGAATGAGTTTCGAACATATGGAGTTATAAGACGTATTTGGATTGTGAGAAAGCCATCGAGCTACGCTTTTATCGACTTTGATGACCGTAGGGATGCTCAAGATGTAATTCGTGAATTGGATGATAACCATAACTGGAGGGTTGAGCCTTCCTATTCATGGTTCAAAGTCTCGGTCTCGGCCGCCGACTCGGCCGGCACCGAGACGGATCGGTTTCGGCGACTCGGATCGTACTCGGACGATACGCGCAAAACGCTACATAGAACGTCAAAAAAATTATGAAAAAATCATGACAAATCATAAAAAAATGTAAACATCAAAATTAATGCATCCAATATTCAAAACATATCACCTAACACTCAAAACATAACGTGAAAGCATAAATACAAGCGTCATCGGTAGAAAAATATCAAAATACATGCATAATATAGTAAATTGCACAAAATAATTCATAAGTACCTGCTAATATAGTCATTTCCACATTGAATTACGAGGAGGCTCCAAATCATCATTATCATCTGGCCCGCGATAAGTATAGAAACCAGGCATATAGTTTCCATAAGGATAATAATATGTTTGTGGGTGAGATCCTGTAGGCTGAGATGATTGGCCAGAGGATCCACTATCAGAGTAATATGGCGGTAGGGGTTGTGCAATATCAGCTCCATGGTGATAATACCAAAAACCTCGATATTCAGTGCTGCTAGTAGAGTATTCACCAGTGCTAGAATAATCAGTGCCAGAATATTGGCCAGATGTCAAACCCAACCCCTGTAAATGGCCTTCAAGACTATGATGACTATGTGAGTAGTTATCATGTCCACTCGAATAATCATCACTAGAACTGAATTCGACCAACCGATCCAAATGCCTACGCTGTTGTGAAATCCCCGCCCGGCCTCCATGATCTGTATCTTGTGTGGCATAATATTCTGAATCCCATGTTAAAGCATCATCTCGTTGGCTTCCACCAACACCATGAGTCTCTTCAACATTACCACCATCACCGCCGCCATCACCCTCACCATCACCGCCACCACCATCACCGCCATCATCACCACCGCTGTCATCATCACCGCCATCACCATCATCACCGCCACTTTCGTCAGTATGACGAATACCTTCATCTAACCAACCTAAGTCATCTGGTGGTAACATCGGCTGTTCTCCCTCACGAATCCACTCATCCAAAATATCATCATTGAAAATATTGTTCAGATCAATTGGGTTGTAATAATCATCAGTGTCGCTTTTGCATGTCAAGTTTCTTACTCGCAACCGCATATTGTAATGCACAAATACTAGTTTATGCAACTTTTTCATTGCCAACCGGTTGCGCAATTTTGTATGAATTAGCGACCACGTGCTCCAATTTCTTTCACAACCCGATGAAGAACATGTTTGGCTTAAGACTTTGATGGCAATTTTCTGCATATTGGGAGCTTCTTCGCCATAATTAATCCACCAATCAGCTGGAAGAGATTGTTGCACTGCTCTTCTAGTTAGTGAGCTTCCAAATTCTCCAACTCCATCCACAAATAATTTTATCTGTGAGAATACACATCACAAGTGTTAATATTTGCATAACATTATATCGATGAAATAAATAAATTATTATTACCTTATTAATAGCTCTTGCTTGTTTATTCAAATCTGGCTCCAATCTTTTAATGATATCCTTTAATCCATATCTCACTTCTGGATGTGTAGAAAAGTTTTTTGAATATTGGAGTGCTGGATTTAAAAAATATGCTGCAATAATGTAAGCACACGATTGTTATGATATGACAGTTTCAATTTCTAGTCAACAAATATGATTTCTAGGCAAATGAATTACCAGCAGCATGTTGTCCCTCCCATCTTCTATCAATGATATCCCAGTACTTCTTCCAGTTCTCAAGTTCTTATTTGAGGCCTTTATAGCCAATTTTGCTCTATCCATAGCTTCATATATAATAGATAGTGTAGGTTTCTTGTCCTGGTCCACTATCTTCAAGACTCTTAACAAGAGGATCCATAATGTTTTGGACCTCTCTTGCCTTCTTCCAAAACCGGTCAGTCAGAATGAGATTAGAAACCTTATCTCGCACACTTCTTCTACTCCTTTCCTTGTTGAATTCACGACATTCGGTAGTCGTGCACATTCTTTTCAAATCTTGCTCATAGCGAATAAGGCTTTCAATAGAAATAAACTCGGTGGCAAACCGTGTTATACCTGGTCTCAACAAATCTCTATCTTTGGTATATAGCTTCATTAAATTCACCACTTTGAGGCTATTGTAAATGAATGATGTGATCATCTTAGCATCATACAATGTCTCCTTGACTGATTTCAAAGAGCCAATATCTTCAAGCATCAAATCAATGCAATGTGCTGCACAGGGAGACCAAACCAAATGTTTTCTCCTCCATCAACATGTGACCAGCTGCTTTGAAACTTGCCTCATTATCTGTTACAACCTGCACGATATTTTCTTCACCAACTTCATCAACAACTTTATCCATTAGCGAGAATATATACTCAGCAGTCTTGAGATATTAGTGGTATCAACAGAAGTATGGTAGATCATGCTTCTATCACAATAAATCATGAAATTAACAATAGCTTTCTATTATAAGAACTCCATCCATCACACATGATCGTGCAACCATACTGCGGCCATTTTGTTTTTATTGAAGCAATATATACTTCAATTTCTTTCATTTCCTCCTCTAAATATAGATTGCCAATCTGGTACCCTATAGGGCCTTTTACACCTGGGCCTGCCTCCGCAATAGTATTAATCATGGCTTGGTAGTAAGGACCACTATCAGCTGCATTGAATGGTATTGCATTGTAGTGAAAGAACTTCGCCACGGATTTCCCAACCTTTTTCATATTCTCAGTTGAGAACATGCTTTTGATTGATTTCTATTTTGTTGGGAACATGTAAGGATCAATACCACGAGCTGGAATTTCAGCTTCTCTCATAGTCATACTCCGACGCAATCCACGGTTACTCCCTGATCCTGAAGGCTGTGAACTACTGCCACCAATATCAACTCCTTCTGCCGATCTCCAAGCCATTTCACGACTTTCTTTCATGACTTGTTTTAGTTGTCTTCTTTCAACTCCTTCTAAACCATCAACTTTTTCAATTTCATTATCAGAATCTTCTTCGGTCACTTCATAAAAATCTTCCTCACTTAAAGATCTCATAAGTCGGTCTTTTTTAAATTTTATGGCCGCTCTTTTTTTGCTACCTTCAGAAGGATGTCTCATTATTTGAGATATCTCTTTTGATACTCGCAAGCATCCTTCCACCTGACCGGGTACATGTGTTATATGCTGCTTCAATCTAGTGATACCACCATGGACTTGTTTCCCACAATAATTACACTTTACAAGTTTTCTACTTCCACCAACAGGGGTACCATGTTCCTATCCAATATCGCGTTGCTTTAGAGCCATACTGAAATTTAAAAAATTATCTGTTAAATTAAATTAAAACTAAAATTAACTAAATTAAAAAACATTAAATTAAACTCAATTAAATGAAACTACATTAAACTAAACTACACTAACTTAATTACCTAACTTCAATAAAATTATTAAATTACCTAACTTAATTACAAAACTTTATTAGATTAAATTAACCTAAATTAAGTTAAATTAACTTTACCTAAACTAAACTAAATTAAATTACATTAAATGCAAATTAATTAGAGAGAGGAACAGAGAGAGGGAGAGAGACGGAGACAGAGGAGAGAGAGGGAAACACAGTGTAGGAGAGAGAGACGGAGAGAGAGAGGGACAGAGAGAGACAGAGAGAGGGAGAGGGGGAGAGAGACTGAGAGGGGGAGAGAGAGATACAGAGGGGGAGAGAGATACAGAGGGAGAGAGAGAGAGTCCGACAGAGAGAGAGACAGAGAGAGAGTCGCTGCGGAGAGAGAGAGACAGAGAGAGAGAGACAGAGAGAGAGAGCACTGCCGAGTCGGGAGAGAGAGTCGCTGCGGAGAGAGAGAGAGACAGAGAGAGAGTCGCTGCGGGGGAGAGAGACGGAGAAAGAGAGGGAGAGAGAGGCACAGAGAGAGGGAGAGGGGGAGAGAGAGACTGAGAGGGAGAGAGGGGAGAGGGAGAATTACCTGCAGACGGACGGCGACGGCGACGCGGGGGGACGGCGGGGCGACGCGGGGGGACGGCGAGCGAGAGAGAGAGATCAGATCTGATCTCTCTCTCTCTCCCTCAGCGCTTTTTAATCGGGGGTTCACGGGCGCCGAGTCGACCCGGATCGGGTCCGACTCGGACCCGATTCGGGTCGACTCGGCGATCTTCGGTTGACTCGGGCCTCCGAGTCGTATTGGAGGGGGCCGAGTCGTATCCGACTCGGCCGAGTTTTCGAACTCTGTTCCTATTACTCTAGAGGTAGTGATGATCGTAGCGGTCGTGTTCATGGTTCTGGAGAACTTAGTAGTGGCAACGACTATCGTTGTAGTCACACTCTTCCTAGTGATCGCAGGAGTTCAGGTGAGCATCACTACCACTATAGCTTAAATAAGTACTCTTAAATTTTGTCTTAAATCGTCTATGTCACATACTTGAGTTATAGATTCAGGAGCTACTGATCACATGACTGAGAACCGAGGTATTATGTCCTCTTTTAGTTCTACCTCATACTTAGTAAAATTAGCAGATAGTTTTCGCACACCCATCCATGGCATTGATACTGCCGCTATCACCCTTACTCTTTATCATCTGTGTTCTATTTACCTTGTTTTCCTTGTAATTTATTATCATAAGTAAGATTATCAAGGTTTTAAACTGTATAGTGACATTTTTTCTGACGCATTGTGTATTTCAGAAGCTTGGACGGGGAAGACGATTGGCACAAGACGTGAGCGAAACAGACTGTATAAGTTAGAGTTGACATCCGATTAGGTGGCCTGTATCAGCACTTTTATATCATTGGACTACCACTGTCGAGTAGGTTACTCTCTCTGCATACATTAAAACTTTTTTCCTGATTTAGGTCCGGTTCATCTTTAAAATGTGAGTCTTATAAGATAGGAAAGCACCATTTGTGTTTTACCCAAGTCGGGCCAATAAGATGGCTGATAAGCCATTTGATTTAGTATATTCTGATGTATGGGGTCCATGTTAACTACCTTCAAAATTAAAATTTAGGTATTTTGTTAGCTTTTTTGGGTGAGGCCATTTTAACTGTTGATTACTTGATAAATCGAATGTCATCCTCCGTATTGCAAAACAAAACCCATATTTCATTTTGTACCCTAATATTGACTTGATCCCTTTGCCTCCTAAGATTTTGGGTCTCTTTGTTTTGTCCATAATCATAGTTCTCATAAGATAAAACTTGATTCTAGGTCTCTTAAAGGAATTTTTCTTGGCTATTCTAGAACTAAAAATGTTATAAATGTTTTTCTCTCTATAGGCCGATATATCTTGCCTGCATATGTAACTTTTTTTGAGTCTAAATCTGAGAATTTAACATGTCCTTATTCCGCGTCAAAGGATGACTATGATTACCTAAAATCTATCAGAAGACATTACTCAATAGTGGTGAGTTCACATATGAAAATGTGGCTGGTAAAGATTCACTTCGGTTTAGGACCCGCTTCAGACCTATACACGACGAACAACTTCTGCTTTTGTGCCACCTCAGTATCAAGCCCTGCACAAGCATCGAGTGAGACTGTCATCGCTCAATTACCTCTACTACTGATGATCTTCCTATTGCACTTTTAAAAAGCAAACATACTTGTACTCAACTTTCTCTTTCCAATTTTATTTCTTATTCTCATTTATCATCTTCTTTTATTCATTTTATTTCTTTTTTAGACTCATGTTCGGTTCTTAAGAATGTGTCAGAAACACTATCTATTCCAGGCTGGATTCAAATGATACATGAGTAAATTGATGACCTTAGAGCACAATGAAACTTGATATTTGGTCACACTTCCATCGGGAAAGAAAGTCGTTGGGCGCAAATGAGTTTACACTGTCAAGTTAAACACAGATGGGTCTCTGGCTTGCTTAAAGGCAAGATTAGTTGCCAAAGGTTACTCACATGTATATGGACTGGATATCTTCTCCCTGGTCACAAAGATAACATCTGTGCGGATCATGGTATCATTGGCAGTGACTTACGAGTAGCCATTTTATCAGTTGGACATCAAGAATGTCTTTCTCAATGATATTCTTGATGATGAGGTTTATATGGAGTAACCACCAGTCTTTGTCACTCATAAGGAGTGTGCGCAGAAGGTTTGCATATTGAAGAAGTCACCTTATGGTCTGAAAGTCTTTGAAAGCCTGGTTTGGGTGTTTTGCATCAGTAATTCAGGAGTTTGGTCTCTGTCGAGAAAGATCACTCTGTTTTGGCGAATATAACATGGGAAAAGAATCCTGCTAGCTTTGTATGTGGATGATTTTGTGACCACAGGAGATGATATGAAGGGTATTGATAGCTTGAAGTACTTGCAGAATCACTTCCAGACCAAGGATCTTGGATTCCTGAGGTACTTTTTAGGCATTGAGGTGGTCAGGTCCAAGAGAGGTATTCTTCTATCACAGAAGTTTATACTTGACTTTTGGAGGCAGGGATTTTAGGATGCAGGAGTATCAATTTTCCTATGAATGTGAACACGGAACTGCTACCAGATCAGGAGAGCTTATTGAGGGTGCTGGGAGGTACAAGGACTGGTGGGAAAACTAAACTACCTGACAGTGACGAGACTGCACATCACATTCACAGTCAGCGTAATAAGTTTTTGTCAGCACCGAGGACTACCCACTTGGAGGCGGTAATAAGGATTTTGAGGTATCTGAATAAAGCTTTTCACAAAGAGGGCTCTCTATTTAGATCAGGGACATGTTCAGATAGCAGCCTTCTCCGATGCAAACTAGGTAGGGTGTCCTTTTGATAGGAGGTTGACCACAAGATATTGTATCTTTCTTGGAGGAAATCTTGTGTCATGAAAAGTAAGAAGCAGAGTATGATCTCGCGGCCTAGTGCAGAGTCAGAGTACATGGCAATGGTAAATGTGATATTAGAGCTAATTTGGATCAGAGATTTATTGACAGAGATTGATTTTTCCCTAAAATGTCCCATGAGACTATATGGCGACAACAAGGTAGCATTACACATTGCTGAAAATGACGTGTTTCATGAGAGAACTGAACACATTGAGGTTGATTGTCATATAGTTCATAAGAAGCTTAAGGCAAATATCATTGTGGCGAAATATGTAGCATCAGGACACTAGCTAGTAGATTTTCTTACTAAACCACTTGGTAGAACAAGAGTAGATTTTATTTGTGACAAGCTGGGTATGTGACGCGGGCATCTAGCCATGGCGCGTAACCGAAAAAGACGAAGTTGCGCAACTAAACTCTGATTCGAGCAATTCAAAGATTTT
Source organism: Agave tequilana (assembly GCA_038442645.1). Taxonomy (NCBI): domain Eukaryota; kingdom Viridiplantae; phylum Streptophyta; class Magnoliopsida; order Asparagales; family Asparagaceae; genus Agave; species Agave tequilana. The sequence continues at coordinate 138,067 of JAVJIF010005225.1, forward strand.
CATGTATTTTCTTTTAATTTTGGTTTTTATTAGTCGTATTTACTTTTTATTTAGTACCACATTGATTGTGGTTTGGAACTACAAATTTGTAAAGTCTATTTATAGATTCTTTGATTAGTTGGAATAATTAATGAAGAATTTGAATAAATTTACATGTGTGAGATTTGTTATCTCAAGATTTGATTAGGATATAATTCCTATTTACTTTTTTAAACCTAACCTTAATCTTCCCTTTCTCCTACTCTCAGTCGCCACCCTATGGTCTCTCTCCCTTCCCCTCTCTTTCCTCCCTCACGGCAACTATCGCTGACCAAAACCCTCCCCTCTTCCTCATCGACAACAACGCCGTCTTCAACCTCCCACCAAGTCCAAGCGTCCGTAGCACCCAAGCATCATCAGGTCGACTTCCCTTTTAGCCTACCTCTTCACGCCCGTGTCCGATTGTCACTGGCGCACGATGCCGATCACCATTGAGCGCCACCTGCACTGCCGCCTGCTCCTAAGTCGCGCCGACGACCCGCCAACATCCTCTTATCAGCCGGCTCCACATATAAAAGAAGCATAAGTTGAAGAAGAAAGGATTAGTGGGCGGGTTTCAATTCACCCAAACCCGTGTCCAAAGAAGGTTCAATTTGGGTTTAACTTAGAAACCCAACCTCGTTGCTACAGTAACAAGATCCACAAGCTACAATAGCGGGTTCAGGGATTAGACCCGTTAGTACACCGTCTTTGTCTACGGGTGTAACTTTCACATTTGGACTCTGATTCAGGCGATCTTCACACCATTACGATCGTGATGACGAGAGCTTCACATCCGTACCCACCACAAGTCACTGAGATTCCTGTGATTCTCTGTAGGTAACTTTTTTTTACACGTTCTATTTATTTATGAGTTCGATAATCATCTCTATTATTTTATGAATTATATCTACTGCTACAAATACTGTGAGACTGTGAAATTCTGTTAACCCTGTGATTGCTGATTATATATATTGATTGTATAAGGCTTTGCCATCATAACTGAGTAGTTGCATCACTTTATTTTAAATTGAGACGGTAACACTGCACTTGCATGTTTTGTTAAATTCATCCGCTGCATTACTTATTTTAGCTATTTTCCTAATCAAGATCGTATCGTTGGTGAGACGTAGCGAAGTTTTGTTCTATCACTGATTTCTGACACACGCATACACCATTATATATGATATGCTCCAGCTTGAGGGGGAGTGTTGAGAGAGATTATGTATTGGTATATGAGTTGTAGTAGGAATAAAATAGAAATAAGAGTAGAGCCAGACTTTCTCATATCTATAAATATAATTGAGATAAAAGAGGCATCACTAACAATCCCTCTCTTCCAAAACTCTCTCTCTCAATCTCTGACACAACATTAACCGTGTCAATAATAGGAGTAGTTCACTTTTTGATTTGGTCCTAATGTTTTGGGGACCTTATTGTGTTGCTTCTTCATCTAGTTCTCAGTATTTTTAGTTTTTGTGGATGATTATTCTAAAATATCTTGGAGTATTTGCCGGAAGAAAGTACTCAGGTACCTAATGTTACTAAAGATTTATCAATGAAATAAAAAGTCAATTTTGTACTACTATTCATGTTTTGCGTAGTGATAATGCTCTTAATTATACTTAAAAAGCAGTTTCTCGTTTTTATGCATCTCATGGTGTTTAACACCAGACTACTTGTCCACACACTTTACAATAGAATGAGGGTAGCTGAAAGAAAACTGGGGCACCTTTTAGATGTGGCTCACATCTTATTGACTCATATGCATGTACTTAGAATCTTTTAGGCTGAAGCTATCCTTTGTGCTTGTCATTTAATAACTAGAATGCCATGTTCTGTACTTCATGATAAAATTTTCTTTTCTTGTCTGTATCCTGATAAACCTATCTTTTTTGTTGTTCCTCGTGTATCTTGATAAACCTTCCTTTTATATTTGGTTTTACTTGTTTTGTTTAAAATCTTCAACCTCGATTGGATAAGTTAAAACCTAGAGTTATAAAAGTATCTTTATTGGCTATTTATAAACCTCAGAAAGGCTATAGATGTTTTCATATTGTACACTGTAAATATTATACTTTTGCTGTCGTGGCCTTCTTTGAGTCTGTTTCATATTTTGTTCCTATTACTTCTATTCCTCAGTCTATGCATAATTCTGGAGATATGAAAAAAGATTATAGCTAAATCATTGCAGGTGTTGACCAGACATCCCAAGAATGTGGTCTCTACTTCACTCTCTGTTGATTCAAAATCTACATATGCTGATCCTGATCCTCATTCCACTTCTCTGTCTACTGACTCTCCACTTTCTACTATTGAGATGGATACTTCTACTCCTTCACCCTTGGATTTTCTTATTGCTTATCGAAAGGATAAACGATGTTGTACTCAACATCTTATTTTCAATTTTGTTTTCTATGATCGTCTTAACCCACTATTTTGTCAGTTTGTTGTATCTGTCTTCTATTTCTATGCTCAAATCTTATTAGGAAGCGTTGATATACCCAGAATGGAAGCATGTCATGACTCATGTGAAACTTGGAATCTTGTGTCTACTTCATTTGGACTACCTATAGTCAGTTGCTGCTTAGTGTTTACTATCAAGTATCATCCGGACAACACAGTGGAAAAATATAAGGCTTGTATGGTTGTTCGAAATTTTACTCAGACTTATGGAATGGATTATCTGAAGACCTCCCATGTGACTCGGCTTAACTCCATTTGTGTCTTATTTTCTCTGTCTATCAACCACTAGTGGCTGATGTTTCAGCTGGATGTGAAAAATGCCTTCTTGTATGTGACTTTGAGGAGGAGCTATATGAAGCAATCTCTTGGGTATATTGCTCAGGGGAAGAATATGATGTGCAAGCTCAAGAAGGCGATATATTGTCTTAAACAAAATCTGTGAGCGTGATTGATAAGTTTAGCTGTATCATCTCTGAAGTAGGATTAAGGAAGTGCTATTCTGATTATTTTGATCTTTATCTGCAGGACTTCTTCTGGTACTATGATTCTCGCTATTTATATTGATGACAATTGACTGATTGGGAGTGATAATGGTTTGAGAAAGTTAAAGAGTATTTTAAGACCCAGTTTGTGACCAAAGACAAGCAGATTAGGATACTTTTTTGGGATTGAAATTGCTCCACAAAATATGGAGTTGTTCTTTCTTAATTAAAGTATGCTTTGAATTTACTACAGGAGACTGGACTACATGGCTATAAGCTAGTGCATACTCCTATGGATACGGATGCTGATTTGTGGAATGAGATTGGACCTCTATTATTTGAGGATGTTTCTCAGTATAGGAGACTTGTAGGTAAATTTATCTATCTTACAGTTACGAAGTTAGATATTGGCTATGTTGTTGGATTGATAAGTCAGTTTATGCACAAACCTCGAAAAATTCATTGGAATGCTGTCTTGAGAATTCTGACATACATCAAAGGATCTCTTGGTAAAAGTCTATTGCATAAAAAACATGTATATTTATTGATTGAAAAATTTTCAGATTCTAATTATTTAGGAGATGAAAGAGATAGAAAATCTACTCCGAGCTACTACACTTATATTGGAGGCAATTTGATCGGATTACTTGAAGGAGTAAGAAGCAGTGTTGTGTTTCGTTTTAGTGCTGAAGAAGATAATAGAGCATGGCTCATACAACATGTGAGATGATGTGGCTGAAATCTCTGTGTTTAGAACTCAGATTTAGTGTGGATAGTCTGATGCTTATGTACTGTGATAACGAGGGTGTTATTAGCCAATAGGCATCTTTTTCATGATAGGACCAAGCACATAAAGATGGATTGCCATCGTGTTCGTGATACAGTCTCTCGGAAGTTGATTTGTACCTTGTTCACTCCATCTTCTGAGGAGCTCATAGATACATGTATTAAACATGTTCCTTCTATAGTTTTGTTGTACTTATGTAACAAGCTAGACATGAGAGATATCTATGCTTCAGTTTGAGGGAGTGTTAAAACTCTTTTACTAGCTAGTTTCGTCTTATGAGTTTTTATTTTATTAGTAGTTTATATGTTTTTAGGAGTCTTACTCATATTATGAGTTGTATTTATAATTGCTTATAAATAATAGTATTGATGGAGGAATTTTCAACCTCTCCCAAACATTTCTCTCTCATATTCTGATAAATACCTGTAGTGTGAAGAAGTTTATGCCCAATCCCGTATGACTCTGTTTCATGGCTATGTTTCAAGTGTGAGGTTTCCACTATTTAGTCTGTCCATTCAAAATGGCAAATAAAAGGCATTAGCGGCTGCTTTGGATTCTCCTTTACGGGTTCGGTTTGAGCCCCAAACCAAAGTAAATATAGTTTAGCTGCTCTGGGTTGTGACATTTTCTTTCCAGAAGGTTATAACATGACTCAGTCAGATTTGATCCCATTCTCTTGCAAGAGACATAACCACAGTAGAACCTGCAAGATTGTGATGTCTCAATGAGTCCAATATAAAATTTTAAATGATAAATATATTATAATTATTAAAATAGAGATAAATAACATTTGTAAAATAAAAAAAAATTGGGAACTTGAAGTACAAAAAGTAAATTGATCTTGGAATTTAAATCAGTATCTACTACTTTCTTTTACTCCAGAGGGTTAGTTCTCTACAGCATTCAGTCCTATTGCAAATGAAGTAGATATAAATTATGAAAATTCCATTCAAGTCATACCAATTAGCATACATTTTTCCTGATGTAGTTAATAGTTATCAGACAAGATCTGGCACAAATGAGGCAGTGCTGCCACATGCTTATTCAAGGGTGTGAAAGTAAGAGACATCATCATTGTTTTGGTGCCTGTCGTATTCTTCTAAGATTGATTGTAATTAACCACATAAAAAAAAATGTGAAAGCAATTGTTTTTTGGAGAATGTAAATTTTATTGATTCCAAAAAAAAAGTATCTACAAAAGTCTTTCAGCAGCCCAAACAAGAGCTACCTCAAAAACTTACCCTTTGATGCCAAAACGCCAGTACAAAACCCTCAAAGAGTAGCCCCAGTAAAACTACCACATCCAAGCATACTACCCAGATTTAGTCGACTTGCCCCATGTTTAGTCGACTAAGCACCAATAGCGTGCAGCTTCCGAGCCTTCATTGAAGACCCCTCCTCCACAGGCTCCAACTGCAAACCCACACCATCAGGCAGTTGCTGGACAGCAGCCCCTCTATGCTGCCCAGCCATCTTCTTATGCTTTCCCTTCTTACCAACTCTAGTCCAACCCATATCAGTATTGTCCAAGCCCTCCGCTGGCCTTGAAGACCCCTCCACCACAGCCTCCAACCGAGTGTCCTCAACAACAGGCTGTTGCTGGACAGCAGCCCCATATTGCTGTCCAGATCTGCACTTTTGCTTCCCTTTATTACCAGTTCTAGCCCCTCCCAGAACACAAGAATCCGGGTCCTCTTCAGGGCAGAATGGTGATGCATCCAGTTTTGCCGCCAAACCAGCACTTGCTGGCAGCAGAGCAGCCTTGGGCAGACCCGAACTGTCCCCACCAGGGACAGGCTGCCCACAATCAGGTAAAGGATCCCCGGATTGCGCAGATGAAGTCAACAGACCAGCCCCCACTTCACCAGCAGCCTGGACCCCCAACTCCCCATCCACACTAGGGATGGGCACCACAGCCGGCGCAACCGCAACTTGAACCACCTAGACCCTGGCACACAAGGGGTAGGCTGGCCCATCTCATCCAAAAGAACCCCTGACTTCACAGATGAAGGTTCCCCAACCTTAGGCTTGCCAACTGGAGGCATGCCCCCCCTTGTAACCAGCAACCTTTACTTTATCTACCCCTCCAGTCTGAATCTTCCTCTTAGGCACATAAAGAGGGTAGATCCTCCCCCCGAAACTATGTTGCACCCTGCATCACCATGGCTAAAAGTCTTGCATTTCTTACAGTATTTTGGTGGGGACTCAAACACCACCACCTGATCATAGACTACCCCGGTAGGCAGTTTCACTTCCACCGAAGTAACGAGCTCCTTCGAGACATCTACCTCCACCAACACCCGCGCGAAGGAGATTCTGTCAATAGTCCGGGTCAGCTGATCCGTAGAGATAGGAATCCCAACCTTAGACGCAATCTTACTCAAGGCCCTGTCATTCCAACAATCAAGCGGAAGGTCCGGCAACTGAATCCAAGTTGGAACAGTAGTCATCACTTCACTCCCAAATCTAAAGCAACGTGGCAAGATTTTCAGCATTAAATTACTCCCGTAAACGAAGTAAGGACCGCCATTCAAAACCTTCATCCTATCTTCATCAGAATAAAATTCAAACAGAATCCATCCCGAACGATGGATCCAATGTTTACCTCGCACTTTCCATCCATCCCAAATCTAAAACAACTGACCGAAGATTCACATGCTTTGGTGTGGAGGAATCCCTTTGTACCATATTTTTGGCAGGCTAGTTGTGAAGGAGTTGGGTTCTTGAACTAACTGTTAATGGTTGGGTGAGAATTTTTCCTATTACGTTGATTGTTTGTCATGGTTGTAAACTATCAGTAATTCCTCATTCTACAATGGGTTTAACCTAACTGCGGTGCAGGTTCTCTTAAAGTTATTTTTTCTTTTGGATTTCTCTCTTTTATCTTTTCTGGATTGCTAGCATGTACCATAGTAATCAAATTGTGTAGTCATTTTCTATCTGTTCATGTTTGTATTATGACTTAATGAGTACCCTTGAGAAGTGTTACAATTTTTTGGTTTGCTACCAGAGAGAGAGAATTGGCTGCTGTTAAGATTAATCCTGCTGACGTAGATATAATTGCGAACGAGCTTGAGGTCAGAACCCAAACCTTTATCCTTCTCTCATCTTGTTTTATGTGCAACTCTTAATAACCTGTCTGCAATATATTTGTCTGTATGCAGCTGGACAAGAAGGTGGCTGAGAGAACGCTACGCGAGCATAAAGGCGATTCAGTTGCTGCCATTCGGTTCTTACTTCGCTGAAGGTTTGTGTGGTATTTTCATCTGTTTCTATCGTTAAAATGATTTCAAAACAGATGTCGGTGGAGACATAAGCAGATTGAAAGGGTAAGAGGCAGGATTTAAGCTGATAGTTTGTTCCTGCCAAATTTGTGTAGGATTGACATATCTCATCCTTGTATTACTGTTTTGTATGAACTAAGTTTTCACTCAATATTTTGCACTTTGAAAATTGGTTTTAATCATAAACTCGTTTCAAGCTAGTCAAACTTTAAAGTACGTTGCATTAGCTTAACTACAAGTTTGGCTTCCCCTGGCCATTACGATATTAGCTGTAAGCTATCAGGATTATATCGCCTCTCATTAATCCTGTAATAGCTGCAATTTTGAGTCAATTACTGTGGGTGCGCGGAGACAAAACTGAGAATACCTGGTAGCAGTACGAGATTTTCATTCAGTTATATTCTAACGTACCTGACAGCAGAGTGGATCTTTGGTCAGTTGCATCCGTGGTTATTACCTGAACATTGCGAAAGAGCGCATTGAACTCTAGCATAGATATAAGAAATGACAGCAAGGAAAAGCATATGCATCATCTGCAATGAGCAGTAAAAAGTTGGATCTCGCCAAACTCATTACTTCAAATCTGTAATAACTTGTACAAGTCTAAGAGATCAGATTGTGTAAAAGAAAAACTAAATAAGTTGGATCCCATCAAACTCATTACTTCAATCTGTAACAACTTGTACAAGATCTCTGAGAGATCAGATGGGGGAAAAAAAAAAGGAAAACCAAATAACTAATACAACAATACTAGGCGTGCAATTCGTATTGATGTGCAACTTCTAGCTAACTTGTGATCCGCTGTTTCGAAGTATGAAATTCCTAGCAGTAATGAGGAATTTCTGACCACTTATTTACAAGGCCCCAGCTTTTGGGTTAGCTCGTCGGCCTGAAGCTTTCTGAGTTATGATGTGGCTTTACGCACGAGACTGAGAGAGTCAGTTCAGTAAAAACAAAAGTCAGTGAGCAGCTTTAACGTTCCAAGGAGATGAGGAAATAAGATCTCTCAGATTCCCTGATCTTATTGGACGTCCCCATTTATCATCAGCTTCACTATTTTCCTGCATATGCTCAGCCCAAGGCCTTCTTGGGTTTCCCATTGGGAATTGTGAAACATATCTTGGACCAATCCTGGTGGAAGGCCGTCTCTGGGGCAGACAATCCTGAAGAAATGAAGCACACCACATGATTATAGTAACAAAAACGCAAGCAGCGTACCCAAATCAGTTTTAATCTTGCTGGTTGACTTTGCTTCAAGCTGAACAATATACGGACTAATAATTGTAGTGGTCAAAATTTGACACGTATCACGATGATGACACGTGTCCTAACTATCAAGTGCTTCCTTTGAGAGATTAATAACTCCCAGAGTCTATCCCGGAGCCTCCGCCACTCTTTGCCATCCCGGAGCTACCTACCGTTCTGAATATCTCACCACTCTGGAAACCTTCCACAATCCCAGGCACCCAATCCCGAGTTAGAAGCTCCAAACTGCAGTCTGCCGAGATCTTAACCTATCGTTACGTCGTTCCATCCTCCCCACGTTCATAACGTGTTAACACCCTTATCAGCGTTGACAGTTATGAACAGTAGCAAATCCTCGGTATGCATTTCTAATCAACCAACATCGATGATCACGGTCGTTACAACAAATCCGGCACGTGCAGATCGTGCAGTAACATCAGTCCACCAATTTCGCCTCCACTCCAGCATTCACGTTAGGTATGTATGATCCTTCTTCTCCCAAGAGAAGGGGATCGCTTCCCTAATCTTAATAACACACACATCACATCACCACACCAGACAGTTCTCCTCTGCTAGTGCACCAACACGCTCGCAGTTGTCCTCTGCACGACATCTCTACCCACTACCCTGACAGTTATCCTACGTCATTCCTTCCTACCATATCCGCAATTGCTCTCTGCGCGACACCTCCACCACTACCCCGACAGTTATCCTCTGACAGTCTTTTCTATCCATTTCACCTACTGATTCTCATGCCTGAGGGCCTTACGCCGGCACCACACTGGTGTTCCTAACCTAAAACGTGTCTTTTCATGTGTGTGTGCTCTGATAGATACCGTCTGAGGAGCGCCCAAATCGCTTGTGATGGGTCCGATCCACGGTAAACCGGTTTTTATTCACCACAAATAGGTGCTTTCATTAAGATCTGAGTCCATACTTAAGATCTCCCCCATCCAAAACATTCCTAAAAAAACTTCTTTCATAGCGTCGATGACCCCAAGAAAATAAACCATCACCCACAATGGTGTTCCATCAAAGGGCAAGTCCAACAGTGTGGCTGGGGGCACGGTCCCCCACCTGTCGTCGATCAACAACATGGTACTGAGGATACTTACTCCTCCTCACCTCAAGGAAAAGCCGCCAGCATCTAACTGATACCATTACTCGAAGGTCAAATCCTTCAGATGCTTGCTGACATGAAGGAGCAGATGAAGGAACAGCAAGCTCAGTCATATCGCGATTGGGAGCAAGCAGCCTTTGACCGTGAAAGAGCGCCCGTGAGCAGGAATCACTGAAACAGCTCAACGACCAGCTTCACATGCAGATCATCACCCTTCAGAGAGCCCAGGAGCAGACACAGCCAGAAAGCGAGCTTGGAATCGAAAAGGTTCGGACCGATGGGCCTATCACAAACGTAAGGTGGCGAAAATCGATGTCCCCCTCCATGAAGATTACTCCGACAACAAGGCCGATTCGTCTCGTTTTCCAAATAGAAGGTTATCACCAACAAACTTAGAGAAGAATTAAAGAATTTCCTGACATCTGAGCCCTCGACGAGTTGATCCAAAGATGGATCGAGGAGGCCAAACTACAACTCCGAAGCCGACCAAAACAAACCGCTGCTAGAGTCTCCGACTCCCCTCTCTCCGAACATATCCTAGAGTGCGAGTTCTCAAAGAAGTTTGCAACTTCGACTCTCGACTACTATTCCGGAACGAGTGACCTGGTTCAACACATCGGGCACTTTCAGGACAAGATGGTGGTCCACTCCCGCAATGATCCGCTCTTGTGCCTAAGTTTTCTATTCAGTTTGAAATGTGTAGCCTCTGATTGGTTCTACTCCTTACCGTCACATTCTTTCTACAACTTCGAGGAGGTAACCAAAGCATTCCTCACCTAGTATGCCTCTCGTTGGAAAGGTAAGAAGAATAACCATCACCTCCTCACTGTCAAAATTGTTAGGATTGTGACTCGAATATGTCGGGAAGGTAGACGAAGCTTCAGAGGTCGAAGAACGAATGGACACAGAGTAGCAGCAGACTAGTCGACTACTGACATCTCAGTAGTTGATAATGGCGCGATAGAAATTGAGACATCTCAGTATTCGACTTATAACAGTGATTAGTCAACTAATACAATATTAGTCGACTTATCTAGCCCATAAGTCGATTAAAAAGGTGTTGCTGGCAGTTTTCTTTTCTGGATCTGTTTCAATTTGAGCTGAACTCGAGTTTCCTTCTTTTCTGAGGAGATGTTATTCATATTACTAGAGTTTGTGTAGGACTAGGATGGTTCTAGAGTCTATAAATAACCCCTTGGGGGTGACTTTCAATGTATTCTAAGCGTGAATAAAGAAAAAAATAAGAGATTCATGAGAGAAGTTTTAACCACAAGGGTTCACTATTTTAGACGGCCATCAAAGGGCTTGTAATCTTTTTAGCGAAAAGTGTAAGTGCTTCTTGTTGTACTCCTTCAAAGTTTAATAAAGTTTCTCCTCTTCTCTAGTGAACGTACACACGATCTGTTTGATCGGTAGAAACATGTTAAATTGTGTGTTGCTTTCTCTACTTCGAAATATCTTATCCCTTCTTCTTCTTCACATAGCACGATGATCTGACTTTTCTCTTCTTTTTTTTGTTGTGTCAATCTCAACAATTGGTATCAGAGCATATCAGTTCATTGCAACAATTGTTACCAGAGAAAAGGCAACGTGAAAATGTCTGCAATCAAGTTCGATATTTAAAAGTTTGATGGTATCATCAATTTCAGCAGGTGGCAAATTAGGATGAAAGCCATCCTGACCCAGAGAGAGTTGAAGAAAGCAGTACTCGGGAAGAAGAAAAAGCCTAAAAATATGAAGGAAAAAAACTTAGCAGGAGTTGGATGAGAAAGCCTTAATGGCTATTTAGCTTTATTTTGCAGAAGAAGTGTTGGATGAGTTATCTTTGGAGAAAACAACATCCTCACCGTGCGAGCGACTTCAAGATTATTATCTGAAGAAGTCGTTGGCGAATCAGTTGCTTCTGAAGCAATGTCTCTTTTTTCTCCACATGCACGAATGTACACCTATCAAATCTCACTTCCCAGAGTTTTATCTCTATTATTAATGAGTTAGATAATATAAAGGTTAAGATAGAAGATGAGGATCAAGCACTTCTATTATTGTGTTCTTTACCTTTTTCATACAAGAGCTTTATAGAAGCTATCATTTATAAAGATAAATCAACTATCAAGGTCAGTGAAGTCAAAGAGTATCTAATCAACAAGGACAAAATTGACAAGGAGCTGATGTGAGAGTCTCATCGCGATGATTCTAAGTAAGTTTTCTTAACAAAGGAGAAGTGTAATAATGGAAATTTCATGGGTAACCTAAAATATAAGAATTTGGTGTGCAACTAGTATCACAAGAAGGGGCATATTTGAGCTAATGTTGGACTCGCAAAAAGAAACAATAAGAAGTTAATATTATTGAACTGGCTGAAGAGGATGAAGATAAGTGTGACATTATATCTATCACAGACAGCTCGGTTGGTAACAAAGATAAATGAATTATTGACTTTGGATGTTCACATCATATTAGTTCCGATAAGAAGATGTTCTCTTCATACACTTCAATCCAAAGGGGAGTGGTCTTCATCGAAAATTCTGCTATAAGCAAGGTGATTGGGGAAGAAACACTCCAATTTCCTTCTCATAATGGATACATCACTACTCTTCAAGGCATTCGACATGTTCCCGAATCAAGGTGCAATCTCACCTCTTTCGGAGCTTACATGGAGAAGGGTTCAATTTTAGTTCCGAAGGCGATCTTATGGATGTTTTCAAAGATGCCCAAGTGAAGTTTCAGACCGAGTGTGTTGGCAATGTTTACATGTTTCAAAATTTAGAGGTTACAGTTGGTGAATTATAGTTATCCTCAACTTCAAGATCAGATGTTGGGGAATAATCAGATACTATGATGGTTTTGAGCTCGGATGTTCAGTTTTACCCCGAAGGCAAATTAGGACTAGGCGGCGCCGGCGCACAACAACGAAGTCCAGATTATTACTCCTGTGTTGGAGCAAATTTTCATAAATTCTGCCTGGATCAAGGAGATTGTTGGATGATCAAGTCAGATCGGGTCTGAACTTGTTCAATCTAATCAAGTTGTTAAGCCCATGAGGAGGTTATGGAGAAGAGAGAGTGAGATGGAGATGAAGTCAACAGTTATTCAATTGTGCATTGATATGAGCACATGAAGCATGGTGGCTATTTTTAGACTTGAACGTATTCAAGTCAAAGGGAGATTATCAGGATTGTGACTCCAATATGTCGTGAAGGTAGACGAAGTTTCAGAGGTCAAAGAACGGATGAACACGAAAAGTAGCAGCAAACTAGTCAACTACAAACATCTTAGTAGTCGACTAAAGTCACAAACAGAAAGTGAGACATATCAGTAGTTGACTTACAATAGTGATTAGTTGACTCATACATTATTAGTCGACTAATCTGGCACATAAGTCGACTAATAAGGCATTACTGACAGTTTTCTTTTATAGATCTGTTTCAGTTTGAGTTGAACTTGAGTTTTCTTTTTTTTTTCCTGAGGCAGTGTTGTTCGTATTGCTATAATTTATGTGAGACTAGGATGGTCTTAGAGTCTATAGATAACCCCTTGGGGTGGCCTTCAATGTATTCTAAGCGTGAATAAACAAAAAGTGAGAGATTCGTGGGAGAAGTTTTAGCCATAAGGGTTCGTTGTTCTAGGCGGCCATCAAAAGGCTTGTAATCTTCTTAGTGAAAGGTGCAGGTGTTTATCATTGTACTCCTCTAAAGTTTAATAAAGTTTCTCCCCTTCTTTCGTGGACGTATATACAATCTGTTTGATTAGTAGAACAACATTAAATTGTACGTTGGCTTTCTCTACTTCATGATATATTATCTCTTCTTCTTCAAGTTGCATGAGCCGACTTTTCTTTTCGATTGTGCCGATCCCAAAAATTGATATAAGAGTAAATCAGTTCATTGCAACAAAAATAAGGCAGGGCGACAGCCTCAAGTCCTACATCGGTTACTTACAGAGCCAGCTGGCCAAAGTTCTCAGCTGCCGTAAGGATGTCTCTGCGCTTGCTTCATCAGTGAGTTGTAGGTTTCTCACCCCGATACAAACATCTACTAGAGCATGATGTCACTCAAATGAGCGAGGTTCTATTCCAAGATTAACCCTACATCTAATTGAAGGAAGCAATGAAGAGCTCCGCCAGCCATTCCGCCAAACATGTCGATGACGGAGAAAAGTCCAAGTCATAGTTGAAGCTACTACTAGAGCCATGAACCCGAATCCAGGGCAAACCCTCCTGCAAAAGACAGACGTTCCCGGTTCTTCATCTAGTCTGCGCAAGCCTTCAAGCCAACAGACATATCACTCCCCTCAGGCTCCCTATAACGAGGTCTTCAACATTATCAAGGACCTCGAGACCAATCTGGTACGATTTTACATCTCCCGGAGAAGAACAGTATTATTCTTATCACGACAGTAAAGGACGCAGACCATCCACTACTGAAGCCTCTGAAAATACCTGGAAGGGCTCATCCATCAGGGCTTCCTCAAAGAATATATCCTTACCCCCAAAGCAGCTTCTGGATCAGGACAGCCGAATGCTCCACTGGCCCAACCACAATAAATGATCACCCAATATAAAGCGATTGAGTGATTCTGCATCTCCAATAAAAATAGAGCAATACCTTCACCACATAATCCCTTGTTTTTCAATTATATTCCATGTGTTTATTTCAATCATTGAATAAAATTATATTTTTCCCTAACCATTACAGTCCTATGAAGTTCATCATTCCGTTGATAGGATTTTCTCCACTTGGAGATTACTGCGAAGCCAATCCGCTGCTAGAATTTCTCCACTCAGAGTTTCTTACTTGCACATCCCGCTAATGGGATTTCTCCCACTCGAAGACAACAGCGCAAGTGCCAGCCTACGGGCTCCCTTTGATTAGCCTACAGGCAGTTGAAACCCTCTGCTGTAGGAGTTCTCCCACTCAGAGTCCTTCCGCTGGTGGGATTTTTCCCACTCGAAAGTCAAAGGTTGCCTGTCTCGCAGACGGAATTTCTCCTCGAAGATAGCAATGCAAGCGCCAGCCTACGGGTCCCTCCGATTAGCCTACGAGCAGTCAAAACCCTCCGTTGTGGGATTTTTTTCACTCAGAGTCTTCCTCCGCTACTGGGATTTTTCCTACTCGGAAGCCAAAAGCTTGCATGTCCCGCTGATGGGATTTTTCCCACTCAGGGATGGCAATATAACCGCCAGCCTATGGGCTCCCTCTCGACTAGATTATGGGCAATCGGAATTCTTCGCTATGGGATCCCTCACTTGGAGTCCCTCCTCCACTAAAGGGATTTCCACCATTGAGTCCAACCAAAATTCGTCGCTCTGCTGATGGGATTTCCTCGTTAGGAGACGACAGTGAATCCAACTCCGCGGCTGGGATTTCTCTCATCAGAAGCCAAAAGTTCGCAGGTTCCGCTAATGGGATCTCCCCCACTCAGAAACAACAACGCAAACTCTCTAAATCACTCCATATCCATCCAATCATACCAGAGATAGATATAAACACTCCGAAGAGGTATGATCACATCAATTTCGAAAGCCCATGGTAAAAATAAGCCAAGCAAGACCTAAGAATTAACTATTTTCATTCCAAAATTCATTTCCATTCCAAGAATATTTCCGTCCCGAGTGCCATTCCATTTTTTTTATTTGATTACATCTAATAGAGTAATACAATAAATCCCATTACATCTCTGTGTTTACTTTCTTGTAAAGAAATACAACAGATCTAGATTTGGCTCTCTAGTCCTGCCACCATTAACAGAGCCCCGATGTTGAACAACAAAGATTTGCTCATCAGAGAATACCTCCTGGAAGCAGTCATCTATCTTCATCCACGCCATGGCTCCTGAACAGGAAATCCTATGCCCCTCCTCCCTGTCTCTCCAAGGCAGCAAAATGAGGACTCTCAGGAAACCCTATGAGAATGAGGCGGCAGTTCTCCGGAGATCGAAAACTGCAAGACACACAAGAAGGTGATGGCATTACATCCCCTCTGAGATGTTCTGACGAAGAGCTTCGAACTCCAAGGTGAGAAGTAATTCGCCGGTGCACCCAGCCGATAAGCTCCCTCTCTTCCCCTCGTACACGCCATCAGGAAAGAGGCTGATGACCACATGGTCGAAGCTTGCTTGCCCAAAATCAGGCAGCCCACACACTATCTAGTTGAAGCAAGAACCATACCTGTCATCCTCGATGGCGGCACTCTGTCACGATGACTAATGCGTTGTAACATTCCTTCACAGTAACTAAAGAAACACACCTTCCAGACTCCCTAGAAGAGAGAGTTGATCCCCATTTCCTCACTCTCCTCCCTCTCTTTTTCCTTCCTCCATCTGATGAAAGAAAAAAGGACGACATGGAGGCACAGCAAGGAAAGAAGAAATTAGGGTTTCTAAATAAAGAATTTGAAGAAGACAGATGATAATTTCCTCCCACAGAGCCCTCTCTATTTATAGATGGACGAGAAGCCCAACTACCTCCAATTCAAATTTTCAATCATTGGAAAGTCGGCCCACAGTCTCGAGATTTTCGGTCAATAGTAAAGGCAGAAAAAAAACCATCATCGTCAAACCATAAGATCATATAATCTCAGTCATAATAATACCAGGATTCGAAGAGATGCATGACCCAACCTTTTAAGAGATCCAGCCGCCTGATGTGAGAACTGACAGCCAGCTGTGCAACCCATAATTAATTTCAGAAGATCCGCAATGATCGAAAGAGATTCGTCACACAATCCTCTGCCTGCAAACGTCATAATGAGTTTTAAGGCATTGATATTCCATCTGAGCATTTTCACTTCCCCAACTTTCCTTCCACAGACTCCGACTAGTAGGGAAGCGAGACATATGTAGTAGTCAAAAATTGACCCACGTCAGGATAATGATACGTGTCCTAGATACAAGTGCTTCCCCTGAGAGATCCATAACTCCCAGAGTCCATCCTGAGCCTCTGCCACTCTTGGCCATCTCAGAGCTACTCTTTGTTTCGAAGATCTTACAACTTGAAACCTTCCTCAATTCGAAGTCTCCAAACCTGCAGTATGTCGAGATCTCCGCATGTCGTTACATCATTCCATCCTCCCCAGGTTATAACTTAACACCCCTATCAGCGCGAGCAGTTATGAATAGTGGCAGATTCACGAGCATGCAATCCTAAGGGACCAGCATTGATGATCACATGACCATTACAACAGATCCAGCATGTACAGATTATGCAGTTACAGAAGTTCACCAATTTCGCCTCCACTCTTGCATCACGTCAAGTATATATGACCTTCTTCTCCCAGGAGAAGGGGTTCTGTAATACCCTAATCTGCTAAATAGTATCGATAATCAAATTTATTTTTCCAATTGAGTTCTGTTAAATACGTATTTTATCCAAAAAGTTAAATATAGAATTGATAAATTTTAAAAGAATTAAAAAAATTATATACCTGATAATATTTAAAAATACCATTACTTATATATAAATCAAGTACTTAAACATATCAACAAATAAATTTGTTTTGATTTATTTATATTGATAAAATAATTTTTGATAAGTAGATTTCTATAAAGTCAATTATTACTATTGAGCAGATATTTTTATAAACAAAAGAAATATTTAAAATAAATAAATGTATGCATATTAAAAATATAAATATTTATATGAATAATAATATTGATAAATAAAGTTTTTAGAAATATATATATATATATATATATATATATATATATATATATATATATATATATATATATATGTGAATTAACAAACAAATTTTTCAGAAAATATAATTTATAAAACTGATAACTATAATTTATATAATTTTAAAAACAATAAATAAATATGAGTAAGCCCAAGCCTAACCCCCCTTTCTTTCACTTTTCTAATTAATTTCCATGCCCAATAGCCCAAGCTCACATTTATTTTCTATTTAATTTTTCTTGCATAGTCTCGGCCCCAAAAGTTGATTGAACTTTTACCTGCACACAAAATATGAAATATTAGATTAAGAATTAAAGGTGTGCAAGTGTTCAATTCGAATCCGCTGTAGCAAGGCTATGCGGGTCGTGATCCTCAGGGAGGGACTAGCGATGGAAGCGTTTGTAAGTTTTACTCTAAAAATTATTTATTTTTAAGTTAAGATAAGAAGAAGGTGGTATTTTACAATGAGTCGGCAAAGAAAGAATTTGGAGAAGAGTTGTGATTTAATCTACAAAAAGAAAAGAAAAGAAAAGAAAAGAAAATAAAAGAAATACTAACCTTGGTTGAAAAATAACATGAAATCTTAACACTTTCTACCTTACTTTGGAGGCATGAACGCATAAACCATAGGATCGATCTCAGTCCCCTGTTCGCATTAGATCATCAAGCCTTGGCAAGCATGAATTAATACGTACCTTGAGGAGGAGAACATCTCCATGAAATATCGTTGGCTCTCGCTAAGACTCGTTATACTCGTGCTTCAGAAATCACTTGCATGCTCATATAAACCAACATAGATCAAAGAGAAAAAGACGAGAAAACAAAAAGAAAAGTAAAACATAAGAACAATGAACAAAAGAAAAGATTACCTTTATTAATTAGTACAATGGCAGAGAAGAGGAAGGTACATCGGTGTCACGCTCAACATAAGCCTCTCTCTCTCTTGAAAATAAAACCCTAATTACAAAAGAAGAAAACCTAGAAGAAACCCTAATTTTGGCCCTGTACTGCGCTGGACGCTCTGTACGTTGCACTGCAGGGGGTATTTATAGGTGCAGAAGGCTGTAGAGTCCTGGATAAGATCATACACGAAAGCCGTTCCCTGACGTCACCCAATTTGCCGCGGAAACGCGGCTAGGGCCGCGTTTCTGCGGCACTACAGTGTCTGTTGGCCACGCGCTTTGGTGCGTGGCCTCTCCTGGTCCGTCCATCTGGGCGTTTGCTTCTGGAAGTTCGATCCTGGCCCTTTATCGTGGGATATGGATATAACTTGGGAATCAAGTTATCTAGATTTAGAATTCTCCCAATCTCTTTTGAACGAATTTCCTTATCTCTGCATCTTATCTTTGGCTTTTATCCTCATCTGCAAGAGTTTAGGGTTGGGTAGAAGTCTATCCTTCCCTCATCTTTGATATTTGCAACTTTAGCCCTTGTATATTTGCACTTTGACAATTGATATTTGCACTTTTACACTTGGGCTTCAAATATGGGCTTTTGGGCTCTTTTTAGGCTTTAATTCTTTCTTTTTATTATTTCGAGGCCTGCACACAATAAATCACAAAATATTAATAAATGTGCAGAATTAAATGAATAAATATGAAAATGTGATGGTAAATGTTATGATAAAAATGCATTTTTCACTACCAATCACACCCCCACACTTATCTTTTTGCTCGTCCTCGAGTAAAAACAAAGAAGAAAAAGAAAAGAAGAACTAATCTAACCTAACTCACTTTCGTAGGAATCACGGTTGCACTTAGCATGTGCAACAAGCCGTTAAACCTCTAGGTTACCCTAGAGGACGAGTGTTGTCTCGTGAGGATTTTCAGCGGATTACACCCACAAAATCCATAAAAAGGAAATATTTGAAATACTTTTGAAAAGACTAAGTAGTCTATAAGTTTTTAGGATCCTCATTTTTATTCATTCTTAGACTTAGTCTTTATAAAGTAAATTGTTATCCATTTTAGGTAAGGGTCAAAATTGAACTTCTAATATAGTCTTTTTCGTTACCAAAAATCATATGCATCCTTGTAACTTGGCTAGGAATTCCTTAACTTGGACTCTCATGCCTCTTTATTTTTTTTCTCTTCCTTTTTTTTTTTAATATGTATAACTCATCTAATTTTCTTTCGTGTAAGCATCAAGGCTTCTTGAGGCCCTCATACCTAACTAATTGACTCTTAGATGTGTTAATACATATCTCATATTTCTTAGTTTTATTAGGCTTTCTAATCCACCCATGTAGCGAATTTAAAGTCGATGACTCCCAAACCGGTTGGCTTTAGGGCATCAGGTGAGAAAACACCCCGCGGACTCAAATTCGAGTGAAATAGGCCCCAAAACTAAGGACTTTATTTTATATTACTCACCTTTAGGCGTGAATACTTATGCTTCTTGAGGCACATGTATCCAGCTTAATTGGTGAATTTTTTTTTTTTTTAGACATTTATTTTTATGAGACACAAGGGTCTTTGTCTTAGAATCCTATATATGCATTAGGTATGCACATTTCATTAAGGTAAAAATTAAGACTAACTACTTATTTAATTTTTCCTCCTATACCTAAAAATTCAACAATTTATTTATTTTGACCAAGTTTTTAGAAATCCTAATCATGATTTTCCTAATTCTTAAGACTAACTTAGATTTCTTTCAAAAGATAAGTCAAACTATTGTCCTTTTTATAATAATTTTTTTTCTTTTTTCAGATTTTTTTTTATTAGCAGATTTTTGTTAGTTTTTACCTATGTTAGTATGTTAGTAAAGCCTACCCCACACTTATCTCATGCAATGTTCTCAATGTATGAATGAATGCATATATGCATGAAAAAGAATAAGGGAAGGCAGAAGTTACCTTAAGGTGGTGGTTCCGGTGGTAGTCTAATTGGGCCAAGCGTTGCTACCCAATCAAGATAACATAATACTTCATGGAGGAACCCACCAAAAATTTTCTTGTATAACCCACGAAAATGTATGTGTGATCATTTTTTAAAATTTCCACCCCATCCAATTTCCATAATTCATAATTATTTTCAGAGTCAATTGTGTCAACCGCCTTGTTCCAAAATGGAGTATGAAAAGATGGAATTATTGACTTGGACATCATAGGTACGGGAACGAATACCGACTCAGGAAAGAAACTCAAATCAAGTAAGGGTTCAGGAGTCTGTCTAGGTTCAGGAAGTAGGTCCAAATCAATAAGTTGAAGCTCAAGTCCACAATAGTCCTCCCACGATGGAATGTGACTCAATGTTGGTGATTCAAGTTCAGGAATGATAGGTGTGGGAATCAAAACTGACTCTAAAATATTACCTAAGTCGGGTAACAAAACAGGAGTCAATAATGATTCAGGAATTTGAACTTGATTATAGATTTGAGAATCTAGGTCACATATCTCATTGGGTTCAATGATATAAAAATCAGAACTTGCCAATTTATCCATGGGACTTTCAAAATTGCACAATTGGTCAAGTTCAATATGATCATCAAAAATGGGTGATTCAATTTCATGATGAATTGGAACAGGATCCAATGTTGACTCGGGAAAAGTGAAATCAGGTGGAGACACTGGAGTCATTATTGAATCAGGAAATAAAATTGAATCACCGAGTGGAAGATCATGATCATATTCATGTTCAAGTTCTATTTCAGGAACGGAAAAACTTGCCAAGTTATTAAAATTTGAAGTTTCAGCAAGTTCACATGATGGCACTGAATTAGAATCTTGTTGTCCAAAGCAACTTGGTTCGTCGGCTCTAAGAGAGTGGTCAGCAAAAGCAGAAATGGCCGAACGGTGAGAACGTAAAGATTGAACCATCAGATCTATATCACGATTACGGGCTAATCTAGCTTGAGTCATGGCTGCAAGCATCCTTTCATAGTTGATAGGTGCATCATGTTGTGATTGGACTTGAAAGGATGAATCGTGATGAAATTGTGAGTCGGTGGACTCACGCATTATCATGTCTGCGATTGATGGTAATTTTTGCTTGGACTCATGCATACTTATCATTTCCCCGATAGATGGTATTCTATTCTGAATGGGTGGATCAGAGTATGACTCTTGAGAATATTGTGGACAAGGTGGAGACGGAGGACAAGTCGGTTGAAAATTGGACTCGAGGGAATCGAAACCCCATGAACTCTGTGAAGAGTTGAAAGTATTATGGAAATTATGGTTATAAGATGGAGGGTGTGGGTTATAGTCATTCGGATAAGACCATTCTGGCACACTAGGTTGATCAAAATTATGATATGTCGGGTTGGTGATATCCGAATAATAGTTAGGTGTGTAATATGGATTAAAATTGGAATTATTATTATATGCCATATCACACCAACACAAACAAAGAAAAAACAAAGAAAACAAATAAATAAACAAAAAAAAGAAAAATTCTAACCTAAGTTAGGGTAGACCTATGACCTAGACGACTCCTAACTGGTTAGACTGTCCACGGGAGGTAGGGTGCAGACTTTGACCACAAGTTAATCAGCCAGGTCAGGGCAAGAGTGGTGGGAGGTTTTCCGTCAAAGACGTTCCTTAATTAAATAACCACCAATCTTCGGGCTTTCGGCCCTCAATCCCCTTCCTAGACACTGATTTGGCAAGAGTCAAATTCCAGCACTGTTCCCCCTTAGGATAATCTCCTATTGAGTCTAAGATGTCCCTAGGGCCAACGTCTACTAATTTTAAGTTAGGCTTGGGTTAGTGAGTGCTTGGGATATGATTTTTAGGCTAAGGAAGGGTGATGAAATCCCCACCTTATCTTGTTAATGGGTTATGCCCTTAAGATGAATTAGTGCAAGTGTACAAGATAAGTAGATAAGATTCACTCAAAGCAAAAAATCAACCAAGAGATGAGTCCTATTCTATATGCAATGCGTACGTACCTTGCTCCAGCACTCTTCAACAGTAAAAATAAATGAATTGAAAAGACACGTGCCTAATATGCAAACGTCTAATCAATTTTTATCTTTAACAACAAATAGTTTACTGTTGAATTAATTAGCAGTAAGCAGGGTTATCACAGAACAAATTTTAACAGAGCAGTAGACAATATTTGCAATTTGCAGCAACCTGCAAAAATTTCAGTAAGTAGTCCTCTGCTACTGCCGCGGATCCGCGGCTATTGCAGCGTTTCTGCGGCTAAGTAGCAGGCTCTGCTGCTCTGCCTTCGAAGACAGAGGCACAGAGTTGCTATATGTCCACTTCTGCTGCTGTTTTTCTGTTCTCCAAACCTGCAAACAGAAAAGAATTAAAAGAATTAGTTAATAATTAATTTTTTATTAGAGAAAAACTTACCGTCCCTCCCCGGCAACGGCGCCAATTTTTTTGATTGAACTTTTACCTGCACACAAAATATGAAATATTAGATTAAGAATTAAAGGTGTGCAAGTGTTCAATTCGAATCCGCTGTAGCAAGGCTATGCGGGTCGTGATCCTCAGGGAGGGACTAGCGATAGAAGCGTTTGTAAGTTTTACTCTAAAAATTATTTATTTTTAAGTTAAGATAAGAAGAAGGTGGTATTTTACAATGAGTCGGCAAAGAAAGAATTTGGAGAAGAGTTGTGATTTAATCTACAAAAAGAAAAGAAAAGAAAAGAAAAGAAAATAAAAGAAATACTAACCTTGGTTGAAGAATAACATGAAATCTTAACACTTTCTACCTTGCTTTGGAGGCATGAACGCATAAACCATAGGATCGATCTCAGTCCCCTGTTCGCATTAGATCATCAAGCCTTGGCAAGCATGAATTGATACGTACCTTGAGGAGGAGAACATCTCCATGAAATATCGTTGGCTCTCGCTAAGACTCGTTATAATCGTGCTTCAGAAATCACTTGCATGCTCATATAAACCAACATAGATCAAAGAGAAAAGACGAGAAAACAAAAAGAAAAGTAAAACATAAGAACAATGAACAAAAGAAAAGATTACCTTTATTAATTAGTACAATGGCAGAGAAGAGGAAGGTACATCGATGTCACGCTCAACATAAGCCTCTCTCTCTTGAAAATAAAAAGAAAACCCTAATTACAAAAGAAGAAAACCTAGAAGAAACCCTAATTTTGGCCCTGTACTGCGCTGGACGCTCTGTACGTTGCACTGTAGGGGGTATTTATAGGTGCAGAAGGCTGTAAAGTCCTGGATAAGATCATACACGAAAGCCGTTTCCTGTCACCCAATTTGCCGCGGAAACGCGGCTAGGGCCGCGTTTATGTGGCACTACAGTGTCTATTGGCCGCGCGCTTTGGTGCGTGGCCTCTCCTGGTCCGTCCATCTGGGCGTTTGCTTCTGGAAGTTCGATCCTGGCCCTTTATCGTGGGATATGGATATAACTTGGGAATCAAGTTATCTAGATTTAGAATTCTCCCAATCTCTTTTGAACGAATTTCCTTATCTCTGCATCTTATCTTTGGCTTTTATCCTCATCTGCAAGAGTTTAGGGTTGGGTAGAAGTCTATCCTTCCCTCATCTTTGATATTTGCAACTTTAGCCCTTATATATTTGCACTTTGACAATTGATATTTGCACTTTTACACTTGGGCTTCAAATATGGGCTTTTGGGCTCTTTTTAGGCTTTAATTCTTTCTTTTTATTATTTCGAGGCCTGCACACAATAAATCACAAAATATTAATAAATGTGCAGAATTAAATGAATAAATATGAAAATGTGATGGTAAATGTTATGATAAAAATGCATTTTTCACTACCAATCAAAAGTCTATGGGCCTAGCCTATTCTTTCCCTCTCTCTTCTTTTTCTCTAATTTTCTTTTCTTTTCTTTTCTCTTTTTCTTTCTTCTATTTCTTCCTTTACTGCCAAACGAACCCAAATCCCCCACATGTCTTCACTCTTCACCGCCTCATCTCTCACCACCTCAACTCCATCGCCTTCACTCTCTATATATATCTCTCTCATTCTCTCTTTTCATCACTTGCTATTTTTCTCTCTCTAACTCCTCTCTCTCTTTTGTTCACTCCTTTCTCTCCCTGTCACCTTGCCTAGCCGGAGGACCCACAACCAGCACCACCGTCACCCGGAGGTCGTCACCTTTCCTTTGCCTTCGCCGGTGCTGCCGCACTGTCGTCTTAACCGCCATGGTCACCGTAGCTATCACCCCCGGCCGAATGCCTCTCTCTCTCTCATGTTCTTCCTCTTCTCTCTTCTTTTTCTTCCTCTCTTTCTTCTTCTCCCTCCCACCCCGCTGCCAGCTGGCCATAAAAGCACCGTCGCTAGCGAGCTCCGTAGTTGACACTGTGTTACCATGAGCCCCACTCTCCCCTGCTCTTCTGTAACACCCCATCCTCGGAATACATACCCAGATACGTAACCCGTTTTTTTAATCATTTTTTCTTTTTTCTCTCGTACTTATTTATGATCGTAAAGCAATACTACTTGATTTGGCTTCTTCGATAGTCAGATTTGACTGATTTTAGTTTTAACCACTATTAACAATATTTGAGATTTTTTCATAATTTTTCAAAATTTTTCTGAATTATTTCTATAAAATCTCTAAAATGGTATCAATCAGTACCGCTAATTGATTCTCAAAATTTTAAATTACAAACGAAGTGAAATTTCTGAAAATTACTTTCACGTTTTTTCTTATAATAATATTTACTATCTTAATGCATTTTTTTGAGATTTTTCTGAATTTATCAAAATCCGGCCAGATTTGGTGTTGACCAGTGTTGATGATTGATTTCAAAATTTTTAATTTGAAAATGTGATTGAATTTCTTGAATCTAATTTCACCATTATTTTTAGTATAATATTCTTTATTTTTGAGAATTTTTGGGGATCTTTATGAGATACTTGATTTTCAGACATTTTGGTATTTTTCTGAAAATATTCCGCATCCGCTACTGAACCCGAGGATTTCACTATTCAAATTATTTCTTCTTTTCTTTCAATTCTTTTTCCCTTTTCCCTTTTCTTTTCATTTTTCATTTTTTCCTTCCTTCATTTTCCTTCCAACAACTTCCAAACACTTTTACTTTTTTCCAAAACATTCTACTACCTTCCATCAAAAAATCTCCTCCAAAAATATCCCAATCCACTCATCGCCCTCTCCAATCATCTAGGCAGGCCAAGCCTCTTCCTCGCCTTTTCATTTAAAAAAAAAACCCTAATTTCCCCTTCCTTTTACTTTCCTTTAACTCCAAACTCCAAAATACTCCATCAACCACTCCTTTAACCTTCATTTCTCCAACAAAAAAACCTTAACCATCAACTCCTCCTTCAACTTTACAACAACAACAACTCCCAAAATACCCCACCATCATCTTCTTCCTCTTCCATCTGCTCTCACTTCATCATAATCACCAAAACTTCACCATCCACCTCCATCTCCATCTCCATCTCCATCTCCATCTTTAAAACTTACCACCACCTATAAAATGCTCTACAAAACCACCACGCACAACCCCTCTCCTAGGTCGGCCATCACCCCAAGCTAGAGGTCGGCCAACACCCCTCCGGTGACATCTCCGGTGACCACTCTGGCGACCACTCCGACGATAACTTTACCATCTTCACCAACATCATCACCACCACTACAACAACTCTATCATCACCACCACCATCTCTTGTATTTTTCTCTCCACCACCACCACCTTCACTCTCACACCATAACACCACCCCATCACCACTACTGTAACCTCCAACATCACCATAATCACTACCTCCTTCAATTTCCTTTTCATTTTCCTTCAAAATCCAACTCCTCAACACCATCAACTGCAACGACCACCAACACCACTCTCTCCTCCACCTCTAGGGCCGACCACCTCCACGGCCACCTAGGAAGGCCGACACACCTTCCAAGGGTGGGCGGCCACCAAGGGGCTAAGCCCCCTTCTCCTTCTCTCGCTACGTGTGTTTCCTCGCTCGGGAACTTAGGCGCGCGGAGTTTCCCGGAGTCCATGATATTTTTCTTGAAATTTGTATTTTAGGTTAGTGTTCTCGCTTTCATTCTGGGTATCTCTACTTCGTCGGGTTGATTTGTATTTATATAATTGAACAGTTGTTGTATCGGCGTATACTGTATTTTGTATGGGGAATGTTTGTAATAATGTAGGCAATGTGTGTGTGTGTGTATGTTCCTGTATTTTGTACTAACATGTTATGCAGGTACTTATATAGCCTCCAGACTTAACCACTTCATGGTTTTTCTATAACCTTTGGATTTAACCTTTCTGAGATTTTTAATATTCTCTAGACTTTCTATATTCTATGTCTGGTAGGCGGACATAGCGTCAGCACTGTACTGCTAACTCCGTTTGAGTGTAGTTGCCCCGTGAGCACGAATGTGCCGTGAACGGTAATATGGCATTCATATACATACTGCGCCACGTGCTTTTAGCTGTGCTGCGAGCGGTAACCACGCCAAGCGTGATAACATCTAGTATTGTATATTAGCTTCGCTCCAGCTTATTTAGCCAGGCTTGGATGTTCGCTCGATTGCTTTCTCGCTTTCCTACTTGGTAGCTTGGTTAACTCTTTTATTGATGGCTGTGAAGAGTTTGAAATCTTTACTTGTACTATTTTTTCAAAACTTTATCATTTTTCTATACTCGTACCGATCTCCTATATCGGTACCATTTTCCTATATTCGTATCGATCCCTTGTATCAGTACTGTTTTTCTGTATTATGATATATGATAGTGATATCTATTGTGCTTATTACTTGATATGTTATTACTTGACACCTGACTCCTGCATGCTATCACCTGACACCTGCCCCCTTTTATGATATCACTTATCATCTACCACTTGTCATGTTAACACTTGACATTTGATTATCACATTTATGGGAATTTTGTACCTGTTATAGTGTATTATATACAGTGACCTGTATCCCTAGTACTCATGTACTCTTGTACTCCTGAATTCCTAAACCTGTCCTGCTCCTGCTATTCCCGTAAATTGATAATTACATAATAAATTATAAAAAAAACAACTTACATCGGGTCAGGAGAAACTTATGGATATCAATATATGTTCATGTTTACATTGGTATAACGTATGTTGTGCGACTAAATCTTCCAGTTCGACCTGAGGGCCTCCAGGTGACCAAGGGGAGTGCTGGCTCCCTACCTCTTGGCACCATCCTGAAAGAGCATCTTATAAGACCCTCTTGTATGCCTTGCGGCCGGTTCCGTACACCAGCAACAAAACACCGTGGACCATGGTCCCCGGCATGCACAGGATCCACTATAAACATTATTCGTTGATACCCCTGTTGGTTTTCAATAACAGCCTCGGTTTACTCAGATGTGAATGTATGTGTGCTGGGACGCTATTACACATACCTAGACATATAGGTAAAATGAGTAATAAAAATAAATATTAAGAACGGTAATATGTGATTCGGTAATATGTGATTTATTCATGCTTAATCAATTTTATCAGTTTTATGCCTTCATTGCATGCGTATTATGTATGTTCTCACGACATAGCTTTTGATGCATGCTTTCTGATTCAAATTTATCGATGCACGTGTGTTTATCTCTGCACGCCACTTGGCACTCATTTGGCAACTCGTTGGGGAGTTTCTAACTCCCTAGGACTTACATGTTCAGATGCTAAAGTTTGATTGAAATGGAGCCCTCTGCCAAAGATCAAGCTTACCTCTCAGAGCAGGCTGACTAGTCCCAACTCCTTCTGTTCCCGACTCTTCCTACTAGCTCGCGGGATTCCCTCTCAGCTCGTGAGCATCTTTTGCACTGAGCATGTTGTAAATCTTACTTTTGTACCTAGCAATGATGTAATATACTTGTAATATTATATCACACTCTGTGATAAGTTATAGTTATACTCTTATGTTGGAATATATATGTGCTACGTACTTTAGTACTCTGATTTTTACCTGTATTGATGCTTAACATATATATGTGAGGGTATTTCCGCCCTGCATATATACGTCACAATAGCGTCTCCGTACCCGACGTGATAAGGCTTACTGGGTGGTATTAGAGCCTAGGCTCTCACACCTACAGTACAACCAAGCAGCAAATTAATGGGATACTAATTTGCAATTGGAATGCATGAGTCTCAGTTTATATAATCTAACAACAAGGTACAGAGTTATCTATTTCTTCCTGATACTCCTTTCCTTGATTCCTAAAATCCTGTCTATCATTTCACTTTTCAGTCTCCAGTCATTTTTTACCAACATAGATATGGATAGAAGAGTGAGTCATAACAGCTCCAGACTATCACAGAACGGACCTACAGGAGAGAATGCAGATATTCTGAGGATTATTCATAATATGACGGAGAATCAACAGAAACAGACAGAACTCCTTCAGCAAGGATTAATAGCAGCTCCTAAGAACAAAGGCCGGGCAATATTTCAGATTTCAGACGGTTGCAACAGGTAATATTCAGAGGAGAAGAGAGACCACTTGATGCCGAGTAATGGATGATTGATGTCACGGATCTTTTGAAAGTGGCATAGGTCCATAGAAAAACCACATAGAGGTTGCTAAGATTCAACTAAAAGATGTAGCCAGGACCTAGTGTCTAGCCGAAGAAGAGAAACTAGATCAACCCATCACTTGGGACCAGTTCTCTAAGAGCTTTTATAATATGTTCTTCCCTGCGATAGCTCAGAAGGAGATGGATGAATAGTTTATCTGACTCCAGTAATGGAACCGATCTGTCGATGAATATGCTGCTGAGTTCTTAAGGCTGAGTCATTTTGCTTAGTATATGGTGGTTGACAAGGAGAAGCGAGCAAGCAGATTTCAACAGGGATTACAAATGGATTTTTATGTACTCTCAATTCCCTTACAGTTGAAGACATATCCCCATGTCCTTACTATAGCTCGGGAAGTAGAGCATGGAATGATGAAAAAGAATCTTAATCAGATGAGGAACCAGGCCATGAAGAGGTCGTTTCAACAATTTGGCCGTCCAGTCAGAGCTGTAAAAGCCCCAGTGATCAGATGACCATTTCGATCAGTTCCTCTTCAGATAACTCGATCACTTTCTATATGTGATTATTTCCAGAAGGCCGATCACAATCAACAGAATTGTCATAAGGCAAATCGATTATGCCTAGCATGTGGCTCCGGTAACCACTCAATAGAAAGCTGTCCACATAAGAGAACATGGATAATGACCCGGGTTTTACCAGCACTTCCAACACCAATTGTACAGAAGAACCCAGGACCAGTGATTAGGAAGGCTCATCTCCCTTCACGACAGCAGGTTTTTCGCCCAGTCTAAAGGGGAACCAGAACTATAGCAGTCGCGGAAGGGGACAAGCCTACAACTTAACAGCGAAAGAGGCTAGAACTTCCGAAGAGGTGATAACAGGTAAGATCACGGTATACTCCAAACCTGTTCTAACTCTCTTTGATTCTGATGCTTCTCATTGTTACATATCAAGTAGTTTTACTTCTTTAAATCTATACCTGTTGAATGTTTAGATAGCCAGTAGGAGATTAGTACCGATAAAGGGGTAGTCATCTCCAATAGAATTTGCAAAAAAATTGCATAGTAGAACTATGTAATAGGAAATTATCAGTAGATATGCTCGTACTAGATACTAAAGGGTACGATGTGATCTGAGGCATGACCTGGTTCCACATATACCATGCAGTTATTGATTGTCGGAACAAAAAAGGTTATTTTTAGAATCCCACATCAGCCTGAATTCCAATTTGATGGAGAACATAAGTCTACCAAGAGAAAGACACGATTGGCATGTATTACTGCTGAGGTTAAGAAGAAGGGAATACCGTTTTGGAATGAGTTGCCAGATATATTTAAAGAGATCTCAGGACTTCCACCTGACAGAGCCGTTGAGTTCTTCATTGATACTATTTCGGGTACAGTTCTGATATCTAAAGCTCCATACAGGATGGCACCCACTAAGTTAGAGATTCTAAAGAAACTGTAGGAATATTCTGGCAAGGGATTGATTAGACCCAGTACTTCACCATGGGGAGCTCCAGTGTTATTGGCAAACAAGAAAGATAGCGGTAAGCAGTTGTGTATAATACCGGGAGTTGAATAAAGTTACCATCAAGAATAAGTATCCCTTTCCCAGGATTGATGATCTTTTTGATCAACTCCATGGGGCTCGAGTATTATCTAAATTGGATTTACAATCGGGTTATCATTAGCTGAAGGTGAAAAAAGAAGACATCCAAAAGATAGCACTCAGGACTCGTTACGGTCATTACGAATTTCTAGTGATGCCCTTCGGAGTGACCAATGCCCCGCGGTCTTTATGGATTTAATGAACCAGGTTTTCTCGCCGCATTTGATCAGTTTGTCATTGTATTCATCGATAATACTTTAATATATTTCAAGAGCTTTAAAGAGCATGCAGAATACTTGAGGATAGCATTACAGACTCTCTGATAGGAACAACTTCATGCTAAACCAAACAAGTTTGAGTTCTGATTAGATTATATAGAATTCTTAGGTCATATGATTTCGAAAGAGGGAATCTCAGTTGACCCCAGCAAAATCCAGGCAGAAAGGACTGGCCAGCTCCGAAGACGGTAATAGAGATTAAAAGCTTTATTGGACTAGCTAGATATTACAGAAGGTTTGTCCAGGACTTCTCTAAAATTGCAGCTCTATTAACAAAGCTCACCAGAAGAGGAAAAAGATATATATATGGAGAGAAGAATGCACTGTAGCATTTGACAGTTAAAAGAGAGATAAATTACAGCTCCAATCTTAAAGACCCCCCGCAGAAATAGGAGGGATGGTTATATACGATGATGAATTCGGAAAAGGCCTAGGATATATACTAATACATCATGGACATGTTATAGCTTATGCATCCAGGCAACTGAAGCCACACGAGAGAAACTACTAAACTCATGACCTAGAACTGGTAGTGATAATATTGGCATTAAAGTCTGGAGGCATTATCTTCTGAGAGACAAAGTGTTGATCTATACCGATCACAAAAGTCTTAAGTACATTTTCACACAGAAAGAAATAAACATGAGACAAATACGATAGCTTGAACTAATGGCAGACCATGACATAGACTTGCAGTATCATCCTGGCAAAGTCAATATAGTACTAGATGCCTTGAGCAGAAAATCGGAGAACAAAGTGCTTGTACAACCCACTCAAAAGAAGGAATTGCTTCGGGAGATCATTAAATTAGACTTAATACTAGTACAAGGAACTAGTGATTCTGGTCAATTACTGACTTTCAGATCCAGCCAACACTGATAGGGGAATTAAAAAAGCACAAAAGGAAGATCCCAGACTGCAGAAATTCAGAACTTAAGTAGAAGCCAGATTAAGAACTGATGTCCTTATTCATTCAGATGGTGCGCTTTATTTTGTAACAGAATTTGTGTACCACAAAGGGAAGTTCGACAAAAAATTTTGGCAAAAGCTCACAGTTCGGCTTATTCCATTCATCTAGGAGGAACTAAAATGTATCAAGACTTGAAACAAAACTTTTGGTGAAATGCTATGAGGAGAGAGATTGCCCAGTATGTGGCCAACTGCTTTGTTTGCTAGCATATAAAGATAGATCTTCAGAAAACAGATGGACTTCTACAGCCATTACCGATACCCGAATAGAAGTGGGAACACATCACTATAGATTTTGTCACCGCTTTACGCCGCAGTCCTAAGGGTAACAATGCAGTATGGGTAATTATCGATTGTCTCATAAAATTAGTGCATTTCTTACAATTCAGAGTGGGTCAATTGACAGAAGTTCTTGCAGATATATATATATATATATATATATATATATATATATATATATAAAGGAAATAGTTCGTCTGCATGAAATTTTGATTAGTATCGTATCGGATAGAGACACGAAATTCTGATCGCATTTCTAGGAAAGTCTCCAAGAAAACCTATGAACTCATCTGAAATTTAGTACTTCTTATCACCCTCAGACAGGGGGCAGTCTGAACGAACTATCCAAATTCTTGAAGACATGTTACGAGCCTGCATGATAGAATTCAAAGGGTCATGAAAGACTATTTAATCTGGCAGAATTTTCTTTTAATAATAGCTATCAAGCCAGTATCAAGATGGCTCCATTTGAAGTTTTATATGGTAGAAAATGCAGGTCACTGTTAGTTGGGACGACATCAGCGAAAGAAGACTCTTGGGGCCAGATATTCTAGTTCAGACAACAGATAAAGTTAGAATTATCAGAGATCACCTCTAGAAAGCACATAGCCGACAGAAGAGTTGAGCTGACACTAACAGAAGACCATTAGAATTCAGAACAAGTGATCATGTATTTTTAAGAATATCGCCAACCAAAGGGGTAATCCGATTCGGTAGTCCAAGATACATCGGCCCATTCGAGATTCTCTCGTGTGGGAATGTAGCTTGCCGATTGGCATTACCGCCATCATTGAAAGGAGTACATAATGCATTTCACATATCACAACTTAGGAAGTATGTCAAGGATGAGAGCCATATTCTAGATCACTCAGAACTGAAACTACCAGATTTATCTTATACAGAGTAGCCGATGGCCATTCTGGATAGAAGTGTCA
This sequence comes from Agave tequilana, assembly GCA_038442645.1. Taxonomy (NCBI): domain Eukaryota; kingdom Viridiplantae; phylum Streptophyta; class Magnoliopsida; order Asparagales; family Asparagaceae; genus Agave; species Agave tequilana. Next base: position 170,666 of record JAVJIF010005225.1, read on the forward strand.
AGGCTTTGAAGAATAGGGCAATATGTTGGTACTGGTTTCTTGGAATAGGCATGCTCCAGGAGAAGCTACTTGAGAACGAGAGGATATTATTCATGAGTGTTACCCTCAACTATTTACATCTTAGTTGATAAAATTTCTTATCCCTATTTTCCTACGTTCACCTCCCCCTCATTGACAGTTTGAAGATGAAATTTTTGTAAGGTGGATGGATTGTAACACCCCATCCCTGGAATACATACCCAGATATCTAACCCGATTTTTCGATCGTATTTTCTTATTTTCTCGTACTTTTTTATGCTCGTATAGTGATACTAATTGATTTGGCCTCTCTCGAAGTCAGATTTGACCTATTTCAGTTTCAACCACTGTTTAACAATATTTGGGGTTTTTCATGATTTTTCGAAAATTTTCTGAATTATTTCTATAAAATCTCTAAAATCGGTATCAATTGGTACCGCCGATTGATTCTCAAAATTTTAAATTACAAATGGAGTTAAATATCTAGAAATTATTTTCATATTTTTTCTTAGAATAATATTTACTATCTCAATACATTTTTTGAGATTTTTTTGAATTTATCAAAATTCGGCCAGAGTCGGTGTTGATCGGTATCAATGATTGATTTTAGGATTTTAAATTAAAAAATGGGATTGAATTTCTTGAATAAGATTTCACCATGATTCTCATTATAATATTCTTTATTTTTGAGAATTTTTGGGGATCTTTCTGAGATACTTGATTTTCAAGCGTCTCCGGTATTTTTTCGAAAATTTCTGGATCCACTACTGAACCCGGGGATTTCATCATTCAAATTATTTCTTCTTTTTCTTTCAATTCTTTTTTCCTTTTCCCTTTTCTTTTACTTTTTCCTTTTTTTTCTTTCTTCCTTTTCCTTCTAACAACTTCCAAACACTTCTACTTTCTTCTAAAACATTCTACTATCTTCCATCAAAATATCTCCTCCAAAAATATCCCAATCCACTCACCACCCTCTCCTATCACCTAGGCCGGCCAAGCCACTTCCCTCCTTTTTATTTCACAAAAAAAACTCTAATTCCCCCTTCCTTCTACTTTAAGTCCAAACTCTAAAATACTTCATTAACCACTCCTTTAACCTTCAATTCTCCAACAAAAAAATCCTAACCATCAAATCCTCCTTCAATTCTACAACTACAATAACTCTCAAACACCACCATCATCTTCTTTCTCCTTAATCTACTCTCACTTCACCATCTACCTCCATCTCCATCTCTGTCTCCATCTCCATCTGCATCTCTAAAACTTATCACCACCTACAAAACCCTCTACAAAAACACTATTTATACCCCCTCTTCTAGGCCGGCCACCACTGCAAGCTAGAAGCCGGCCAACAGCCCTCTAGTAACATCTCCAGTGACCATTCCGACATCTCCGACTACCACTCCGGTGACAACTTCACCATCTTCACCCACATCAACACCACCACTACAACAACTCCATCATCACCACCACCTCTTGTTTTTTTTCTCTCCACCACCACCACCTTCACTTTCACCACCATAACACACCCCATCACCACAACTCCAACCTCCAACATCACCATAATCACCACCTCCTTCAATTTCAATTTCATTCTCCTTCAAAATTCAACTCCTCCAACACCATCAACTACTACCACCGCCAACACCACTCTCTCCTCCACCTCTAGGGCCGACCACCTCCATGGCCACCTAGGAGGGCCGGTGCACCTACCTAGGGTAGGCTTTCACCAGGGGGCCGAGCCCCCTTCTTCTTCTCTCGCTTCCCATTTTTTCTCGCTCAGGAGCTTGGGTGCGCAGAGTTTCCCGAAGTCCACGGTGTTTTCCTTAGAATTTGTGTTTTAAGCGAGTGTTCTTGCTTTCATTCTAGATATTCCTACTTCATCGGGTTGATTTTATTTATGTAATTGTATAGTTGTTGTATCAGTGTATACTATATTTTGTATAAGAATGTGTAATAATGTAGGTGATATATATATATATATATATATATATATATATATATATATATATATATATATATATATATATATATATATATATATATATATGTTCATGTGCTTGGTGCTAACATTTTATACAACTACTTATACAGCCTCTGGGCTTAACTACTTCGTGGTTTTTCTATAACCTTCATGTTTAGCTTCTCTGAGGTTTTTAAAGTCCTCTATACCTTTTATGCTACATTGGGTAGGCGGGCCAAGCGTCAGCACTTTACCGCTAACTCCGTTCGAGCATAATTGGCCTTTGAGCACGGCTGTACCGTGAGCGGTAGTATGGCATTCATACACATGCTGTGACACGTGCATTTAGCTGCGCTGTAAGTGGTAACCATGTCGAGCATGATAGCATCTAGTGTTGTACATTCGCTTCGCTCTAGCTTATTTAGTTTCGCTTGGATGTTCGCTTGCTTGCTTAATCACTTACCTACTCAATAGCTTGGTTAACTCTTTTATTGATAGTTGCGAAAAGTTTGAAATCTTTACTTGTACTATTTTTTTAAAATTGTATCGTTTTCGTGTACTCGTACTAATCTCCTGCATGACCATTTTCCTGTATTTGTACTGATCCTCTTTATCGATATTATTTTTTTGTATTATGATATATGATAGTGATATCTACTGTGCTTATTACTTGACATGTTATTACTTGACACCTGAGTCCAGCATGCTATCACCTGACACCTGCCCCCTTTTATGGTATCACTTATCACCTACCAGTTATCATGTTAACACTTGACCTGTGATTATCTACGAGAACCTTGTACCTGTTATCCTATATTATATACAATGACCTGTATCCTGGTACTCATGTACTCTTATACTCCTGAATTCCTGAACATGTCCTGCTTCTGCTATTCCCATAAATTGATAATTACATAATAAATCATAAAAGAAACAACTTACACTGGATCGGAAGAAACTTACGGATATCAATATATGTTCATGTTTACAATGATATTAGGTAAGTTATGCAACTAAATCTTTCGGTCGACCTGAGGGCCTCCAGGTGACCAAGGGAAGTGTTGGCTTCCTACCTCTTGGTACCATCTTGAAAGGACATCTTATAAGACCCTCATGTACGCCTTGCGGCGGTTCTGTACACTAGCAATGGAACACCCTGGACCATGGTCCCGGGCATGCAAGGGGCCCACTGTGAACATTGTTCGTTGATATCGCTGTTGATTTTCAATAACAACCTCGGTTTACTCAGATGTGGATGTATGTGTGCTGGGACACTATTACACATACCTAGACATATGGGCAGGACAAGTAATAAAAAAAATTATTAAGATCGGTAATATATGATTTATTCATATTTAGTCAATTTTATTAGTTTTATGCCTTCATTTCATGCTTATTATGTCTATACTCACGACATAGATTTTGATGCATGCTTTCTGATTCGAATTTAACGATATTGTTTTCCATTGATTTGGGTAAGGGAAAACTTACAAAAAAGTGTTCGAGGAGCGAAATTACAAGTATTTCTTTACAGAAAGCAAAAGAAATTTACAAGTAGATCTCCTCTGAGATTTCTGGAAAAATATACCGGTAGGAATCTGATCAGCGCGCAATCACTTTATCCCTTTGACGATGCGATCGGTCAGATGATCGAACTGTCTCCTAATAGGACTCCCTTCTCGCTTGGTTCGGGGAACCAGAGAACAGAGGATAAGTAGAGCCCTCTTGCTAGGGATTCTGCTTCTCGAGCCAATCTCCTCTCTATCCTTGCATGTCTCTCATCTCTCCTCCGTATGCTCCTGGTAGGCTATTTATAGGGAGAACAGGGGTAAAATCGTCATGAAAATCTAAAAACAGATTGAGTCAATCTGTTTTGTATCTGGAAAGTAGCCTCGCCGCGAGGGTAGAAACAGCTTCTGCGAAACTAGGAATAATATGTAGGGCTAATCCCTTGACCCGCTCTGCTAAACGACGGATACTCCCTTGATCCTCTCCAGTTAATTGAGATATCTTCTCTGATCTTCTTACATGATTGGGAGAGTCAAAAGATCATGGCAAGCAACTGTCAAATTCGATTTCAATCACAATGATCTCATCTGGAGATTTGATTGGTCAAATGTGACCATAAAAGACCCGCAGTGGGGCTAATCCATTAAGCTCGTAGCGAAGCTAAGGGAAGCTTCTAGCGAAGCTAGGAGTAAGCTCTCAGCAAAGCTATGAGTTGGCCTTTTGTGGCTCCGCAGAGCGTCTAGCGAAGCTGTTAGCTAGTTTTCTGCGGAGTTATGGAAAACTCCAGGGCGAAGCTATAGGTTAGCCCATGGCAGAGCTATGATGGAATTCTTGTTGAGCTAAGCAAACTTAGCCTCTCGTGCGATTGCTCATCCCTTGGGCTCATGTGAGACTTAGTGTCTCTAGGCCTGCTCAGATCTCCTTCAGAGACAACTTTAACTTACTATATGCTTTAATGAATTAGTAATGTCCATGTTGCTGCCTTGCCTATGGTCATCAGCTTGTCTTTGACTTATCTTTTGTAAATGTTAATAAGTTAGACATTGTTCAAACTGGCTGAAGATGAATGCGGGAGTCCATCTTTCGAGTGTCAACAGATACACGTGTATTTATCTCTGCACGTCACTTGGCACTCATTTGGCCACTCGCTGGGGAGTTCTGACTCTCCTGAACTTGCATGTTTAGATACTGAAGTTTGGATTGAATTGGAGCCTCTGCGTCAAAGATCAAGCTTACCTCTCAGAGCAGGCTGACTAGTCCCAGCTCCTTCTATCCTTGACTCTTTCTACTAGCTCGTGGGATTCCCTCTCAGCTCATGAGTATCTTTTGCACTGTACATGCTGTAAATCTTTCTTTTGTGCCTAGATGTGATGTAATGTACCTGTAATATTATATCACGCTCTGTGATAACTTTGTAATTGTACTCATTATGTTGGAATGTATATGCGCTATGTACTTTATTACTCTGATTCTTGCAAGTACTAATGTTTAGCGTATATATAAGGGTATTTTTGCCCTGCGTATATACATCGAGTAGCATCTTCGAACCCAATGGGACAGGGCGTTACATCCTCCCTCTTGTTCCTCTCATGTTTGATCCACATCACCCAACCCAACCCGTTAACCGCTCCACTTAACTTAAGTCAATCGGGTTTGGGTTATTGGATCTGAACCCGGTATAGAGACTCGACCCGTATCCATAAATAAAAGAAAGTAAAATTGTATAAAATCCCCTGTAAACAAAGTAATTACATTTTAAACTTTATAAATTACAAAACTAACCCATTTATATTGAATTTGGTTTTCGGGTGGTAACTCAGCCATCCGGAGTCCAATTTGGATAATTCTTTAACCGTTGGAATCATGGAGGCAAGAACAACATATTCATGGTCAACACAAGTGATTAGTCACATATATTGCATTTACATTGTCACCTTACCATACTTTTTAGCTAATAAAGCCTATTAATAAGTCTTCTTTTTCTTTGTTAAATGTAGGCCAAGTGATAAAAGAAAGAAAAGAGAAACAAGCCCAAAAGCCCACCAAATTCTGATTTAATTCAGAATAAATTCGAAATGAAGGAATCAGGGCAAAATCTTGGCATATCAAGATGTTGAGAAGAATCCTCCCTGAATCAAGCGGTTGAAGCCACACAATAAAAGGCTGTTTCGTCAACGTTTGGAGAAGAAACAAGAAAACCAGCAAAAGATACGGGCAAAACACCAAATCAGGAGATTCCCCCTTTGGGTGTGGCCACCTGGCCACACCAGGGCCGCGGAAACGCGGCCCTAGCCGCGTTTCCGCGGCCACGTAAAGTTTGTTGGGGGAGCGTTTGCTCCCCCAATCTTCTCGAGATCCTCTCCTTTAGGTTTTTGCCTATAAATACTAGTTTCAGCAAAGAAAAATGCAACGAAGACTAGGATTAGAATTTGTGTTTATTTTCTTAGGATTTAGGCTCTTTGTTAGCTAGAACAAAAGTTGTAATCTTATTTTTTAATTTATAGTCCAGTATCAAAACTTGTGAGAGAGAGAAATTGAGTGCTTGTACTTAAATATTGAAGTGACAGTAATACAAGAGTCGAGCCACTTTTTATCCCACTTGTAGTACGGTATGGCTTGCATAATTTCTTTGCTTTCTTCTTCGTTTTGCATGGATAACTAAAACGGTTTTCTGGGCTCGCTATTGTAACTCTCTCTTGTTCTTCTTCTCTTCTATTTTTAAAAGAAAAAGACCCAATGAATCATATGTATGCCTTACTTAAAGCCTTTCTTTTTTGAAAGTGTGCTTGAAGTCACATGAGGATGGGTTTGAATTGTTAAACTCTCACTTCTTTCATGAACGTCTCTTGAATTGTTTTTACTTCATTCTTATTTCTTCGCGCTTGATGATTTAATATTCAATTCTAAATGATTTCTCTAAGAAAAGACTAAACTCTTCCAACCATCTTATGTGCTCTACTTCAAACTTTCTAAAATCAACTTTAAGTTTTGCCTATGATCACTTTGAGGCACTTAAGATTTTAATAGAAGAATGAACAATTGAGTAGTGAGATAGTGAGCCCAGATTTTCTTCATTATTATAATCAACAAAAACAATCTTCGAACTTTTTAAATCACCTTCTCCAAAACCTTTTCTAAAGTTGCAATTTCTCTTTTAATCATCTCTTTCTTTCCATTCTCTTTTCCATTAAAAAACGAACACAATTCTTTGTTTTTAAACGATTCACTAAAAAGCTTCCATCGCATTCCTCCTCGTGGACACGACCCGTTAGCCACAAGCTACACGGTAAATTCTTAAACTCTTTGATTGTTCTTTCTTTTAGCAATCAATTTTTTTTGGCGCCGTTGCCAGGGAGGGAATGGTGTATTTGTTTTCTAAGAAGTTTTGTGTGTTGTTTCAGGGACTTGAAGATCAAGATCTAGCATTCAAGCTTTGCAAGAGAAGACTTACAAATTCTGTGCCCCTACTCTCAAAAGTAGGAAACAGAATTTCAAGAAATTGCGTTGCAAAACTGAAAAATTCATTGGACTACTAAAAACTTTTTTTGCAGGACATATTGCTCGCAAAAATTTAAGTTTTTGTATGTTATATTTGTGCTGTTTCTGCTATCCACCATCCCTGTTTTAAGCCAACAGTAAAACACTTGTTGAAAAGTTTAAAAAATTGATTAGACGTTTGCATTTTAGGCACGAGTCTTTTCAATTCATTTACTTTACTGTTGAAGAGTGCTGGAGTAAGGTACGTACGCATTGCATTCAGAATAGGACTCATTTCTTGGTTGATTCATATCGCTTTGAGTGAATCTTGTTTATCTTGTACACTTGTACAAATTAATTTTAAGGGCAACACCCAATAACAAGATAAGGTGGGGATTTAATCACCCTTCTTGGCCCAAAAATTAGATTCCAAGCACTCACAAACCTAAGCCTAAGTAAAATCTGATAGACGTTGGCCTTAGGGACATCTCGAACTCACTAGGAGATTATCCTAAAGAGGGAAGGTGTTGGAAATTGACTCCTGCTAAATCAGTGTCTAGGAAGGGGATTGAGGGCCGAAAGCCCGAAGATTGGTCGTTACTTAATTAAGGAACGTCTTTGACGGATAACCTCCCACCAATCTTGCCCTGACCTGGCTGATTAGCTTGTGGTCAAAGTCTACATTCTACCTCCTGTGGACAATCAACCAGTTAGGAGTTGTCTAGGTCGAGGTTACCTTAGACTAGGCTTGGTTGATTACTATTGTTGACTGTTGGTTGAACTTGTTTGTGATTGTGATTGTGTTTGTGTATGCAAGTGTGGTTGAGAGACCCTAATTCATCTAGGTTGACTAGAAACACATCACCACCCAAGTTTGAACCAAGACCAGATCCGGTAATGGCTCAATCAACATCACTGCAGGATAGGTTCTACCCATTAGAACCTCACTTCCATCTTGCATTCTACTTCCATCGGTTGGTGAATACAATTTTGAGCTCAAGCCTCAATTCATCAACACACTCCCCAAGTTTCATGGCCTAGAGTCCAAAGATGCCTACTTCTTCATAAGAGAATTTAAGGAAGTATGTCTAACGATGAAAATCTCACACCTTGTAGACGATGCTATTAGGTTGAAATTTGTCCCTTTCGCACTTAAGGACCTAGCAAAGAAGTGGCTCTACAGCTTAGCGGCCGGTTCTATCACATCCTGGGATGGTTTCATCAAGGTCTTCTTGAAGAAATTCTATCCAATCTATAAAACCGCTCTAATTAGGAAGACGATCATGCAATTCAAGCAAGAACCTAGTGAACCGTTCTGGAGGTACTTTGAACGCTTTAAAGACCTCCTTGTCCAATGTCCACATCATGGAATAGAGAAATGGCGACAATGCTAAATTCTTTATGACGGTTTATATTATTCCACCAAAACCCTCTTATAAAGTATGTGCCAAGGGGGTTTCTTGCAGAAAGATGAAAATGAAGGATGGGATTTGTATGAAAATCTAGCTGAGAAGACCATCCAATGGGAATCTGCTAGTGAGACCTCTAGGAATCCTAACTCCATCTCTTCAAAAGGAGGTCTCCATTCTATCGAATCATCCATCACTAATGAGGCTAAGTTAGCAACCTGGCTAGAAGACTGGAAGCTCTAGAAACGAAAGAACCAAGTCCAGTCAATCAAGTCAGCCCGAACCAATTTTCAACCCCGGACTGCACTTACTGTCAAGCCATGAATCATGTGTTCGAGGAGTGCTCTGTGTTTCAGGCTCAGCAACCCTACCATAAACCGATGAATGCGGCCTTTTCAAGGCCGAACAATAACCCTTACGCACTAACGTACAATCCTGGCTGGAGAAATCACCCTAATTTCTTATGGAGCCAAAATAACTCTGACCATTCACGATCAAATCATGCTAGCCACTTCCATCATGGTAATAATACTTCCAATCATCAACCCAACTTCTCCAATTTTCATAATAATTCTCCCAACCATCCACCAAACTTTTCGAACTATCAACAGAATTTTTCCAACCAAGCTCCACAATCCTCCTTCCAGAATCCTCAATTAGAAAGGAGAATAACTGACTTTGAAAGAAACATGAAAAGCTATATGAAAAACTAAGATTCTCTCATACAAACTATCCAGAGGTTAGAGGTTCAAATGAGTCAACTAGCCACTCCACAGAATGAGAGACAAAAGGATACCCTGCCTAGTCAGCCAGACACCAATCCGAGGAATTCTCAACAAGCTCATTTGGCTGAGGATCATTCATTTAATCAATGTAATGTTGTTCATACATTGAGGTCAGGAAAGAGAGTTGATAACCAAGTGTCAACACCAACCAATCCCATTCAGCACAACCACAATCAAGCTTCCACCTCATCTAATCCAATTTCTTCTAATTCTGACGAATCTGAAAAAGACAAGTCAGCCAGCCAGGTGCACTAGCCTATAATACCATTTCCTAATAGGCTGAAAAACAACAAGCAAAATCCTCACATGGACAAGATAATCGAGATATTTAACCAAGAGAAGATAAATGTGCCACTTCTTGATGCCATCCAACAAGTTCCTTCATATGCTAAGTTTCTTAAGGACATGTGCACTAAGAAGAGAAAGACTAATGTTCCAAAAAAGGTCTTCTTAACCACTAACATTAGTGAGCTATTATCGGGTCCGATCCCTGTCAAGTACAAGGATCCAGGTAGTCCCACCATTACCTGCACAATAGGACAAGCCGAGATTAGTCGTGCACTTCTTGACTTGGGGGCAAGTGTCAACTTGCTTCCATTCTCTATTTATCAACAACTCGGGTTGGGCGATCTTAGTCCAACTCGAGTCACCATCCAACTGGCTGACCGTTCTGTTAAAGTTTCAAAAGGGGAGATTAATGATGTCCTGATCCGGGTAGGAGAGTTCATTTACCCTGTCGATTTCATAGTTCTGGAGATACAACCTGTGTCTAACTCTAATCATAGGGCTCAAACTCCTGTTATCCTAGGGCGACCATTTCTTACTACTGTTAATGCCATCATCAATTGTAGGAATGGGTCTATGAGGTTAACCTTTGGGGACATGACAAGAGAAGTTAATGTCTTCAATCTAAGAAAACAACCCCGCGATATCGAGGACCAAACATTTGAAGTCAACCTAATTGAGAACTTGACAAGTGAACATGGGGAAGAATTGGAATTAGAAACAGAGTTTGACTTCGGGTTAGAGTCTGATGACTTTAATCTTGATCAGGTTGTAGATTCTGCTGTGAATTGGGCCTCAAACCCTATTTCACCAACAATGAAGCCAACAGAATTGACTAGTCCTTCCAGTAAGCCTTCCTCCTCCTTAGAATTAAAAGCCTTACCTGCGCATCTCATGTACGCCTATCTAGGCGAACAAGAGACCTTTCCTGTCATCATTGCGTCCCATTTAAATGACGGGGAAGAAGAAGATCTGAAAGCTATTCTAAGAAAACATAGGGAAGCCATTGAGTGGACTATGACCGATATCAAGGGATTAAGTCCGACCATCGTTCAACATCGCATTCATCTCAATGAAGACGCCACACCTAAAAGAAACCCGCAGCGTAGGTTAAACCCTATAATGCAAGAGGCTGTTCATGTTGAAATCATAAAACTCTTAGACAATGGGATAATTTATCCCATTTCTGATAGCCAATGGGTCAGTCCTGTCCACGCGGGTCCCGAAGAAATCTGGTTTCACCGTAGTGGAAAACGAGAAAAAAGAGTTGGTTCAAACTCGACTTCTCACGAAGATCCGAGTTTGCATCGATTATAGGAAACTGAATGCTGCAACTGTAAGGACCATTTTTCACTTCCCTTCATTGATCAAATGCTTGAACGTTTGGCGGGTCACGAGTATTACTGTTTCTTGGACGGTTACTCGGGCTATAACCAGATCCCTATCGCTCCTGAGAACCAAGAAAAGACTACGTTTACATGTCCATTTGGGACATTTGCTTATCGTCGAATGCCCTTCGGCTTATGCAATGCCCCAGCAACGTTTCAACGTTGCATGTTGAGTCTTTTCTCTGATATGGTAGAACGATTCTTAGAGATCTTTATGGATGATTTCTCCATCTACGGAGATTCATTCACTCAATGTCTCCACCATTTAGAACTCGTCCTCCAACGTTGTGTTGAGAAAAATCTGACACTGAACTGGGAAAAATGCCACTTCATGGTAAAATATGAAATTGTCTTGGGTCATGAAATCTCCAAGAAAGGAATTGAAGTGGATAGAGGCAAAATCGAGGTTATTGCTAAGCTTCCCATGCCCAAATTCGTTAAGGACATTAGATCCTTCTTAGGACACGCTGGTGTCTACCGAAGATTTTTCAAGGATTTTAGCAAAATTGCTAGGCCGTTGACTAATCTGTTAGCTAAGGATGTGTCCTTCACTTTCGATGCTGAATGCATAAATTCTTGGAAGAAGCTTAAGAGAGAGCTTATTTCTGCACCAATCATATCTGCACCGGATTGGTCTAAGCCGTTCGAGATCATGTGCGATGCTTCCGATTTTTCCATAGGCGCTGTCCTAGGACAGCGCATTGATAACAAGCAGCATATGATTTACTACTCTAGTAGGACTCTCAATGATGCTCAACTGAACTACACTACAACTGAGAAGGAATTCTTGGCAGTAGTGTTTGCCTTAGAGAAGTTTCGTCCCTACCTATTAGGGTCCAAAATCACCATTTTCACCGATCATTCTGCGCTTAGGTACCTCATGATGAAGAAGGATGCCAAGGCCTGACTCATTTGTTGGATCCTCCTTCTTCAAGAATTCGATCTTGAGATTCGAGATAAGAAAGGCGTAGAAAATGTTGTTGCTGACCACCTCTCACGGATCCCTAATTCTCCATGCAATGAATTACCCATAAATGAGGATTTTCCTGATGAACATCTCTTAGCTATCTCTAGGGAACCTTGGTTTGCTGATATAGTGAATTACTTAGTCACAAACTAAACTCCGTCTCATTGGTCCAAAAATGATGTTTACCGGTTCTTATCCCAAGTCCGGTATTTTTTTGGGAGGAACCGTATCTTTTCAAGTACTGTTCTGACCAAATTATTAGGAGATGCATTCCCGATGAGGAGGTTAAGAGTGTTCTATCTTTTTGTCACGAACTTGCATGCGGTGGACACTTTGGTCCTCGCAAGACTGCTGAAAAGGTTCTACAAAGTGGGTTTTATTGGCCCACTTTGTTCAAGGATGCTTATGAATTTTGCAAGACGTGCTCTAGATGCCAAATGGTAGGAAGGATTTCAAACCGAAATATGATGTCCCTCAACCCAATTCTAGAAATAGAACTCTTTGATGTTTGGGGCATCGACTTTATGTGTCCATTTCCTAATTCATTTGGGAACCAATACATATAGGTTGCTGTGGATTATGTGTCCAAGTGGGTAGAAGCCATTCCTTGTAAAACTAATGATAACAAAGTTGTCATAAAATTTTTGAAAGAGAACATTTTTTCACACTTCGGAACCCCTCGTGCTATCATCAGTGATAATGTCACTCACTTTTGCAATAGATCTTTTGAAGCACTTATGCGAAAGTATGTCATAACTCACAAGTTGTCCACACCTTATCATCCTCAAACCAGTGGGTAAGTTGAGGTTTCAAATAGACAAGTCAAGCTTATCTTGGAGAAAACTGTTAACCAAAACCGGAAAGATTGGTCCATCAAACTTGTAGATGCTCTATGGGCCTACAAGACCGCTTTCAAGACGATTCTAGGAATGTCTCCTTATAGGTTAGTCTATGGCAAACCTTGTCACTTGCCCGTTGAGTTAGAGCACCGAGCCTTATGGGCAATCAAGCAGTTGAATTTCGACTTGACTAAGGCCGGTGACCTTCGGAAATTACAAATTTCCGAATTGGAGGAATTGAGAAATAAAGCCTATGAAAATGCTAGGATCACTAAAGATAGAGTCAAGATTTTCCATGACAAGCACATCATAAGAAAAACCTTTGTCCCTGGACAAAAAGTCTTACTCTATAATTCTAGGCTTCATCTTTTTTCAGAAAAATTAAAATCGAGATGGACTGGGCCATTCGTTGTAAAAATCGTGTTTCCACACGGTGCAGTTGAGATCAGTGATACCAAGAATCGAAATAACTTTAAGGTAAATGGTCAACGCCTTAAACCTTTCTTAGAATCGGTGCCGGTAAATGAAACGGCAATGGGTCTTTTTGACCCAGTGTATCGGTAACTTTCCTCCTTTCCATTTTATTTCATGCATTTATACATTTCTTTCATACATTGAGGGCAATGCATGAGATAAGTGTGGGGGAGAGTTCTAACATGACTGATATATAAATATATATATATATATATATATATATATATATATATATATATATATATATATATATATATATATATAAACTTTTGAAAGGGGTAGAACAATATTTTGATATATTTTTTTGTAAGAAATTAAGTCAATTTTAAGGAATAGGAGAATCATAATTAGAATTTCTTACACTTGGTCAAAATAAGATAACTTGTTTGATTTTTAGGGTCAGGAAGAAAATTTGTGAAAGTAATTTAGTCTTGATATTTACCTTGATGACATATGCACATTAAATACACTTACACACTTAGGGTTTAAAAACAGAGACTCTTATGCCTTATAAAAAAATAAATTATGAAAAAGAAAAAACAAGTCTAATTATTGATTAGCTAGGTGCTTTGGCCTAAGCAAGCCTTAGTATTTATGCAAAAGATAATTAGATAAGTTTGAAAAAAAAATGTGTATATAAATCCTCTGATTAAGCTGGGTATTTATGCCTCATGAAGCATAAGTATTCACGCCTAAAAGGGGTACTTCTTATAAATAAAAATCTTGGTTTCGTGGCCTTATCTGCTCGAGTGTTTAAGTCCTTAGGGGTGTTTTCTCACCTGGTGCCCTAAAACTGTCCGGTTTGGGTGTCACCGACTGAAGACTCGTTACATGGGCAGATTAAAAAGCCTAATGAAATTGAGGAATAAATTTCACCAAAAATAAATAAGGCATAGGAGTTAATGTTAAAGAACCCTTAGTCAACTTCACAGTCACGATGGTGTATACGACTCAGGGTAAATTAATAGACTAGATGAGAAAAACAATTTGACTCCTTACTTTGATTAATGACATGTTGAATAGAGACTAAGTTTAGGAATGAAAATTTTGATATTCCTATAACTTATAGATTACTTAAAGCCTTACAAATATACTTCAAATATTTTCTCCTTTAAAAATGCTTTTCGAAAATGCTAACTTTTTTTTCTTTATGTATTTTGTGGGTGCAATCCACTGATAACCCTCACGAGACAAAACTCGTCCTCTAGGGGTAACCTAGAGGTTTAACGGCTTGTTGTATATGCTCAGTGCAATCGAGTGACCTGGGAAAGTGGTCTAATAATTGATTAGAATTAGTCTGATGTTTTGCTCGAGGGCGAGCAAAAGATAAATGTGGGGGTGTGATTAGTCACATATATTACATTTACATTGTCACCTTACCATACTTTTTAGCTAATAAAGCCTATTAATAAGTCTTCTTTTTCTTTGTTTAATGTAGGCCCAAGTGATAAAAGAAAGAAAAGAGAAACAAGCTCAAACGCCCACCAAATTCTGATTTAATTCAGAATAAATTCGAAATGAAGGAATCAGGACAAAATCTTGACATATCAAGAGGTTGAGAAGAATTCTCCCTGAATCAAACGTTTGAAACCACACAATCAAAGGCTGTTTCGTCAACGTTTGGAGAAGAAACAAGAAAACCAGCAGAAGATACCGGCAAAACACCAAACCAGGAGATTCCCCCCTTTGGTTGTGGCCACCTGGCCACACCAGGGCCGCGAAAACGCGGCCATAGCCGCGTTTTCGCGGCCAAGTAAAGTTTGTTGGGGGAGCGTTTGCTCCCCCAATCTTCCTGGGATCCTCTCCTTTAAGTTTTTGCCTATAAATACTGGTTTCAGCAAAGAAAAATGCAGCGAAGATTAGGATTAGAATTTGTGTTTATTTTCTTAGGATTTAGGCTCTTTGTTAGCTAGCACAAAAGTGGTAATCTTGTTTTTTAATTTATAGTCCAGTATCAAAACTTGTGAGAGAGAGAAATTGAGTGCTTGTACTTGAAGATTGAAGTGACAGCAATACAAGAGTCGAGCCATTTTTTCTCCCACTTGTAGTACGGTATGGCTTGCATAATTTCTTTACTTTCTTCTTCGTTTTGCATGGATAACTAAAACGATTTTCTGGGCTCGCTATTGTAACTCTCTCTTGTTCTTCTTCTCTTCTGTTTTTAAAAGAAAACACCCAATGAATCATATGTATGCCTTACTTAAAGCCTTTCTTTTTTGAAAGTGTACTTGAAGGCACATGAGGATGGGTTTGGATTGTTAAACTCTCACTTCTTTCATGAACGTCTCTTGAATTGTTTTTACTTCATTCTTACTTCTTCGTGCTTGATGATTTAATATTCAATTCTAAATGATTTCTCTAAGAAAAGACTAAACTCTTCCAACCATCTTATGTGCTTTACTTCAAACTTTCTAAAAATCAACTTTAAGTTTTGCCTATGATCACTTTGAGGCACTTAAGATTTTAATAGAAGAATGAACAATTGAGTAGTGAGATAGTGAGCCCAGATTTTCTTCATTATTATAATCAACAAAAATAATCTTCAAACTTTTAAATCACCTTCTCCAAAACCTTTTCTAAAGTTGCAATTTCTATTTTAATCATCTCTTTCTTTCCATTCTCTTTTCCATTAAAAAACGAACACATTATTTGTTTTTAAACGATTCACCGAAAAGCTTCCATCGCATTCCTCCTCGTGGACACGACCCGTTAGCCACAAGCTACACAGTAAATTCTTAAACTCTTTGATTGTTCTTTCTTTTAGCAATCAACAAGACTGGGGGCTAATAGAATCTCCTGTATATTTTCCAAACTCAGTGAGTGTTCTTTTAACTCTTTTAAAGAAATTTTTATTTTAAATTACTTGTAAGAACTATTTCATCCATCTTCGATAAATCATATCATGAAAAAGTATTTGTTATTCGTTGAAATAAAAATCATGATTGGATAAATTATGTTTTAAACCTATTTACTTTAGAATCATTCATTTAATTAATAATTAAATTATCACAAATTCTAAAATTAGTCTCTTGTTAATATAATCTCAGAACAGCACGCCACATAAAACACCAGTGTGATATTTATCTAGAAAATGTTATCAGAGTCACTGGAACCTGTACTATAATGTTCAACACATTCTCTGTAAATGAATGCTATAATGGATACATGTTCTGTAACTGACATAATTACAAGTATTTTGTATATACATGTCTATACCTTTGTCTCGTAATCATGTATACTGTCATTTGGATATTCTTACATCATTATTATATGGATTTTCCTGAGCATTAGTACCAGATATTCTTGAATACCTGTTACATGAGCATTGTTACCCGAATTTTTCTGAACATTGTTATTTGTATTCCTGTTACATGGATTCATTTGAGTTCCTGACTTGATTATTCTCGTATCACTATTACATGAATATTTTCTGAATATTGTTACCTGAATAATTTTCATATCACTGTTATTAACATGACACCCTCATTTCCTGGTCATGCTAACAACTGACATAAGATATGCGAAACTAAGTACCACACTGTATACAAATGTGGTGGGGCCACCTTTAGAATCCCACATCTTCTGGATCTCATGTATCCTGTTATCATGTTTAATGATATAAATACTACTCATGTCTTATTATTTTGTACATGTTATAAGCACTGTTATTGTTCCAGATTTACTGTATAGTTTAAATATAATAATATAACATGGGGTCGGGGAAAACTTGACGATTGACTAGGTCATGTTAGGTGGATGTCCTTGTATCCATATTTGTCCCTCCGCGAGGGATGTGGTAGTCATGGCTACCGCCTGTATATAGCTTCTTAGCTTCCTGTTCCTGCTCCTATCCAAGTGGACAACCTTGCTCTTAACAGCCAAGGGCCCGTTTAAGGCTGTGATCCTTGATACGCATGAGGTACACCTACCCGACTAGAGTTCCTCGACCTTTGAGTTTCAATTAATACATCTAAATGGCATAAACAATAATGATGTCAAGAATGTTTATTATTTGGTCATTCTCTCATTCGAATAATGGTACCCATATGCCTTGTTCGGATGAGTTCTGCTGGGGTACGGCTCTAGTATGAACTGCCAGTGGTATGGGATACTGGAAGGGATTGATTAAAATATCAGACGATGCTAATTGTTATTATTATACAATTTTAATGCATTGATAGTTGCCTGTATGTTATTTTGCTTGTTTTATATGGTTGGATTCGTAACACCGTCCTAACATGCTAATTGTTATTAATGTTATAGTATGAAAATAATAATTATAATATGTATACTGATTGTTAGTATAATTAAATTGTATTACTGCTTTCAAACCATGTACTATATGTTATCGTGATATAGTATATTATTACCTTTTCTCATTCTACTGCTCACTAGGTCACTTTCTAATGACCCTGAGGTTGCTTACTCAGGTTCGAGTTCAGAGACTCCATAAATCTGATGCTTCACAGGACGTTAGTAGGGAAACTCACCTTCTTATTATCAGTACAAATCTTTATTATCTGGTCCATATTTTCTTATCTATCATGATCACTGACTCTTTTATAGATATTCTTGTACTTATTTATTTAAGCTGAATTTTTAATATATTGTGATTAATTCCCTGTACTGAGGCTTAGCGTATTAAAGCAAAATATGTCGTCAACTCTCGTTGCGTCCCCGCAGTATTGTATTTGGGAAGCTGTGTGTAGTAGGAGTTTCTTGGTATTAGAGCCTATGTTTACACCAAATAGGGGTAACTACCTATCTCAATTGTCGGGCTCTTACCAATAATACAACCTAGTTATCAGATTAGAACTAAATTAAATTTGGATTTGGGCATTTCAGCTACAAGTACAAGAATGTATCATTCCTTTGAAAATCCATTATTGCAATCCTAAGATTACCTGATTTCAATTTTCTTCTAGAGTGTCTTGATTCCTGATTGATTTCTCTTCATTTTCTTGATTCCATACCTCTACCTTAGATTCATGACACTGGTCACTTAATCCTGAGTTCGACTATTGATAACATAGTGGCATAACGAAAGTGTTATGTGCCCATTGGAGTAAGAAGAAATTGATTCTCGATCATTATTTTCATCTATTACTAATAATTATTATATAGTTTTTGTAACACCCCGATCTCGCAGGTACGGGGACGTTATGGTGACGTACATACACAGGGCGGAGATACCCTCACGTACGTACTTTTAGCCTCAGTACAGGAAATAGCCTCCATATATACAAGACTTTCAGCATTAAATAAGTATAAGAATACCTGCAGAAAGAGGTTAGTGATCATAACAGATATAAAAACTGGGCTAAATAAGATAACAGAAACAAATCACAAAGATACTTATGAATGATCTCGATGATGAGCCTCCTATGTGAATCAAATGACATATCTGACAATACGATATCTGGGATCTCCAACCTGAGCACGCAAATTCAGGGTCGTCAGAAAGTGACCTAGTGAGTGATAAAATGAAGGAAGCAGTAATATATACTAAGTAGTACAATCACGATAATATATAATGTCCATCAATACCTGGTATATTATAACAGTATTATTTAGCAGTACTATAAAATCATCATTACCTTGCATGTTATTCGTATGTATATAAATAATAACCTGACGGTGTCCACGGAAAACATGAATAATCTTACTATAGTGTCATGAGTGTCCAAGAATAATGTGTGCATGAAGAATATATATATGGTACAGAAAATACATGAAAGGCAGAGTCTATGTGTACATGAATAGTATGCTACCACAGAAAGTGTAACATATATTAGGAAGTGGAAAAAAGTAGACAGGTCACATGCGTAACATGATAGTGGATAAATTATCAGTAATAGTAACAAGTACAACTAAATAATAGGATACATATATCAAGCAAGTCATGTTACTTATACAATAATAACAATCAGTACCACCTGATATTTTAATCAGTCTCTTCCAGTGTCCCATACCACTGGTCGTTCATACTAGAGCCCACATTCCAGTCGAACCATCTGGACATGGCAAACGGGTTCCATTATCCAAACTAGAGAGTGACCAAATAACAAGTGTTCCTGTCGTCACTATTGTTGATACCGTTTTATGATGTTAATTGGAAACCTAATGGTCAAGGAGCTCTAATCGGGTGGGTGTATCCCGTGCATACCCGGGATCACGGCCTTACCAAGACTCCCTGGCTGCTGAGACCAGTGCCAACCTGCTAGGGTGTAACAAGTAACGGGAAACGGCAGCTCTATGAGTTAATAACATAACGGGAAACGGGAGCTCATGAGCTATAACGGTCGGTAGCCAGCACTACCCTGTCCCCTGCAGTGGGACAAACAAAGGATTCAGACATCCACCCGATAAGATCTAGTCAACCGTCAAGTCTCCCCAAACCCCATGTTATAGGTAATACATTTAATGTACATAGGGTATCAGAAATAAGAACAGTTTATGATACTTGTAACATGATAACAGGACATGAACTCTGTTGATAGCATAAAATAAGATAACGAGAAACGGGAAACAAGAGATGTGGGATTCCACACATCACATATCAACAGCTCATGTATCCAGTAATAGGAATAGCAATATCAATAACGAGAAATATTCATGTAACGGGAATTTAGGAAGATACATGCAACAATAATACATGCAATTGAACGGTGATCTATATGATAAGAATATAAAAACAAGCAATGCATGTCTACCGGTGAATATATGTAACAGTGATGTGTGAACATGATATAACTGTGTATCGAGCATCCATGTAACGATGATACCAATATATGAAATGTCGTGTCCAGTGAGTTGGTGTATCTATATATCGGTGGGCCAATAAGAAAGAGTTGTGGTACGTGTAATATCGTATACATATATCAGTGATTCATGAACATGCTATAATAGTGTCATGTGTATCAGTGTCTGAGTAACGATGATACTTGTACATGGAATAACAGTATCTAGTGTAATGGGTAATTATCCAAAATGCAATGTCCAATGTATTAGAATGTTCGTGTAACGATAATACGAGTGCATGTAGTAATGGTGTCCAGTGTGAGTCTAGTAATGGTGATCGTACCATATAATCAAGTGTTAGATATCTCTATTTGTAATAATTATTACAATATATGAGCAAGATCACGAAATTATTACATATATTTATCTATTTTAATTATCAATTTATTAGTTAGTTTACGTAGTAAAATTATTTACTTATGAATCCCAATATTTAGACAAGTCATCTATATGTTATAATAAACCAAGAATTCTATTTAATTCTATTTACAATGATATTCTAAGAATTACGATTAAATAATAGTTACAGTGATTAATCGGTAAACACGACTTATTTAGTAAAGCAATCAATCAATTTAATTAACTTTGATAACTATAATTTATAAAAGAAAAACACTCACAAACTGGCCATAGGAAGGTAGCTCTCTTCCCCACGATCGCAACGATTTCAGGATCATCCAAATCGAACTCCAGATGCTCCAAATATCGCCCGAACGCTAGAAACCATATAAAGGGGGTTAAATATGTAATTAATAAGAAGAAGAATGTAACAATTATAATTTAACAGGGGCTTTTATGAAATTTTACCTTAATGGGTTTAAGAATAGGTTTGGGCTCTTAACGGGTCAAGTTTGGATCCAATACCCGAACCCATAACTTAAGTAATGGGTTATTGGGTTAACGGGTATAAATCCAACCCAACAAGGTTAATGAGTCCACACCTATTTGGGTATGAACCCATAACAGCACTAGCAGCAGCAGCAACTGCTGCTGCTGCTACGGGAAGCAACCCGGCCAGCTGAGCTGGCCGGCGGCGAGGTAGACCCGCCGACGACGGGTCTTGCCGCCAGTGGGGGTCAGGGAGAGAGAGAGGGAGAGAGAGAGAGAGAGAGAAGAAAAACAAGAAGAAGAAGAAGGAGAAGAAAAGAAAAAGAAGAAGAAGAAGAAAGGAGAAGAAGGAGAAGAGGAGGAGGAGGGGTAGCGGCCCAACTTAGGGGAGGCGCGGTGGCCTAGGGCTGCGGCTGCGGCCGTCGCCGCGCTGGCTTGTCGCCGGCGGCGTCCTGCTCCACCGACGGCGACGCCCAGGAAGAGAGAGCGGGAGGAACAGAGAGATGACGAGAGAGAGAAGAAGAAGAAGAAGAAGAAGAAGAAAAACATGAAGGAGAAGAAAAGAAAAGGAAGAAGAAGAAGAAGAATAGGAAAAGAAGGAGAAGAAGAAAAAGAAAAAGAAGAAGAAAGGAGGGGGTGGCATCCGGTGGCACGCCGGCCACCAGAGCGTTGGCCTACCAGCGGCAAGGCCGCTGGTAGGTCAAGCCACTGTGAACAGAGAGAGAGAGAGAGAGAGAGAGAGAAGTAGTGAAAGAAAGGAAAGAGAGGAATAGAGAGAGAGAAAGAGAGATAGAGGGGGAGAGAAATTGAGAGAGAGAGCGGGAGAGATTTTAAGGGGAAGAGAGAGAGAAGGCGGTGGGAAAAATCCAGAGAATGGGAGAAAGAGAAGAAAAAAGAAAGAAAAGAAATAAAAGAATTTGTTAAATATCATTTAATTAGGTCAAATTTTGACTAGTTCCGAACGGTTCTGAAAAATTACATAAAATAGAGAATATTATCCTGAGACATAATATGAAAACAGTTTGAAGAAATTCAGTCTGGTTTGCAAATTAAAATTCTGAAAGGTTTCACAGGTACTGGGCGACACCGGTTCGGCCTGAATTTTGATAAATTCAGAAAAATCTCCAAAAATACCTTATAAAAAATATGATTCAAAGACACAAGGTGAAAGCAGACTCTCAAAATTTTACTCCGTTTGTGAATTAAAAATCGTAGAACCGATTATCGGTATCGGTGGACACCGACTACGGAGATTTTCCAAAATAATCCAGAAAAATTTCAAAATATTCTGAAAAATCTAAAATATTAGAAAATGATACCTAAAACTGAAATCGGCTCAATCTGACTAGCAGAAAGGTCAAACAAATTTTGTACACTATATCAAGCACTGATACTGTGATGCGTACATCAAGGATCAGGGGGTTACAGTTTTCTCTTATCTACACTGAATTTTCGAGGACAATTTTTTTGTAAGGTGGACAGAATGGTAATGCATTAATCTGCTAATACTTGTATAATACAGATAATCGATTTATTTTGATTTACAAATTGAGTTTTGTTAAATACATATTTTTTTCTAAAAAGTTAATTATAGTATTTGATAAATTTTTAAAAGAATTAAAATAATTATATATACCTGATAATATTTAACAATACCATTACTTATATCTAAACCAAATACTAAAACATATTAACAAACAAATTTGTTTTGATTTATTTATATTAACAAATTTATTTTAATAAGTTGATATTTCTATAAAGTCAATTATTATCGTTGAGCAGATATTTTTATAAACAAAAGAAATATTTAAATAAATAAATGTGTGCATATTAAAAATATAAATATTTATATTAATAATGATATTGATAAATAAATTTTATGGAAATATATATATAACAGAAAATATATTTTTAAAACAAATTATTAAATTATATAATTTTTAAAAACAATAAATATATATGAGTAAGCCTAAGCCCAACTCGTCTTTTCTTTCATTTTTCTAATTGATTTCCAAGCCCAATAGACCAAGCCCACAATTATTTTCTATTTAATTTTCCTAACATAGCCTCAGCCCAAAAAGCCCATGGGCCTAGCCTATACTTTCCCTCTATCTTCTTTTTCTCTATTTTTTTATTTTCTTTTTCTTTCTTCTTTTTCTTCCCCTTAATGCCAAACGAACCCAAATTCCCCACATGTCTCCACACCCTTCGCTATATATGTATATGTATATGTGTGTCTGTGTGTGTGTATATATAGGGGGATCTGTACCTCAGCCGACAGCTGAGAGAGTTTCTCAGCCGGCGGTGACGTGGCCGAATATATGCCACATATCGGTCGTAGAGTGTAGGCGCCAAAAAAATCAAAAAAATCCCGCCTCAAGAATCGTCAATCAAATTGACCAAAATACCCCTTTTTACTTCTAAACTAGCAAAAACTCATCCACAACAAAATTTCCATAAATATTTATAATTTACAGAGAATTCTCTGTTGAATATATCTACAGTTATAAAATTCCTAATTCTACTACATCAAAATTATAATGAAAAAAATGGATCAAGATAATGAGAAATAAACAGCAGCAGTGAAAAGTAAAAAAACATGCGTGAAACATAAAAAAACTATTATTTTTTATATAACTTTTTTATTATTTTATTTCTTGTTATTTTCAATTCATATAGGTTTAATAAAAGAAACTGAAATGAATAGAAAAAATGAAATTTAATGTGGGGCAGCTGTATATTATTTTTTTTATTACAAATGTACAGTGTAAAAAAATAATGAAATACAGTGGTTAATTATTTTGCAGATATTTTATAAATCAGATATTCCCGTAACTGCCACAATATTTGCAGATTGGCTGGATAATATTCCATCCAATTTTAAAATTAACTACGACTATGATCAGTCAAGGTACTAAAAAATTGCTTTATTCTTAATGTATATTATAAATTGGATCCAGGTCGCAGTACACATACATTCAAAACTATAATCAAAAAATATATATAACTTTCAATTTTATATCACGACTGTGACCCTAGTCGCATTCCTTATTCGCATAAAAATAACTGACGAAACATGCTATCGTTTAACACTGCGACCACAGTCGCTGTCTTTTTTCGCATGCCTTGTGTAACAGAATTTTCATCGTTTTCAAAGACTGCGATCATAGTCGCAGTCATAGTACAAAATTTTTTATCACTGCGACCATGGTCGCAGACTTAATATATATAACTTTTAATTTTATATCACGACTGTGACCCTAGTCGCATTCCTTATTCGCATAGAAATAACAGACGAAACATGCTATCGTTCAGCACTGCGACCACAGTCGCTGTCTTTTTTCGCATGCCTTATATAACAGAATTTTCATCGTTTTCAAAGACTGCGATCATAGTCGCAGTCATAGTACAAAATTTTCGATCACTGCGATCAAGGTCGCAGACTTAATATATATAACTTTCAATTTTATATCACGACTGTGACCCTAATCGCATTCCTTATTCGCATAGAAATAACAGACGAAACATGCTATCGTTCAGCACTGCGACCACAGTCGCTGTCTTTTTTCGCATGCCTTATGTAACAGAATTTTTATCATTTTTCAAAGTAGATTGCCCTGCGACCGTGAGATCAGTCCTCGTATATCACATCTTATAAAATACTATATTCATTACTCTGTATTAATTGAAGTAATTAATATTCTATCTACCATGATACAGTAACAGTCTCAAAAAAAAGATGCATTAATATTAATCTCGATAAAGGAAAGATGTGCACCATACGTAATCTAAATATATAGGAAAAATATTCTATAAAAAGTTAATTTGTAGTTCACATAATAAACCTGTGAAAAAAAAGGAACTCTTCGGATTCTCCTGCCATAACTGCTTCAATTAAATATTTTATTTCTTTTTACCACTTATTTGAATACTCAACCGTCACCTATAACAATTATTATTACTATTCATGTTATTTCATATTATTGACCTTTTATAGTGCTTGTAACTAATATATTATCTCATATCTAAAAACGATATTTGTGCTCTTCGTTTTCAATTTGATTTCAAAACTTTCAGAAAACAATGCCTTCCCCATCTTCTTCCTCTGAACACTCAGATTTCAACTTCAATCATTCTCCCACCGGTCCTCTTTCTTCAAGGTATTCTAGTGAATCTGATAGCAGTCGGGACTTTACTCCTTTTGACTATCTTACTACATCAAATAATATTTTATCTGATCCTCCTCTTCATGAGGATCATGAACTTATTCCTCAATCACTTTACAGAGATATGCTTGATGAAAGCATGTCCTCTGATGCTGGAGACTCGCTTTCTTTGAGCATATCTTTTATAGATTCTTCTCGACATGGATCGGAAGAAGAGCTTAATACAGACGATCCATTCTGGGAGTTTATCGATGAACCAAAACACCATCAAAAAGAGAAAGAAACTGAGGAGTACTGCAAGCCAGACGACGAGGGAGAAGATGAGCCAAAAAGTGATGAACAGGAAGACGAGGAGAATGAAGACGACGAATCTGCTTATGATGATGACGACGACGAAGATTAAGATTTCCTGATCTTCTGATATTCAACGTTATTTTGTCTTCTTTTAAAAGCTTTTAATGCACTTTTTTTGTAAGGTCTCTTTCTGATCATATTATGTTATAAATAAAATTTACTTCTATCTGTAAAATAATCTTTCATCTTTTTAAAATACATATAAAGTATGTCGTATAGTTATTATTTCTGCATCTTATCTGCGATAATGGTCGCAGTATTAAGATAATAATTACATATGAAACTGCGACCACGGTCGCTGTCCAATCATAAATAGTTTAATCTATTTGTATTCAACAAAGTTAATAACAGCGACCATAGTCGCAGTCCAAAATTAAACTATATAACAGATGATACTGCGAACATAATCGCAATCCTCTTAAATCAGTATATTTCACTGTATATCACAAATTATAAAACTGCACTGTTGTCCTTCAACACTGTGACCATAGTCGCAGTCCTTATTCGCATGCAATATGTAAAAAAAATTTATAGTTTATAGGCGGCTGAGACAACAGTCACAGTGAAGAACAAATATATAAAATCATACGTAAACTGCGACTATAGTATCAGTCCTTAATCACCATTATTACATTTAACCTAGCAAAAAAATCATCCACAAAATGATGTCGTAAGCGCTGTGACCATAGTCGCAGTCCTTGATCGCATGAAATATGTAAAAAATAATAATAGTTTATAGTCGGCTGAGATAACAGTCACAGTGAAGAACAAATATAAAAATAATACGTAAACTGTGACTATAGTATCAGTTCTTAGTCACCATTATTACATTTAACCTAGCAAAACAATCATCCACGACATGTTGTCGTTAAGCACTGCAATCATAATAGCAGTCCTTATTCGCATGCAATATGTAAAAAAAATAATAATAATTTATAATTGTAGACTGCGACAAATGGTGTTTTTAAAACTATTGAGAAATTATTTTATTGACCACTATAAGCTTAGGCGCATTCCTAAAATATAATATCTGCGTAAAAAAAAATTTTAAAACTATTGAGAAATAATTTTATTGACCACTACGAGCTTAGGCGCATTCCTAAAATATATAAAACCTAGAAAAAAAGATTTAATAAAGTAGCATTCAAATTTGTTTCGTGATTTGATGAAGTTGCACTTAAAGAGACACGATTTATATTCAGTTGGTCACAGTTATAAAAGATAATTGTGACAATATTGACTAACGTCAGAAATATGAAAAAAATAATAAACTATACAGACCACTATCTTTTACCGCAGGGGCATTTAGTAATTTCAACTGTTTCAATAGGCGGGCCGTCCTTCTTAGTGTGACTAATAATGTGCCACGTCACCGCAGGCTGAGAGGGACTCTCAGCTGTCGGCTGATATACATATTTCTGATATATATATACATACATACATATATATAGACACACGCACACACACATATCTCATTCTCACCATCTTTCTATATCACTCACTGTTTCTCTCTCTAACTCCTCTCTCTCTCTCTCTCTGTTCACTCTCATTCTCTCCCTATCACCTTCCCTAGCCGGAGGACCCACGACCAGCACCATCACTGTCAGGAGGCTGCCGCCCTTCCTTTGCCCTCACCGGTGCCGTCGCGCCACAGTCTTAGGCGCCCAGCCACCACCCAAAGCCACATGACTCTCTCTCATGTTCTTTCTCTTCTCTTTTCTCTTTCTTCATCTCCTTTCTCTCTCTCCCTCTCACCCTGCTGCCGGCCGGCCATAGAAGCATTGTCGCCTGTGAGCTACATAACCAATGCCCCAAACCACCGTTGCCGCCGCGCTACCATGTCCCCTGGCCGTGAGCCCCACTCTCCTCTGCTCCTCACTCTTATTCTCTCCCTATCGTGTTAGATCCACATCAACACCTGACCCTACCCGTTAACCCGCTTTACTTAACTTTAGTCAATCGTGTTTGGGTTATTGGTGTTTTCCATTGATTTGAATGTGGGAAAATTTTATAAAAAGTGGAAGAAAAGTTACAAGTAAAAAATTTCTACAAGAATTCTCTTCTGAGATTTTTGGGAAGGTGTGCCAGTGGAAGTCTGATCGGCGCCTGACCACTTTGTTCCGTTGATGATGCGAACGATTCAGTCTTCGATCTCCTGATTGGAATTTCTTCTCGCCTGGTTCTAAAAATTTCTTGAGAATGAAAGATCTAGGGTATTGGCACCCTGAAAGAGAAATAGAATTTCTCTGAAGAAGCTTGATCTCTCTGTAAAATTTAGCCTGTTCAGCTTGCTAAAATCCTCCTAAAATCTGCCCTGAGCTCATCCCTACAATGGGTTATTTATAGGTTTTATAGGGTGTAACTGTTTCCCTAAAATTCAACAAATCTAGCTTTGCGCCTGAGCTTAGATAGCTTCACTGCGAAGCTAAACACAGCTTTAGCCAAGCTAGAAGTGTGCATGCGAAGCTAATTAGCCAGCTGGCTTGGGTTTGTTACACCAATCTTCTGATTTGCTCCACTTAATGAGGGATCTTCTCTTGATCTTCTCCAACTAACAATGAGTAATGGAATCACAGTAATTAACTGCCAAAAAGTGATATCAATTACATTAATCTCATGTTGAGATTTAAAAATGGTCAAAAATGACCAAAAGAGCTCTCAGCAGAACTAAGCTTCAAGTGAAGCTGGAAATGAGCCCACAACGGAGCTATGCAAGGGATCTTAGGTGAAGCTGAGATTGAGCTCTCAACGAAGCTAAAAGAAGCTTCTTACGAAACTAGATGAGGAGCCCTCGGTGGAGCTAAAAAGGAGCTTCATGTGAAGTTAAGAGATGAGCCCATAGCGGAGCTAAAAGGAGCTTCGTGTGAAGCTAGAAGTAAGCTTGCGGCGAAGCTAAAAATTAGCCCTTTATAGAACTTAAGTTAGCTTCTCAAGCGAAGCTAACCCATTTAGGCTTGAATGAGGCTAAGTGTTGAGCCCACTTAGCATTTTAAGCTTCTTCAGAAGGCAGTACTTGGTTCACTATCTACTTTACTGGATCAGTAGAGTCCAAGTCACTGGTTTGTCCATACAGAATGGATAGGTCTTCTACCTGTCTTCGCTTTTTGAGCTTCTTCAGAAGGCAGTACTTGGTTCACTGTCTGTTTTGCTGGATCAGTGGAGTCCAAGTCACTGGTTTGTCCATTGAGGATAGACAGGTCTTCAGCCTGTCTGCGACTTATATTTTATAAGTGTCGACAAGTTAGACATTGTTCAGACCGACTGCAAAGCTGCCTTAGAGTTTGTTGGAGTGTCAACAAAACCTCTTCAAAGTTTTCACAAATCTATAATGGTTGGTGCAAATTTCAAAACACTTTGAATTTGAAGCCCGTGACCTAAATTTTGATATTGCTTAGGTCAAGATGGACTAACCTAGAAATTCCATGTGGAATGAGCTTTCAGTGAAGCTAAAAAAATGAGCTCATAGCGGAGCTAAAATAAGCTTCATGCGAAACTAGATAGTGAGCTTGCAACGAGGCTGTAATGAAGCTTACACGAAGCTAAAGATAAGCTCGCAATGGAGCTAAATAACTTCACTGTTTAGAGAAATTGTCCTCAAAATTGTCATTTCAATTCTTGAAAGTGACAATTTACACTCTTTTTTTAGGAGGCGAAGCTAGACACAGAGTGTTTATAAAAGCCCGGAGGCTGCTTCATAGAAGTTATCTTCTCTTTCAAAGCTTCTTCATAAGTTCAATTTTTTTTAGAATTTTTAGAGATCAAATCTCTTTTCTCCAATCAACTTTGTGATCTCATAGCTCCCAAGCAACGCCGAGGAAAAGAGGTCGCCACCTCTGCAGTGGCGGTCGCCACTTCACCAGTCGTAGCACACCCATCGCCGGTGGGCTCTCATCTTTTTTGAGAGATTTTTCCTGTTTTTAAAAGTTGGCTTTGCTAAATCCCTCATCGGTTTGATCAAATCTTCCAAAATTGGTGATCTTCAAGGAGTTTAACTCCCTTGATTTGTGTTCATCAGATTTTTAGGGAAATTATTTTTCTTTAATTTCGTTTATCAAAACTAGAAACCGATGGGTTTCTTCTCCAAGCTTCCAGGCGAAGCTAGCCCTTAGAGCTTTTTACATTCTCTGCGACATAGATACGAAGCAACCCTAAATCTTAAAGACTTAAGAAATAAGGTCATCTTCACTTTCCAAATGAGAAAATTAAAACCATCGAATTTCGGTAGGGACTTGATGTTAGAGAAGTCGTGTGATGCCATGAATGCAAGCAAGTATATAAAATATACAATAAAGAATTTAGCCACACAAATGATCACTCTATGATAGTTAAACTAAAAATTTAGAATACTAGGCTCTGATACCATTGAAATCACCTAGAGAGGGGTGGATAGGTGATGGCTAAAAACAATGACAAATAATGCGAAATTAAAAATAACTAAAACTATCTTGCAATACTATGAGCAAATAACAAACCCACGCAATCAAATAATATAGCACAAGATATATCTAGCATATGATGATTAAGACCATAGTAGCATGTAAGATATAAGAGGAGTGAGTTGAGTTGAGAAATAGAGAGAAGGCAATCGCAAACAAGAGAATATATTTTGAGGTTAAAGTCACTACTCTACGTTCCCACCTTCACCGTAATGAAAAATTTTCACTATTATTTGATCCAGCAAGATCACTAACTCTACAGATTCCCGCAAGAACAATTGGACCCGCAAGTCCTCTCACTCGGTGTCGCAACACCTACAATCAGAACCTGCGAGATTGTTCGAGGCCGCAATCTCTACAACTCTTTAAATACAAGAATTGATCTCTCTTAGATCACAAGTGGCTCACAATACAATCCTATGACCAAGGTAGAAGAATTGAAGCACTGAGATTGTGAGTGTAATAAAAGCTTTGAAGTATATAGATTGAAAGCTCAAAGTTAGAAAACTTGTATTTGGAAGTATGGCCCAAAAATGATCTCTTTTGAAAATCTTATCTAAATCTCTTGAAAATATTAAACAAAATACTTAGCAAAAGTTTTTAGAGTTTTTCTATAGTCTCCCTATTTATAGAGGGTCAAAATAGAAGAGAGAAACTCAAATAACTGTTATTGATTAACCTAGAAAGGACAGATTAAAAATATAGTTGTTTGGGGTTAATCAGGCTTAAATAAGCCTGTCGGTCGACCAACCAACGCAATATTTTTGACCATTTGGGATAGCGGTCGACCGGGCAGTCGACCGAATCCAACAGAGAACTCTGATGTCTCAGTCGAAGGACCAGTTGGTCGGCCGATGTTGACAAAAAGAGTGCACTTCCATTACATGCGGTCGATCGGGCGGTCGATGTCAGTCGACCGGACGGTCGACTGGCAAAGGGTCAAAATTCATACTTGGAAATATTTTAAAATCTTTTTTGATTTTTCACTAAAACACATTGAAACCTCTATACAAAACTAAGTTCATGTATATATTTGAAGCTTAAATATGTGTGATCCTCGATTAACACAAAGAATGTAGTTTTGAACTTATTTTTGTAAATATTGAAATTCTTTTCAAGAATATTCTTTTCAAAATCATAAATCAAAATACTATTTTGTAAACGATCTAAATTATCAAAATTCTTTTCGAGAATTTAGAAACAAAACACAATAAATCCCTTGCGCGCGCGCGTGTGTGTGTGTGAATCTCATGAGGAATCCAAACCTTTAACTTGGTTTTGACAAACTAAATCTTATATTGTTTTAAAAAGAAAAGCAATTCTTTTAGAGTGCTTCAACTTGCAACTCTCTTGATCTCTTGAGCTTGACTTCATCTTTGAGTACTGTGTGTGTTCTTGATGCATGAGCTCTTGGATCACTTTGTTGTTAACTTCAAAAACTTGTGAGCCTTTTGGAGAAGCTAAACATAACTATTATAATCTTTATAAACCTGTAACTTAGACAAACAAAATCATTAATACTAATAACTTCATGAGATAATCATCATCAAAATTAAGGTGAATGATGGGCCAACAATTTCTTCATATCATCATCTTGCTGGATGTTGCTACACTGTATGCAACTCCTAACTGTTAGTTTTCTTCAGTGGATCATACAAATTAATTGCACTCTCTATTTGGATTTTTGCACATCCCCAAAATATTTTATCTCTGTTTTTTTTTTCAAATCTACACCTCTTTAGTTGTGTTGTAAGGCCGTAGTTCTTGTGGTGTTGTGATGCTCATATTTGATTCGTTGCTCATAGCATTCATTGGCAAAATTTTGATGAAATTTGCTTCTAAAAGGCTATTGTTCATTGTTGTTGCCTCTTTCCTTTGCGGAAAAAATAGCTTGTGTAGTTGCATTTCTCTCTTTGTTTCTCTTGTTTTTGGCTACAGAACTATTGCCTGAGATGATGACTCTATTTGGCTACCTTATTGATGTTGTTGCCTTCTTGCTAAGTCTGTTTTGTAGTTGCCTTTGTTTACAAGTAGCGGGATCTTTTTATAGGCTTTACATGTGGCTATACTCTCTGTTTTTGGGTCTTCATTTGTTGCTCTACTTATTATAATCCCCTTTTACTAGCCGTTGGGTTTTTTTTGCCGTTGCGGGCTTTCCTGACCGTTGTTTTGTACTGTTCCTCCCTTTGGTGAGGACTTAACTACTGAGGCAAAAGTTTGTCTTATTGGTGGTAAGTATCCGCAATATTTGGGTGGTGACCACATCTTGATGCGAGATGTTATTATATTCTTTACTTTGGTGCCCAACTAGCTTTTCCTTAGTTGCTTTCTGAGGTAAACAAACATGAGTAAAGCAAACCTAGGCCTGTCAATGGAGCTGGACCCGGACCCGACTCGTACCTGGACCCGAACCCGACTCGTACCAGACCCAATTAAACGGGTATGGGAGCCAATGTTCTGGGCCCGGATCCGAATAGGACCCGGACTCGTTCCTGATTACTAAACGAATCGGGTTTGGTTTTACTTGAACCATACCCGTTTACCTGATTAATAAGCCTAATCTTCTCACTCTCTCTTTCTCGGGCTCTCTCTCCTCATTGCCGCCCTTTCTCTCCTGAATCTTGGGAGCAGGGACCATCAAAGAGAGGCCTTTTGACACGGCCGAGCTCGAAGAATCCTTGACGAGTTTCCTCTCTTCTTCCTCCTTCATCCTCGTCGTTAAAACTACTAAGTTTGAGGAGAGTAGAGTTGAGGAGGGTAAATCGGACGACCTTTTTGGGGTTAGGGTTTATGGACATTTGGGATTTTGGTCTTGCTTGTTTCGATTCGGTGGGTCAATTCTGGTCGATTTGGGGATCTGAGTCCTAGGATATAGGGAAGGGGTGTGAGAATAAAGAGGAGGAGGAGAAGAGGACGATGATCATGATCATGATGGCGGGGGGATTTTGGGAGGTGGGAGACATGAGAAGAGTGAGGGTTTCGATGATTTGGGAGGAGAGAGAAAACGAGGGTTTTGGTTCTTCTTCGTCATCAGAGGAGTCGTAGTTTGCTAACAGAGAATCTGTGTGTGTGTGTGTGTGTGTGTGTGTGTGAGAGAGAGAGAGAGAGAGAGAGAGGCTCTCTCCTCGCCACCTCCTTCTCTCTCCTTGCCATCGCTCTCTCTCTCTCTCTCTCTCTCTGCCTCTCTCTCCTCGCCACCTCCTTCTCTCTCCTTGTCATCTCTCTCTCTCTCTCTCGCCCCCCCCCCCCCCCCCCCTCCTCGCCATCACCCTCTCTCCTCCCTGGATCTGGGTAATCGGGTCTGGATCCGCGGATAATCGAATCCGGGCATGAGATCGATGTTTTGGACCCATGGGTAATCGAGGCTCTGACACCTGTAATGATAATCAGATCCGAGTATGGTAATTCTCGAACCCGACCCGTTGACAGGACCAAGCAAGTCTTAGCCAGCAGTTGCACTATTGCACGTGGGCCGAGGGTCTATCAACAAAATAATACATGAGGGAGAAGAACGGCTCGTCCGCTGTATACGGGACCTCTTTTTGCAAATTCGGCACTTCTCTTCTAGGCCTTACTTTCTACGGTCTTTCTCATGCGGGCACGGTTTAAAATGATGTTTGATAAGGATACAAATCATAATCAGCGCACAAAGATTAGTGGATAGTTCAAACTTACATAATTTTCTAAACAACCGTAGTTCAACCTATCCGTATATTTTCTGTCAAGTACGTATAAGAAAGAATCACGATTGTGCAGAAAAACAATGGCCGATTGTGATACTGATTTAGACCGGTCATCTTTACCAGTGGAGATCCGAATGCTGCTCGTATCATTAGTCCAGAACTCTCTCATTGGTCGCCGGCAAGAGATCCACGTAAGATGCAAAGTTTTCTTTCAGTCCACCACAATATTCATGGTACTTAGGATACAGATACTGATGTTCCCAGTGTCAATTTCGTTTTTTCTTTTTATACGGTTTATAGATCTATTTATCTAATTTCTCTTTCTTTCGTTTTTCTTTTTTTGGCTGAAACTAATTTACCGTTTTCACTTCTCATACACAACATAAAGGTTCAGGGATTTCTACGGTTGGTAAGCTCATCATCTTTAGTTTGTGAGCTGAACGTCTGCAGGTTTCTGTTTTGTGTTTGCGCAGCAACTTGTGCTTCAAAAAGAAAATATTTGAAGTCATTTAGTTTTCTGTAATGTTTTTTTAAGCCAAACTGCAGATTAGTTTACGCAACAGAATGCATTTGCGAAAACAGAGTTGCGTATACACCGCGCTTCACCATGGAAAGAAACATTCTTTTGAGTGAGTGATATATGCTAAAACTAAGCTTTTGTCTTCCACATTGAAAAGATAAAGTACTCAAATGATTATCGTAATAAGATACTTGCAGCTCATTTGGAAGACTAAGCATCTCTGTTTGATTCTACTTCAAAGTCTTTTCTACGTTCTCAAGGAAAATTGTGAGAGTCGGACGTAAAAAAAAAATTACCCGATTTTTTCATCCGCTCACTCATTTCCACTCCGGAAAGATAGAAAGGACAAGTATGTACTTGTGGGAATTACTATAATTAGACAAATAAGCCCCGTTCGTTTTCTTGGAAGAGAGAGGACAAGAAAGAAAGAAAACTCTCTTCCTCAGCTATGTTGTTTGGTTTTTGGATGAAGAGAGTTTTCTTCCTCCAGTGTGACGGGGATAGAGCGAAAAAAGATCAATTTTCTCCAGCGCAAAAATTGGGCTAAAGAGAGCTGGAGCACAAAGATCAATATATTTAAATAGTTTTTTAATCTCACTTCATTTGCTCAGTAGGAGAGAAAGAGGGCAGTTTATTGGTCACAAATCTGAGCACCTCCTCCCTCCATCTCCTTCCTGTGCCCTCTCTCTTGTCGACGATCTCCTCACTTCGGTCGTAGTTGGGTTCGATCTTGTCCCGGTGTCTCGGATTCGATCTCCTCTTTCTTGGGTTCAATCTCTTCGGCCACTCGTGGGTTCAATCTTCCCCTTGCATCTGGAATTCGATCTCTTAGCTCCCTCTTGGCCACAATCTCCTCGTTCTTTCGTGGGTTCGATCTGATCGGCTGGTGGTGGGCTCGATCTCTTCCCTGCATCTCGAATTCGATCTGCTAGCTACCTCTTAGCCTCGATCTTCTCACTTTCCCAAGTCAAACCTCTCCTCCCAACTTACTATCCCTCCCCAAAATTTCAATCCCTGGCAAGGGAGGTCCTCCCCCAAACTTGATGGCAATAATGAAGGTTGTCCGAGCTACTATCCGTCCCCCGAAGCATTACTTAACAGTGGTTTTCTCTATTGCAGTGTTTGTTGTTCTCTGAAATCTCTTAGTTTTCTCTGTTACAGTGGTGATTGTTCTCTTACTCCGTGAAATAAAATTTCTTAAGTTCCTCAAAAAAAAATTTCACTGTGATCTGTATCGAGGCAAGATGTTGGTGAGAACTCTGAACTATATAATTTTTTTAGCTTGAATTGTCTAAAATGTTTTGTTCTCTTGTTATACATTGAACTTTGATTATGTATGTAAAATTGATAAGTTTTGATTTAAAATCTAAGTATGTAGAGTAATATGTGTGTTTGACTGTGTTGGTATGTTAGTAACTTGACATTAACACCCTATTTTACTAATATAATAACTAATAACAATTTATAAAAACAATAGATTTAACTGAATATGGTTAGTATGCTCTTGTTTGTTGTATTTCTTTCACTTTTTGGATTTGTATTTCAGTTTGGAAGTGTGAATCATTTTGTAATTGCAATTTGCTTAATAAGATTTAATATTCCTGATTAGTTAATTGAATTGATTTATATATCATATTGTGCCTAATAAGATTGAGGTACATATCATTTGCAGTGGATAGTTATTAGTTAATATGAGATAAATATGCGTTACATGTTCCTCTTTTTAATAGTTTGTTAAGAATTAGTAAATTGGTAGTAAATATTTTGTCTTCCCTTCTTTTGCAAGTTGTAAATCTGAATGTTAGCTCTACACACACACCTGTGTCCTTCCAAAAGTATTTGAGCCCGAATCCTTCCAACTCAAATTTAACGCTCTGACATTTGAATACAAGATCCACTCCGTTGAAGTTGATCTATATTATTTTAAGTATTTATAAACCAAAAATTAAGTGTTTTGAATACTTTTTGCCCATCCATCAAGCAGCGCAAAATGGACGGCCGAAAATAGTGAGTTGGTTAGATCTATGTCTTTAGACATACAAATTCTCGATCCGGCCATTTCATTATGATCTAAACATTTAAAAATCCCTACAAACTAATTTTTCTTAGGTTTCAATTGTTCTACACCGTTAAACTAACCAACTTACTATTTAGGTTCTCAGTTTTTTCCCTACTTGATGGATGGGCAAAAAATATTCAAAACACTTCATTTTTTGTTTATAAATACTTGAAATAATATAGATCAACTTCAACGGAGTGGATCTTGTATTTAAATGTCGGAGGGTTGAATTTGAGTGAGAAGGCTCCGGACTCAAATCCTTTTGAAGGACACGAATCTATCTCTCTGTCTCTCTCTCTCTCTATATATACACACACACATGTATACATTTATGTATGCATACATATACGTATACATAGGTATACATAGATATACATACATATGTATGTATGTGTGTGTATATATATACACATATGTATGTATGTGTATATACAGGTGTGTGTGTGTGTGTGTGTGTGTGTGTAGATATACATAAATATGTATACACACATAGACACACAAACCCCCCTCTCTCTCTCTCTCTCTCTCTCTCTCTCTCTCTCTCTCTCTCTCTCTGTGTGTGTGTACATATATATCTGTGTGTGTATGTGGTGATGATCTGGTGAGAAAGCTAGCTTAGGTGAGAACATAAGAAAGGAGCACATTAGTCGTAGGATTATCCTTTGAATAGTTGAGATTAATTTTTGGGTTGGTTAAATTAGTTTTGGGTTGATTAATTTAGTTTTGAGTTGATTAATTTAGTTTTTGGTTTTTAATTTTATTTCCTCTAAATCTAATCTCAACCACCCAAAAACTAATCCAATGGTTTTAATGCTCCTTTCTCATCTTCTCAAGTAAGCTAGCTTTCTCATTGGATCATTACTATATATATATATATATATATATATATATATATATATATATATATATATATATATATATGAGAAAAATGTATATCAGCCGACGGCTGAGAGACCCTCTCAGCCTGCGGTCACGTGACACATTATTATCCACACTAGAAAGGACGCCCCGCCTATTGAAACAGTTGAAATTACTAAATACCCTTACGGTAAAAGACAGTGGTTCTGTATAGTTTATTATATTTTTATATTTTCTGACGTTATTCAATTTTGTCACAATTATCTTTTATAACTGCGGCCAAACTGCCTATATTTTTTTATCAAATCACGAAACTAATTTGAATGCTTCTTTATTTTTTTTTTTGTTATCTGATTTGAAATTTAATGATTTTTAATATAGTCGCAGTTTATTTTTTTTCGCATGTAATTTATAAATTTTTTTTTTTTACATATTGAATTCGGACATGACTGCGACTATGATCGCAATGCTTAACGAGAGCAAGTCGTTGACCTTTTTTTTTGCTTGGTTAAATGTAACAACGGTGACTAATAACTGATAGTATAATCGCAGTTTACGTATTATTTTATATATTTTTGTTCTTCATTGTGACTGTTGTCTGATCCGCCTATGAACTATTAAATTGGTTTTTTACATATAGCATGCGATCAAGGACTGCGACTATGGTCGCAGTACTCACGACAGCATTTTTTTGGATGATTTGTTTGCTAAGTTAAATGTAATAACGGTAACTAAGGACTGATTCTATAGTCACAGTTTACATATGGTTTTTATATGTTTTTGCTTATTGCTAAGTTAAATGTAAACTACGATTTTTTTTTCCACTTATTGCATGCGAAGTACGACTGCGACTATGGTCGCAGTGTTTAAGAACAGCAGTCGCAATTTACTAATTTTTGATATACGGTGAAATATATAGTGAAATATACTGATTTGAGAGGATTGCGATGATGATGCAGTATTATCTGTTTATATAGTTTAATGATCAAACTGTTTATGGCTGGACAGCGATCGTGGTCGCAGTTTCATATGTAATTATTATATGAATACTGCGACCATTATCGCAAATAAGATGCAGAATTAATACCTATACGGTATACTTTATATGTATTTTAAAAATATGAAAGATTATTTTACAGATAGAAGTAAATTTTATTTATAACATAATATGGTGAGAAAGAGACCTTACAAAAAAAGAGCATTAAAAGCTTTTAAAAGAAGACAAAATAACGTTGAATATAAGAAGATCAGGAAATCCTAATCCTCGTCATCATCACCATCATAAGCAGATTCGTCGTCTTCATTCTCCTGGTCTTCTTGTTCATCACTTATTTCCTCATCATCTTCCTGTTTTTAAGGTTTTTTTGGTTCATCGATAAACTCGCAGAATGGATCGTCTCTATCAAGCTCTTCGTCCGATCCGTTGCGAGAAAGCGAGCCTATAGCATCAGAGGACATGCTTTCATCAAGCATGTCTCCGTCAATTGGCAGAGGAATAATGTCCTCCTCACTAATCCACATGAAAACTTCATCATCCTCATGAATAGGAGGATCAGTTAATATATTATTTAATGTAATGAGATAGTCAAAAAGAGTGAAGTCCAGATTGGTATCAGATTCACTAGAATACCCTGAAGAAAAAGGACCGGTGGGGAAATGATTGAAGTTGAAATCTAAGTGTTCAGATAAAGAAGATGGGGAAGACATGATTCAAGAATGAATTATTTTCTGGAAGTTTTTGAAATCAAATTGAAAAGGAAGAGTAAAAATATAGTTTTTAGGTATGAAATAATATATTAGTTACAAGCATTATATAAAGGTCAATAATGTGAAAGAACATGAATAGTAATAATAATTGTTACAGGTGACGGTTGAGTATGGTAAGAAGTGGTAAAAAAAATTAAATATTTAATTGAAGAGTTATAGCGGGAGAATCCGAAGAGTTCCTTTTTTCAGAGGTTTATTACGTGAAGTACAATTTAACATTTTATAGAATGTTTTGCCTATATCTTTAGATTACGTATGGTGCACATCTTTCCTTTATCGAGATTAACATTAGTGCATCTTTTTTTTCTAGACTTGTTGTTGTATCACGGTAGATAGAATATTAATTACTTCATTTAATTCAGTGTAATTAATATAGTATTTTTATAAGATGTAATATACGCGAACTGATCTCAGGATCGCATGGCTAATCTACTTTGTAAAATTATAAAAACTCTTTTCATAAGGCATGCGAAAAAAGATTGCGACTTTGGTCGCAGTGCTGAAGGAGGTCGCAGTGCTGTACGATAGCATGTTTCGTCTGTTATTTTTATGCGAATAAGGAATGCGACTACGGTCGCAGACGTGATATAAAAAAGGAATGCGACTAGGGTCGCAGACGTGATATAAAAAAGGAATGCGACTAGAGTCGCAGACGTGATTTAAAAAAGGAATGCGACTAGGGTCGCAGACGTGATATAAAACAGGAATGCGACTAGGGTCGCAGACGTCACATAAAATTGAAAGTTATATTGTATTAAGTCTGCGACTATGGCATGTTTTTTTACTTTTCAATGCTTCTGCTTATTTTACATTATGTTGATCCAAATAGTTTTTCTATTATATTTTCGATGTAGTAGAATTACGAATTTTATTCAACTGAAAATTTTTTAAGGTAATTTTTGTTTATGGATGAGTTTATGCCAGTTTAGAAATAAAAAAGGGGTATTTTTGTCAATTTGATTCACGATTGTTTAGGCGGGATTTTTTTATTTTTTTGGCGCCTACACTCTACGGCCGATATGTGGCATATATTCAGCCACGTCACCGCCGGCTGACAAACTCTCTCAGCTGTCGGCTGAGGTACAGTAACCCCTATATATATATATATATATATATATATATATATATATATATATATATATATATATATATATAGAGAGAGAGAGAGAGACTTGTGTTCTTCCAAAAGTATTTGAGCATGAATCCTTCCCATTCAAATTCAGCCCTCCATCATTCGAATACAATATCCACTCTGTTGAAGTTGATCTATATTATTTCAAGTATTTATAAACCAAAAATCAAGTGTTTTTAATACTTTTTGCTCATCCATCAAGCGACGAAAAATGGACGGCCGAAAGTAGTGAGTTGGCTAGATCTATATCTTTAGACATACAAATTCTCGATCCGGCCATTTGATTATGATCTAAACATTTAAAAACTCCTACTAACCAATTTTTGTTAGGTTTCAAATGTTCTAGACCGTTAAACTAACCAACTTATTATTTAGGCCTTCCGCTTTTCCCCTACTTGATGTATGGGCAAAAAACATTCAAAACACTTGATTTTTGGTTTATTGATATTTGAAATAATATAGAACAACTTCAACGGAGTGGATCTTGCATTCGAATGTGAGATGGTGGTATTTGAGTGGAAAGGATTCAGGCTCAAATCCTTTTGGAATGACACAAGTCTCTCTCTCTCTCTGCGCGCGCGCACGCAGATATATGTATAGATATATACATATATTATATATATACATATATATGTATATATATACACACTTATTATTGTTGTTTGTTCATATTTATACATGTATATATGTACACACTTATTATTGTTGTTTGTTCATATTTATACATGTATATATGTACACACTTATTATTGTTGTTTGTTCATAATTCTTTTGTAGATGGACTCATCTGTTGAGCCTATGCTGAGGAATTTGTCCTCCGTATTTGTTATTTTCTTTATGGGTTACTGAAAATTTTATTGGTGACTTCTCTAGAAATTATGAATGCCCTATATGTGTTGGGTCTCTACCAAGAAATATATTATCTATTCTTTTCTTAGATTTTGATCAAACACGTCTCATGGACATTAACATCTGTTGCACAAAGACATTATTTCCTTTTGTCTTTTACTTGTCTATGTGACAATTTAGCATTTTTCATTGTATATCAATTATATACTGGTGAAAACCTTGACTGTAGGAGGAAATCATACTACATATCATACTAAAAATGTAGCTGTTTGACAAAATGAATGGATCATCGATTAATTCAATGAGAAAATTTCTGCTGCTGATAATTAGGTAGAGAACATGGCAGACGCCAAATAACTTTCAGGTGGATCAAATAAGCTTACAAAAACAATAATTCGAGTGCAATCTGTAGTAATGCAATGGACATACCAGTTTGGAGTCCTTAACAACAATAATAATGAGAACGCAGGGTAAAAACTGGAACAGAATTACTGTTACACTTGGAATCCAAAAGAATGATCACTTTGTATATAGGACGTCCTCCCAAGGGTGGCGGTAGAGTGGCTGCTTCAACCTCTTCTGATCAAAAGTATGCCTGGAGGAAAATGACACAAATTAGAAAGTGAACCGAGTTCCCGTCTGAACTAAAAAACAAAAAAGTAGATACAAGCTGAAGGGACAACAGTCAGGAGGTAAACCACAAAATCTTCATCAGGAATAAAGATTTATATTGCAATTGAAGTTGAAGCCTGTCAACAATGTGTCAA
This sequence comes from Agave tequilana, assembly GCA_038442645.1. Classification (NCBI taxonomy): domain Eukaryota; kingdom Viridiplantae; phylum Streptophyta; class Magnoliopsida; order Asparagales; family Asparagaceae; genus Agave; species Agave tequilana. The sequence continues at coordinate 212,000 of JAVJIF010005225.1, forward strand.
TGGCAAACTCACATCTTTGGTCATTCTATTCATTTTGGTTTTCATCTGTGTATGCTGAAAAAGGTAATGGGAGCCAGAGGGGAACAAAACTATGATAGATTCTGGATCAGTTGTTCTTTGATAGAATTATAGCGCTAAGTTTTTCACATAGCCAGACTGTGGCATATGACAAGCAAGAATGTTATGCAACGCATACAACTATAATATAGCTAACAGATGTTAGGCAGCTTGGCTTTGCTTTTTCTCTTTCGACATGAGCAAGACATGACCACCAGAGTGTGAGATTTAATGAGGGAGATGGTAAAAGGTTAAAGTGAGGGTTTTAGCCTTGTATTTCTCCATATCATAGTGAGATCCCCCACGTTTTGCCCCTCACAATGTTTATTTTTGGTTCTGGTGATCTTGTGTGCTTTATGTTGTGCTTCGGATCTTAGAATAGCTGAAAGACTAGTGTATCACTATCCTTGACAAGTTAATGGAAATGTTCAACTGCGATCATAAAGACTCATCCCTTGTAGGTGGGCTGGCCTATGGACCAAATTGTGATCTGAAGTATCAATTCTAATTTCTAACTCAGCATGGAAGATCTATGAATTATCAAATTATGTTGAGTAGTTTAAAGCTCATGCAGATGAATAAAATTACGAAACAATGTGTGTATGAATGTAAACTCACCCGATAAGACCAATTGACCGTGCTAGGACGAAGAGACCATTCAGATACCCTATACCAACAATCTCATCAATCTCCTGCTTGCTGAACATTCCACTGCCCGAAAGGAGATCTAGGAAGAGAGATCCAATTGCTCCGTCAACATTCAGAACCAAGTTATTTGCTTTCGACAGTGTGTAGGTCTCAACTTGAACAGCATATTCCATGTACTTCACAGAAGGGAAATGAGTATGTGCATATTTTTGTAGCAGCTGCACTCTCTTGTCTCTGTTGTCTCTACTCTTGATCCTGTCAGTATTAAGCAAAGTTGAGCACTCAGCATGTTGCCATGTTTGAGAGAAAAAAAGTGCCTAAAAGGTCAAAAAGAGGTCAGTGAGAACTGTCAGGTTTCAACGAAAGCAGTGTTAAATCTCTGTTTTCTGGCACCTACACACACGTGACCAAAATATTACTAAACATATGTGAATGTGTATAAAGTATTCTGGTTTACACCAACAATTTCAACTTTGGTCATCTGATTTTGAAAATTAATTCTAGCACAAATGGACCCTCTATCTCCAAACAAACCTATATCAACTGGTTGGGAATGTCTTAACATAGCCCGCACGCCTTTCATACTGAGTTCAGGTTAAACTAGATTAAATCTATGAAACTGCGTTTGAACTCAAACATGCATGACCAGATATGAACACCATCCATCTCCGGACAGATAGGCTGGTTGGGTTGGTTGACTCTAATTAATCTTAACAAGCTATGAGCACGGTTGCCACGTGAATGTGTGCAAACAGAGAGAAGTATAAATCTAAGAGCCAATTCACAACTATATGCAAGTGAATTCTTCCATGAAGTTACATCTACAGAAGCAGCAGGTATTGACAGATTTACATAAAAGTTTAGGATATTGATAAATCTGTGCATTGGTCAAAAAAATTTCATAGCAGCTGGCTACGGTGAAACAACACGTTCCTTCAGAAAACTGTTCCTTGAGAACATTTCTTCTAAAAGTTGCTTCAACTTCTCTCAAAGACTCAATTTCAGTGGTAAACCCAAGCTTGTTGAATGAATTGCTTGGCTTGCCAAAGCCATACCAGGTAGAACACTGATTATCAACGAGAATACACAAGGATTATAGTCTATATACTCGTGAGTCAGAAACATATTATAAGTTAGGAGTCATTTTAACTGACACAAAAATAAACTAATCAATTTGTACCATAGTTCATGATTACATGGTTAGACAGTTCAAAATAAGTTTTGTTCCCCCATTATAGTCTGTATAGAAGGGAAACAAGGTATTGTTCACAAGAATTAATAACCAATACAAACCATCGTTTTGGATGCAATCGCTTGTATAGCTTGATAACCGTCATCTGCGTATTTTATGAAAAATAGCATCTTCTGCTTGACACTTCGATTCTTCTCACCATACTCTCTTTCTCACTTGATGCTTAAAATAATTAGATGCAAGTATACTGCTTGATTTGCTTTTTTTTTTTCAAACAATCCAGCTCTTCTCATCCTCCACCACGAGGTTATTTTCATATTTAGCCCTTATGTTTATTTTTTTAATATTATATCATTAACTTTTCTTTATCTTTTTTTTTGACAGATAATCTCTTGAAGTACAGCAATGTTTGTCTAGAGCAAATGATTCTTCAATGTAGTTCAACATGAATGCTCTGCAGGCATCATGTAAACAGATCTTTATGGGAAGAAAAGTCTAGGAATTGCTTTTTACTGAATCTATTACTCAGTCACTAAGAGGATTGACATGATAAAGTTCATATGATGGTCAATCGGGAGGAAAAAATCAAAATCTTCACTTGGTTTTAGACTGATCCTCCTGAAGAAATGGAGGATTTTCAGATGTAACAGAATAAAACATTCTTTCCTAGTAGCATTAATAGCGAATAATAAGAAAACTCTTAGCTTCCATGTCTATAAATATAAGCATGAAACAAGGGCATAATGGGTCTGCAGCTACTTAAACTGAGGAAGAATGTGCAAGACAAGACAGATGACATACGAAACATCAAAAGAGTTAAATCTGTCATTTAAAATAGTAGAAAATATGTACCTGTGGCCAATCCCTGGTACACGAATGCCTTTCTTTTTCATACTTTCAACAAACTCATAAGGAGTGAGACCCTGCAAAGAAACACACGGCATAGTTAGCGGTAACAAGATTTTGCAGCTTGTGGCAGATGAAATGCAAATGTAATAGTACTTTATGCCAAGACAGCTCACCCTGTCATGGGCATCCTTGAAGTATCGAGCGGCATCATCAATTGCACCACCAAATCGAGGACCAATTGTAAGAAGCCCTGTTTCATGAATTTATTCACTTTTGCATTCCGAAGCTATCCACTTATATGGAAGTATAAAAGCAATACCAGATAGTATACACCGTTGGATGGTGGAAGTATACCTGAGACAAGGCTGGAAACTAGATCCTTCCCAGCCCTCGCGGTTACAATAGTGTTATGAGCACCAGATACACATGGGCCATGATCAGCACACAGCATTATGCAAATCTGAAAATTTTAAACTGATAATGAGCTAGAGGCAACATTATGTTTGAGATCTCAAGATCAAGTCAGTCTAATGGAACCTATTGCCTATGAGAAAGAAAACTATGAAAAGTTACAATAGAATAAGGTCTGGTATGCTCAATTGGCTTATACAGTACTTAAAAAATAATAAATTTACCATGAACTGAGTTTACCCACCTCAATGAATTGCGTACAATAACGGGGAAGACTACGCTTGAACCACAAAAGAGAGATAACATCACCAACGCCATAACCTCGTTCAATAATGGTCGACATTGGCACACCAGCATAACATGGTTCTTCACCTGTAAATGAAAACAATAATAAGTGGGTAAACCTAGAAAATTTCCCGTCCGGATGTAACCTGCAACAGACAGTAAGGTAGAAAAAGCCATCAATCAGACCTCTGTCATCAGAGATTGTGGAGATGATATGCGTTGGTGCACGGACTTTTCCACTTTTGATTGCAGTGCTAAGATCCTCAGGGATTGGAGGAGGTGTAACTTCAGTTACCGGGGTAATCTTGCCTTCATCAACCTAAATAGAACAATAGATGAAGATATGAATTGCAGAAAGTTAATACTTAAGTTTGTCCCACATTATTTGTCTCGCATATCTGAACGGTATAAATACATTAAAGTCAAACATGAACATACAAGTTTATCAAATGTCTCTTTAATTGCAATTTCTAGTGCTTCATATGAAGTTGGAACAACCGCTCCGGCTTCCCTTAGAGCCTGATTTTTTGCTTGTGCAGATTCCAACTCACCACCACTTTTAGCACCCTGGTTTAAGTAAAACAAAACATGATAACCTCAAGATTTTCATGATGAAATATTGAGATTACTAGCAGTCAAAGAATGTAAAAGTAACAAGATGCTTAGAAACTCACAGCATGACCAAACTGCACTTCTGACTTGAAGAGACGAGCACAGGTTCCACTAACCCATGCAACAACTGGTTTTTGAACCTTTCCTTCTTTCAGGGCCTCCACAAGAGAGTACTCATCACGTCCACCAAGTTCCCCAAGCACAACCATCATTTTGACCTAAGACCCAGCAGCAACAGTGAAGAAAAGTTGTTAGGGACATGTACACAAAAATTTCCCGTGAGGTACTCACAAGACGATACATAAAGAGTTCATTTTTCAAATAATAGAACAAAAATCCAAGTAAAACTTGAAGATTCAGAACACTTCTTCCAATGCTATATTTTTGAAGAAATTGGTAACCAAAAGTAAATATAAACATCATTGACTATATTGATATTTAAGGAGATATGCCTTCTGGTTTCAGGCAATTTCTTCAGATGAGTTACGGGCCTGATCTTACTTGTACACATGAAGAGCCAAAGCTGCCATAGGACTGCCCAATATTTTGAACAGAGGCCATTGTGGGTTCTATCACAATTTGAAGCGCAGGATGTTGAGCAATCTTCATCAGCCACTGCTTTGGCAACAGGCTTTTCGAAAATGTTCATATTATGCTTAAACTCTGATATGTCTGATGATAGAATTACCGGAAAGTCTTGAAAGATCATTGTGGGTACTGCTTTGGTAATAGGCTTTTTTCTAAAATGTCAATACTACTTAAACTTCTGATATGTCTTATGATGGAATTATGGGGAAGTCTTAAAAACGATCATTTTGGTATGGACACGGTTTGACCTACTTGTTCTAAATAATTAATAGAAAAGCTTTTGTCATGACCATCATCTGGTCTTGGAAAGTCCAAAACTTGTTTGTTAGTATAGACTTACCAATACTTGATTGACTATGACCATCACTCAATGTGTGCAGGCGAACGATCAAGACATTGCTCTCCCATGTGATCTATCTTGACTTCAATTACGCGCATCTCCAATGGAGGGCACTCCAAGGGGATATTGTACTTGATAATTGACCAGTGCGTGGTGAACAAGGACCACACATGCCCAAAGCGATTAGACAAGTCATCTAAGAGGTGTTTAAGAGACCCCGGTATCCCACGAGGACATAAAAAGTTATTTCATCTTGTTCTTTGGCTTGTTATTGTGCCTTAAATTTTATTAGATTCACTATAGCAAATCAATGTTTAAGAAAGCGGTAGGCGGTATTAGGAGCCAGAGTTAGGGACTAGCACCTAAGGGGCCTAGGCGGGGCTTAGACTTTTTCTATATTTTTTTTTAAATTTTAAGTTTTATTTAGGTGTATTACATATTAAAAACATTAAGAAAATCTGAAAAAGTGAAAATTTTCATGCGCTAAGTTCATATAACTCACAATAGTTGGCAAAATGAGTTCAACCCCCTTAATGAAATTTAGAAAGCGGTCAGCGCAGGCAGCCCAGGCGCGAAGCATAGCGGTCTAGGGTCCGCCTTAGTGTAGGCGGAGCCTAGATGGGCGCCAAGAAGGATTTTTAAAACCTTGAGAAAATGCCCCCATCTTCTCTCTTCCTTAGGCCCAAATGGGAATCCTGCACGAGATTTCTAGATCCACTAGACACATGACTTAATTTGGATATCGATTAGCTTATGTGCTACTCATTTTATAGTTATATGATATGATCTACTTTGTCGAAGATTTAGCTGTTTAAAGATTAGGATGTTTTTCCGTTTTTAATTGTCAATGCAGTCCATTATTCTGTTATTGTTGGCATGCTTATAATAAATAAGGTCGATGTATTAGGTCTTAGGAGATTGATTATACTTGAGTATTTGGGAACTCTTAAATGCATGAACCTGGACTTAAGTTCTCCCTGATATCTCTCTTGCTCTCTTCTTTTCTTCTACACTCACTATTTTATCCTTCTTTATTCTTTTTTTTTTGTTCTTTCTTTTGTGCCACATGCTAATAGTAAAGGTCTTTGGAGGATTTCTCTCTAGCTTATATGAACTTAAGGTCTATGACCAACTCTGTCTGGCCAACTATGATTTGTAGACATAGACACAAGTGTCCTCTCCAACATGAGTATAGGTGTTGGACGTATGGTAAATTACCAAAATCCATACACGAGGCATGACTATATATGCATATTTCTTCTATATTTGACTCATATAAATTATTTAGGCTGTTCATATATTGAAGTACCTAAGTATAGTAAATTAATATCTTAACCTGTTTTCTTTTGTCACAAAGGACGCATAACATACATCACCTATGCATATTTTTAAGGGAAAGGAGGTTTACAAATTTGTTAGTAAACTAAGATAAGCTCAAAAGGTGGAGGTAGCTTCACATTTCAAGTATAAGAAAATCAACATGTCCCATGTCAGTTTGTTTTTTTTTTTTTCATTTAAATTTTATTGTTGCATATTTATTTAACAAGGTGATGGGGGTTTGGGAGTGAGGGGAGTTTGACAACCAACAACATGATTATTCAGGATATTGAGCCAGTGAAGTTGGATTTTTGGTGTAGAATGAATCATTTATCACTTCCTTTTTTTCACTGCTATGGAACGAACCACCAATCAATTCACAGAGAGAAGATCTGATTTGTCACACCAAGAATGCTATAGTAAAAAGGAAACTGAAGATTCGAATAAAAGAAATCTTTCCATCAGTAAATTCACATGAAAATAAATTACCTGTGATATATTGTTGAACCGCAAAATATGATCAGAAAGAGTTGAGCCGGGAAAAACATCTCCTCCAATTGCAATGCCTGCAATATTCAAAGAAGTCAACTTTATAACAATCGCATAAGGATTCAGTAACTTGACAGCAAAGATAGCATACCTTCATAAATACCATCTGTGACACGTGCAATTGTGTTGTAGAGCTCATTTGACATGCCTCCCTGGGATTGCATAGTCAAAATTACTATACTCGTACAATACTTCTTGTTCTTAAAACTTGAAAGGGTTCTATTTGGTTTCCATTATTGCGCAAACAGACAATGAATTTAAGCAGTAATTTAGACCTGTGATGATTTGTTGCCAACAGCTAAACTAAGAAAAGCAAAGTAAACTCCTATTACATGCTGAGTCCTTCAGTATACATTTATATGCATTAGATGATAATAGTTTCTTGTAGCAAGTATAAGCAGTATTCCTTAAAGTTATACATTATGGAGGTGAATGCAGTCACTGAGATGAGGCAATAACTTAGTTGAAAGAGAAGCTTAAATTTAGATATTTGCTACAACAGTCTACTTTTTGGGAATTAGGAGTACAGATAATCTGCTACTCGATCATTATGAAGCATGATAATTTAGGGGGGGGCTTACGAAGAATTTGTGACTATATTTTCTGAAATCACTAGCACAACAAGAACACACTTAAGAGAGACGGGAGCTAATACGAAACACAATAAAAATATATTTAAGTGAATTCATAGAAGCACAGGGTTTTCATATTTATTCTTAGAATTATCCCATCCAAGAATGATTCTTCAGGCTTTTAAAACTTAAATTTCTTTAAATTGCAACTCGCTTGGCATTAATAAGGAGGAGCCTGTCTACATGAGCATGTATGATTCCAGGGCTTTACTTGGATCTTTTGTTTTATGAAGAATCAAGGACATCCAAAAAGGCAGTAATTACATTAACATTTTGGAGGAGATAGCGGTCTTTCAAAGAATATATCAATAAACAAAAGAACCTTCTAGATACCGAGAACGTGCTACTATATGACAATGGGATGAGTTAAAAAAAAGAGCTAGTGTACACCTTACATGGAAATAAGTTTAATATAATTCTTGCATTAAGTGAGAAGCTGAGAGCATACTGATTTGGAAACAAATCCAACAGAGCCAGGTCTATAAAGCTTGCATTTAACGATATTGTCGATAGTTCCTGCAGTATCTCCAATCTTAAAAGCTCCAGCCTGAATGCCTCCAACGGTAGCAGGACCAATAACAACCTGCACATCCAACATTAGCCAAAATAGTGGTTGTCAAGAAAAGAGTGAAAAGTGTGTATTCTGACCCATAACATCTCAGAAGAAAAGACACTTAATAGTTTACAAATGTTCCAGCTATTCTGCAACAGAAATTCTTGATGTGAAAGATAGCTAGTCATCTTCTAAACCTAAACAAACTTTACATGACCAAATTAACAAATATTAACCATCTTTCTTTCTGTCTCTCTAGAATCTTTTCTACTTTCAATACTAAGAACTACTCTACAAACCAGATGATAGGTTTTGGTCACAAAAATTGGGCCTTCTAAGTTCATTGTGTTCCCTAACACATAATTTGCCTTGAATAAAAATCAATAGTGCCCCATAGCCAGTTTGTGAACTGAATAATTGGGAAACGCATAAAACTTTACTTTGACCCACAAGAGAGTCTCAAGGTAGATGGAATAGGCCATGTAAGTCAATTAAAAATTCCTTACCTTGTTGTTAGCTCGTGCAAAGGCAATGAGCTGCTTTGTGTCTGATTCTGGAACACCTTCAGCTATAATAGCTACAACTCGAATTGTTGGTTGTTTGAGGGCAGACATGGAAGAGGCAGCTGCACTGCAAATTCAACAAATTCAACTAAAATATAAATCAAATTAAATTAAAGACTAATTGCCTTTATTAAAAGCATATTAGTATGTGGAACACCGACCTTCTAAATGACGCAAAGTTGATAAAAACATCAGCTGTTGGGTGTGCGCTGCAAGCCGCTTCAATGCTACAATAGAACATCACAAGAAATAAGTTAGCATAGCGTATGTGCTGAATGCATATGATTATTGTATCCATGGAACATAATGAGCACTCTAATTGGAAACATTATGCCTGAACTATCCATGAAGATTTAGATGCAGGTTACTTTAAACTTTAAAGCCTATGTATCAAGATTCTTTGTGGTGAGCTACCAAAATTCCTTTCCCATTCAGCTCTTTATTATACCCCTAGCTGCATTTAGCAACATTGTATCTCATTTAGCATTCAACATTGTTAAAACATCTTGCAAGATCATGTATGTCTAATGAGGACTGTCAATAACCAGACTTCCATAAATAATACTAAGGACCAATTCCTTGAGAAAATATTAGATATGGAGCTTTGTTTGTCTACATAACTTAGAAAGTTAATTAGATGTGCCTGATTTTTTAATATCACTTCTTTCTTAATGTGTTTTCTATGGCAAATTACTTATACATGATGGACATAACCTGCAGAGGGAAGGCAAATGGTTGTCAACTAGCTTCTGCTCAAGTTATGTCAAGAAAGCAGGCTCGACTATCAAGATATGGAACGGGACAGGAATTGGATTAAATTAATGTCTATGGCCAGCCTCCTATCAATCTCATAATTAAATTAATTTTAACTCAATGGGAAAAGAGGGGGAATAGACTCACCTTGGATGAACTGGGATGGCAATTTCCTCCTGACCAAAGAATAGTTTTTGAAACCCCTCAGCACCGGGATTAATTATTCCAGCAACAGAAGGTGTTTCCCTTCCTGTAAATAAAATTCACCACCTTTTTACTGTCTAATTAACTTACAGAACCATAAAAATAATAGCAATCACAAGATATGCCTAGATGAATATAAATATAGAGGTAGCTAACACTTACCACAAAGGAAGTCAAAATCAAGCATCCTTTGGATGGGAAGTTGCTTGTAGTTGTAGAATAACGCTTGTGTAGTTTTTGAGAAAAGGTTTCCTGTAGCCATTATGTAGGGTGGTACTTACAGAACCTGAAAGTAGACTTACAGTTATTCCATCCCACTGGAGAAAACAAACATGGGTCTTAAACAGGAATAAGAAAATAAATACATATATGATTAAGATAGATATCCCCGTAGAAATAATTCAGTGTGAAGATTGTTGTTTTACTTTGCAAAGCAAAGACATGAGGAAGAGGAAAGTTAGGTCATATGTCAATTTAGAGTTTAGAGTTTAATAGGTTTAGTTTTCATTGCATCTTAGTAAGCAAACACCAAGAATAAAGCAAAAGGATGCAAATTCACATTCACCCCTCTTCAACGGAAAAGCGTCCATGACACACAATTTATAACAGTGTACTGAGACCAAATCCTATCAGAAATTGGTTCACTAAAATCAGAACCCAAGGGGTGCTATGGAAGATCTCAAGTTCAAGATAGGGCTATAACCTCTACTCAAAAAAAAAAGGACCAATATCTTTGACCATTACAATGACTGAATGACATTTAAAAGAACAATGCTAATCAGACCATTGTCCCACAGACGGCAATGCCCTAATTGGTGGAAGGGAAATAAGAAGAGAAGAAAGTGCCACATATCTGTTAACCACCCCCCCCCCCCCCCCCCAAAACCCCCACCCCAAAAAAAAAAAAAAAAAAAACCCAAAACCCCCGCACCAAAAACCCCTCCTCTTCAGCCAACCAGGGAGTGACACATGTCATGGTCTGAAGCCAATATTCTGAGTATCAATGTTCCTAAACACCAATCAGCTATTTTGAAGGGTTACTGGACTGCCAATGATCTACTGGTCATGTTATACATAATTTCAGTAACAAACTATTTGTTTGTTCTATTTTCATCAGCCGGCTAATTACTCCAGGCACGATGAGTTTAAATTACTCGCCGTCCTGTTTTATCCAACATTGTTTTCATCATCTTCTGTGTCTCGCGATCAACATCAGCATCTTCCTCCACACAATACTATTTACCGACCACTATGACCGCATCCCTACGAATAGGAAGTCTCTCCCCCTTATCACAGACTCTAATCAACTTAACTTCCTCTCAACTGACTTCTCTGTCTGCTTCCCTGCTATTCTGCTGCCTACAAGGCCCACACGTTCACGCATGTCCACTTTCTTTGTCCAGATCCAGGAGCACCCATTCTCATCAATATTCTTTCCTTGTACTTCCTCTCCCTGGCAAAAAACTGCCTATTAATTTCACCCATCTCCTCTCACACCCTTGAACCCTCCACTCCTTGTCAGTTACCATTTTTAGCTTCTCCTTTCCACTCCCTGCTTCCAGCTCAAGTGCTATCCGCGTCTTGTATTCACCAAGCTGTCCATACATCATCTCTGTAACTTTCTGACCACACGTGATCGTGGCTGAATCCAGGTGTCTACCCATATGAGGGAGGCAAGTTTCAATCAGAGGTAACTATCACGTGCGATGGGAAGAGAAAGTGCCCCAGAAAAATTGACCTAGGATTTTTGCCTATGCATCAAGCAGGTATGAAATAAATGACCTAAGTATTGAGTTGCTTAGTTTAAGGTCTAGGGATGTTTTAGAACTAACAAAAATGCGTGAGAAATATTTTTCAATCTTCACGTGAGATTTAATCAGAGTTACTTCAATATTGACACCAAACAAGACATAACATCACTAGTTCCACTTTCAATACCTAAGACTTTGAAGACAATGCATTGCAACTTAATAGCCGAAACAAAAATCATTCTAGAAATTTCAAACAAACGAAAAAAATCGCTAGAAAATGCAACCAGGTCTCAAACAATCAATCATCTAAAAACGAATAAACCACCAAATCGACCACAGATCAAGCTCACTCCACAGATCAAGTGCAGTTATGTGATTATATAACGTGATCCGAATCAAAACAACTCGTGATTCTAAACAAAGGGACGCAAAAAAACACAGTCAGCAATAGATCCACAATCCGCCGACAATCTCCTTCGGATCAATCGAGAACGCATAAACCCATCAGAAAACACATGAATCTTGCGCCCAGATCCAAATCAACAGCTCACACAGAACACTCTCGTCTCAACCGCAAATTTACAAACATGAAAGCAAAAGAAAGAAACTTCAAATTTGAGAAAATGGATGAATCCTACCTCAAGAGAATCGATGAGTTCTCTCTCAAGATCTCTCGCCAGTTGAGAGAGCAGAGCGAATAGTAAGCAGATCGAGAATGCCAGAATCTCTCGAACACGAGAGGCTTTATATAGAAACGAGAAGAGGCAGAAGAGCTACTCCATCAAACTCAGAGAGAGAGAAGAACAGAGGGGAGGGGGAACGAGCGAAGCACGGGCAAGGGGAGGGGGGTTAGTTAGCTAATCACCATCTTTATTTGGTCAAGATCATCCGCCACGTGGACCAATGGGAAGCGGCAGTGATCGAACCGCCGGTTCGCTGGGTCGCTTGTAACGTTTCCGTGGGCTCCTAAATTTTGTGTTAATGGGTGTGGGAGGTAGGTAGTCCGTTCGAAATCAAAATGGCTCCAGAAAATTACGTTAATACCTCCGTCTGGTGCAGCTTATTTACGGAAGTGTCACTTGCAGATCGCATTGAGCGACTCTGGGGGGCCCGTAGAAAAGCAATTTAATAATAGGGAAGATTGGGGTAAAATCGTCATTGCCCCATTAGTTTGTTTTCCCTACCGAACAAGACAAAGGCAGCTTTTTGGTACACACGAGTAATGACAAAATGCCACGTTTTGGATTGCACGAATCTTGACGCACTCTGCTCCAGTGAAACTAAATAAAATTTGAAGGGTTTTTTTAACTATGAACGCCTGCCACGCGCCACAGGATAATAATTAAAAATTGTGAAATTAAGGGAGACAGTCTGGTGGTAGCACGTGCGGTGCAGCATGCATATTTTTATATGTCAAAAATCATTATTAATTATTGATAATTACAACTTCGTTACAAAAACAAAACTAGCTGTGGAGTCGAGCTAAGCTGATGAAGAGTGAGATTGATATGTAACACATGCATATTGGGAGACAGACTTATGTCATTTCGGAAAGATTTGACCACCCAAATATGCAAGATTTACATTTATTGAAGTTGACTTTCATTATTTCAAATAATTAAAAATCAAAAAGGGCTTTTTGCTACACCTTTTTATATCAAATCATAATTAGAAAAAAAAAAAAACTCAGCCTCACAACTTTATTCGCTTCAGTCACTTCTTTTTTAAAGTAAGGGTATGTGACTATGTGTCAAGGGCTGAAGCGCTCATCAACGACAAAAGACGAAAATACTCCTAAGTAAACGCTTCAAAAAAAAAGATCGCTTCGAAAATATCCACTTCTGAGGACTGTGATTATGATCGTAGTGCTCAAAAAATGATCACAATATAGATGACTGTGTCGCAGTCCTGACAAAAATGGTTTATTTCTGAGGATTGCGACTATGATCGTGGTTCTTACAAAATGATCGCAGTCTTATTTCTGAGTATTGCAATCATAATCGCAGTCCTCGTAAAATGCGCTATTTATGAGGACTGCGACTATGATCGCAGTCCTCACAAAAATGTCATATTTCTGAGTCTTTATATGATTGTGACCTAAGGATCGCAGTCCTCACAAAAATGTCATATTTCTGAGTCTTTATATGATTGTGACCTAAGGACTACGATCATGATCGCAATGTTCACAAAAATGTCCGATATTTGAGTCTATATGAGGACTGTGAGAGACTACAACAATGGTCGCATCCCTCATAAAATGCCCCATTTTTTGAGTTTCTGTGAGGATTACGACCATGATCGCAGTTCTCACAAAATGCCCTATTTCTGAGTTAGTTCTCAGAGAACTCATCCCGAGCATGAACAAAACGAGATATGCAAAAAGGTCGATCAAAAAAAAAAATCTAAGGGCTCCGCCTAGACCCGACAGGGAGCTCCCCTGTAACACCCCGGATTATTAGACCCCCGATTTAATATAAATCTTGAGTTATTAAGACTATATAGAATATGAAGGGGAAAAAATTTTGATATTGATTAATTGAGTGTGTAATGAATTTCAATAATTTTGAGAATGTTAAGTGGTATGTATGAATATACATACATCTTAGTTATTATGTACCTAGTACTTCAATGTGTAGATATACTAGTATTATACTTGAAATATGTGTATTTACCAAGAAAACACAATCATGAAAAATTTTCTATATTTTTTTGTTAGTAGAGGGAGTAGGTGTGCATGGGAGAGAAGATCAAGAGAAAATTTTCTTGTTTTGGAGATTTTCTTGTTTTGGAGATTGGACACATGGATGAAAAGGGGATGGCAAATTTGTAATATTAAGAGAGTGTAGATCTTAAAAGAATCCAAGGAGAATCTATCTTCTTCATCCTCTTCCTAGAGAAAATTCCTCCATGGCAAAACCCTAAAACTCAAAGATCCAACCTCCTCTCTATTCCTCACTCTCTCTATTTCTCTTCCCTCTATTCCTCTTTTCTCCTCTCTCTCTCTCTCCCCCCTGGATCTGGATCCATGCACGCAGGCGGCCGGCCAAGTGATGGTCGGCCATGCGCGGTCGGCCAGGTGACAGCCGGCCAGGTGGCGGCCGGTTGAAGCTTGGGGGTGGAGGTAAGTGGGTTTTTTTCTCTTCTTCCCATTTCTCAAATCTTCATCTCCTGTGATTCATAAATCTTGATTTATCTATTCTATTTTTTCTCTGAAATTTCATGACTTATTGTAGTATTTAGTGGTCTAATTTTGAACTTCAGATTTATAGGCTAATCCATTTGCATAGAATTGATGAGAAGAAATGTTGCATTGTAGGGTATATCATGTAGTGAGGGAGTATATAAATTTTCAGATTTGGTTTTAAATCTTAAACCTTCAAATTTCAATCTCATATCTTGCTTTGATGGTGATGAAACTTTAATTTGAGCGTTAGGTGAGATTAATTCTTGATCTATGTTGTTTATTCTTAAATTGAATCCAATCCTTAAAAGAATTATGGGTAAGATCAAGTTTATAAGCCCCTCCTAAACCATTAGTGTAGATTGAGATTCTTGAAGGATCTTATACTTATGATGGTTGAGCCTCTTGCCATTCTTCCATAATAACTATGAAACAAAATCAAAATCTGATTTTTGTGATGTTAGTGAGATAAAAGAAAATTTTTATGGTGTGGTTAAAACTATGAAGTTGAAGGTGGTTTAAGGAGAGGATAATGGTAAATTAAGTTATGTTAGAATTATTAATGTTCTTATGAAATTTGCTCATGATCAACAATTTTAAATACTTAAATTCATAACTTACTTATGATTCAATTTAGGTGAAAAGGTTAAAGGGGAACTTGAGAAATTCTTAATTCGAAGCACTTTTGAAATAGTAGTACAAAGCTGTTAAAGTCTGTTAAAATCTAAAATTTGAAACTTGGGATTTTTTTCGTATGGGTATTTGGAATGAAATAGGTCATGTAATATACCGTTGGGAAAAAAATCGAGTTTACTTTCCAACGGCTCTTGCGATGTTCTAAACAAAGGTCTGTACTGGGAATTATCGTTGAAATATGACAGACTAGTTGAAGATACCGAATTGCAGAATTTTGAATGTTTAGAAGATTTTTGTTTATTTAGAGTTGATCATGCGAATTAAGCAGGTCATATAATATATCGTTAGAAAGTTCAGTAAGTCTAATTTTCAGTGAAAGTTTTCGTGTCTTATTCTTATATCAAAAAGAGGAGTTATGATAAAAACATCGTCGATTGTTTGGGAGGCCAGATTATTTGAATTTCTATTTAGGTGGGAACTATGTGAAATTTATAGAAATTTATATACAAGCATGTTGAGTTGAGCCTATAACTAAACGCATTTCTTCTATTAACGCATGTTATGAACGTGGGTATATCGTAATTATTTATTAAAGTATTAACTCTTTATAGTAATGTCTCATTAACGGTGTTACATACATACTCTGTGTGTTGACAATTATTCTCAAACTTAAATTAGCTTCTAATATTACTGACAAATAGGGAATTATTGTGTTATAGGCTCCAAAAGACATATTCGCCCTAACACATAACCCCTTCTAATGATCTAGTAAATTTAACTATGAATAAAATTTTATCGGCAAATAGTCAGTGGAAGAATCATGAAACGCCGGAAGTTACTTGTGAAGATTATAGTTCTACAATTTTAACTAACTGATAATTGGACAAGTTAACAGTCAACACTAAATTATACTGAAAGTAGACTAATAAATAAGTGAACATGGACATTACTTGAAAAGAAAGATTCTTTTGGTGTGATATCAAACTTGGGAAATCAGAATGATAAGATCGGTAGTATCAAGATCGATATTGGCGAAAATCCAAATAGTTTCAGAGTTTAACTCAATCTATAAATAAGTGAGGATAATTGTTATATATATATATATATATATATATTATATATATATATATATATATATATAATATATATATATATATATATATATATATAAATCTTGGTTGCGACCACACTAGTTACATTGTATCAAAGAAATTTAAGGCATAACTGATTGTTAGGTCTTATTAAATTGTGTGTTAAATCAAGAAAGTTATATTTCAATTAACAAGTATATAAGAAATTTCATCTTCTCCTTACAGTCTCAACTTACCTATCCGTCTAGCCAGGCTCTCTGAGCAAGTAATACTTTTGCATACAGATGATGTATGTTCCATAAATTTGCTAAACTTAAAACATACTGAATTATGACTTTCAATTATATGTATTACATCTTATCAATTCTAATTAAGTCCCTTTCTTTTATTGGGTGTGATGTCTTGCAATACGCCATAGGTTAAACAGTAACTCTGACGTTTCAATTTACTCTACTTTTTATGAACAAATTTAAAATCTATTTAGAGCATCACATAGAAAGTACTCATATTATATACACATATATAGCTTTGTAAGGAAAAAAAGAAAGTTTCACCACATTGTTTGTTAGGAGAGTGTCTATTGCGGTCAATTGGTATTAACACTAAACGTGGGTAGTCTTGGGAGTATTAGATTCTGAATCAATATTGCATTCATAGTCACCATGAAAGGTATACTAAGGCAGGCTTAGAATTGAACACATCTTTTCTAATGAGTATTGCAATAAATATGAATTTATTCTGAATTTTTTAACCATTCTCTCTCTCTTTTGAACTCCAATCTAGATAGTGGTTACAGACAAATTGACTGAAATAATATAAGTTTTTAAATTGGTTTTACATTAAATTTTAGAGATATAATGCTGGGAACCAAATTGATAAATTGAGAGAACAGAAAATCATGAAAAGTTGCTTCCTTTTGGCATAACGAGTGATATATAAAAATAGCGTTGCATAAATGTGAATGGAAATACATGTCTAGCATAATAATTCATGTGACTATGCAGTGTTGTAAGCGTTCCCTCAAGAATTATCTTAATAATGTATGAATTTGAATGATTAATAGATTATTACTATTAGTGATTGATATAATTGTTGATATATGATTGCATGTAGTATGTTGCATAATTAGAGCAAGTTTGATAATTGATTCTATGTATATTGCCTGTGTGCATGATCTAATATGTACATGTTGAGTATATTTGTTAATTGTGTTGTTGATCATATTTTGAATAAAATTAATGATATGTGTGTGGTACATATTTGAGAATTGGAGTGAAAGACCGGATAAGCTGAATTTGTTGTTATAAATAAACTCAAAAATATATGAATAGGATAGTATATAATATTTTGGCTTGTATGTAGTATTGTACGGACATGATGTGTTTACACACACACACACACACACACACACACACATATATATATATTAGAAGGAAGTGGTCGGCGGGAGCCAGTGGAAAGGGGAAGACGTTTTGTGTAACGGTCTCAGATTTCTAATGATCTCAATTTACATAAACAACTCTATTGATTAACAGATTATCATACTCATCTCCAATATTCTTAAAAATTTTAGCAGCACCTCTTTTGTAAATACTGAATGTCTAAATATACATTTCATATCACAATAATTTCGGCCAATACCAGCCTACTTATCTTCAATCCAAGTATATAAACCAACCCAACAATCGCCCACGCAATCATAAATATAATTCGGCTCACACGACCTCTTTATATGAAAACTCAATAATTAAGTGCTCGAGAGCAACCCTCTCTGCATCCACATAATAATGTCAAACCATCTTTAACTCAACTCATCATAATTATAATCAAACTCATATCTCCATACAATACATGGATTCAGACTATCCATCTATTCAACACTAACACTTGTTATAAGTACACGTCAAATAGGATAATGAACATATACAATAAGAACTAAATTACAATCACACCAAGTACAACTCTAAAACTTTTCTATGTAACAGGATTTCCAACAAGGCGCTTGAAAGCTTACATTGAGTTTTCGCCTCACCATGACCTGAAAATATAATAATCTGTGGGGGGGGGTGAGCTCAACAGCTCAGTGAAGAGATAAAAAAGAAAATCAGAGGATAATGAATATAATTAATAATAAGCATGATTTTTTGAGTAATAGAGCAAATCTGGATGAATAAGAGAAACAGAGAATCAATAACATATGATGAAACTATTGGGCTCCAAAATCTTCGGGGACGGTCTGACTCTTTTGGTTCTACATTTCTTATGACATTTCTCTGTACTCTATGCCACATGCTACAAGGTCTATAAGACCTGTAAAATTATAACTCGGCGATTTTAGTTTATCATCAAAATTTTCTTATGTATTCATAGTATGTAACACATATGTATTTTAGATATCAAGCACGGACGCGCCAATCACACACCCACCATCTTATATATAGTGCATGCGTTCAGATAACACATGCATCATAAAACATACTTGTATAATATATAATCATATCATACTTCTCATAATACAATATCGTATCACACTCCAAGTAATGCATGAATTAACCTGTACACTTTCACACAATTTACAGTATTTCATTTCAATCAGCTAAATTTATATTCTGATGTTTTCATTATCATATACGATCCAACATACCCCTAGTGTCACACACACATATGTATCACACATAGCCATTCATTCTCAATTATTTGTAAAGATGCAAATATATGTATATCATAGCACTGTCTTCGCACTCCGCCAGTGCAATACGGGTCCCTTCCTTCGGATATATGTATATAGCACCGTCTTCGCACTTCGCCCGTGCAATACGGGTCCCTTCCTCCGGATATATGTATATATATATATAGCACCGTCTTCGCACTCTGCCAGTGCAATACGGGTCCCTTCCTCCGGATATATGTATATAGCACCGTCTTCGCACTCCGCCCGTGCAATACGGGTCCCTTCCTCCTGATATATGTATATAGCACCGTCTTCGCACTCCGGCCGTGCAATACGGGTCCCTTCCTCCGGATATATGTATATAATGCAATAACACCGTCTCCCCCTCCCGCCCGGCTCCCGCCCGGCCCCTTCCTCTAATGAGCAAGAAAGCGAAAAACATGCTTATATTTACATGCAGATAACAACAATTGTAGTAACAATATGAATATCAATTAAACACTATGGTTTGCTTTGCAGATCATCAGTTCTATTACTGAAGAACTTCATGTGGTTCACTGCATGTGTGTACATACACTCAGATAACAATCACTTCATCATATTACAACAATTTGACCATTTATTATAGTTCGATACTCAGCTTATCACTTCTATCACTGGGGAATGTATGTAATTTACTGTATATGTGTATGCAAACATAAGTTACATTTCACCTTCCTGTTTAGTACTTCTATTATCAATAAGATGTACATGGTTTACTGGTTATACAATCACACATGAGTTGTAAGCGAACAATAAAGTAACCTACGTATCTCATTCATATAAATTGAGTTCTCATTCATATTATCAACAACTGCGTATCCAGATAGAGGTGTATGTGTATGAGCATGTATAACTGTATACTGAAAAACACCTAGGGGGGTGAATAGGTGTAAGTGCTAATCTAAGAAACTTAATGCAAACTAAGTGCGCTAAATGCGGAAGCTAATGCAAATTATGCACAAACTAATACAATACAACAAGTGTAGCCGAATTCCCCTTGCGAGGCTCTGAACTAACTCCCCTTGATTCCCCTTGAAATGGGTTGAGGTGCTATGTGAAGCTCTTGTTGGATGAGTATAAGTTAGGCACACACACACAAGCAATCCAAGGAATATGAAATACACACAATCAAGCCAAGCATATAAGAATGAATTGCAATATAAAAGATGCAAGGCAACACAAGCAATGTATAAGATATGAATGAATCAATGCTCAACACAAGCAAGTATGATATGATGAGTATGATGCTTTGCACAATTATAAGAGAGAGAGTTAGAGAGACAATGGATCAAAACGCAAACACCAAGATTTGTTTCGAGGTTCGAGCACCTTGCTCTACATCCCCGCCTACACCACCATGTAGGATTTCCAATCCACTATCTCCCACCGAGGGAACCTCTACCGAAGAGGATTTGTTACAACTCTAGGAGTACCAAACTCCTCTCTCAAACAACCACCTCACAACCGAGGGTGGGCCCGTAGCCAATACAACAACCAACAACAACAACACCTCTACCGAAGAGGCTCACAACCAATCTCAATCACCTCACACTTGAGGGATACAAACCAATCACCCGATCACCTCTACCGAAGAGGGATACAATAAGAATAAGGGTGTACAACTTAGAGGTTACAACAACAACCTCAAAACTCTCTCTTTCTTTTTCTCTTTCCACAAAACAAAGATCCTAATAGTTTAGGATAGAAGATATAGCTCAAGTGTGGAAACTAGGTGTTTTTGGAAACAAGCAACAAAGAAAAACTACTTGGGAAATCTCTTGTATATGATAGAAAATGAAATATCAAATCAAAATCCCAAAACCTAGTTTTCTTTGATTTTCCAAAAACCCAAAACAAATAAAGATGGGAAGTTTTTAAAGCCCAAAAACTCTTTTAAAACTCTTTTAACACTTCAGAAAACTGAAAATTTTTCTCTTAGAAAATTTGGCCAAAATCCCCAAAGAGATGGGGTTTATATAGCCCCTATACAAAACTAGCCGTTAGGCTGATGTGGCAGCCTGACAGGCCACCGGTCGACCGGTCCGGTCGACCGCCAACGGTCAGAATTATGACCGTTGGGCAACTGCGGTCGACCGGCCCGGTCGACCCAGAAAACCCGAGAGCAGAGCTCTCAACTCGGTCGACCGTCCCGGTCGACCGTCCCGGTCGACCGTGCCTGTGCCTAACAGACGTGCACGTCTGTGCACGTCGGTCGACCCGAACGGTCGACCGGCCCTTGGTGCGGTCGACCGTCAGGGTCGACCGACCAGCCTGTCAGCACAAAAACAAGGTCAGAAAATTTGAAAAAATATTTTCTAAAAAATCTTTTATCTCTTTTAAAAATACCATAAAAATTGTTTTATCATTTTATATTGAAACTCAAACAAGTGATAAAATTTCAAGACAATATATCAACATATCAATTCATTTTTGTGTCTTGCCAATTTTATCAAAAACAAAACTTGTATTTTTGTCAAACTTGATTTTTCAATAGGAAATCTGATTTTCCTAAAAACTTATAGAAATACAAAAACATGATATTTGAACATTATTAAGCATGATGCATATGGACATAGGTCTAATACACATTCAACAAATATATCATAGTTTTTGTCTTTAATTACAAAAATATGTTTATACCAAAACATAAAACTACATGAATAAGTATGTCAAACTAAGTTGTATAAGTCATATAAGCATGTATGTATATAGAGCACATCTAATATACATATAAAACATGTAAACTTATTTTGATCAAACTATTCATGAAAACTCATATCGGTTAAACTAAAAACCGAAAAACCAATATCCAAACATGTGTGTGTTTTGTGCACTTGAGCATATCAACTATACTAAGCTTTACAAATGGATCTAAAACTCTATCTAAACTAGGATACCTAAGTCTTCTTGTCGATCTTCCATCTTCAAGTAGACTCGATCCCAAACGCGTGATCCTCCAAGTGCAAAGGTATGATCTTTAAGCTTTGGCACCGGAATCAACATGGAAAGCTTCTAAACTCCTTGTTGAAGCTAATCACCAACTAATATCATGTTAATGATCTGAAACTTAGAACACAAGAATATTAGTAAACATAACTACATGAGTTGATCATCATCAAAACTAGAGTGGAAGGCCATTGGGCCAACAATCTCCCCCTTTTTGATGATGACAAAACTCAAGGAGTTATATATGCATGGATTAAAGATAAGCTTCAAGGAAGCTCCCCCTTAACTCATGCATAGGGATAAACAATAAATATATGCAATGAATATTAAACATGAAACATGCATATGCATAAACAATAAATGGTTCTAGATATCAAATGGAATATTCAAAACAAAATAAGCTCTAGATACCAATTACAAAGCAAACTCTATAAATCAATTAAACTTAATATTCTTGAGATTAAAACATAATATATGCATAAACATAAGCATGCATATAAAACTTCATAAATCTTTCTCCCCCTTTTTGTCAATCATCAACAAAGGGGTAATCAAAACCATAAATAAAACGAGGGGTAAAAATCTTTATCCCCCTTTTTGTTAATCAAAAACAATAAAAAAAACAATGTTCTCCCCCCTTTTTGTCTAAAACAAAAACAAAGTCAATAAGGGGTGACTATCAATTTGGATATCAATAGAAAATATGTCAATG
Source organism: Agave tequilana (assembly GCA_038442645.1). Taxonomy (NCBI): domain Eukaryota; kingdom Viridiplantae; phylum Streptophyta; class Magnoliopsida; order Asparagales; family Asparagaceae; genus Agave; species Agave tequilana. The sequence goes on from JAVJIF010005225.1 coordinate 234,583, forward strand.
AAGCATCTTGATACCAAATGAAAATAAACAAAGATCAATAAGTGTTATATGCTATATACATTCATGAAGAGGAAGACGCTAAGTTAGCTTCCCTACACATATGCATTACATGAAGAAGGGATGACAAGCCCCAATTCACATAACACATATTATGTAATGCATAAGAGGAGATGTGAAGCTCCCCCTACACACGTATATCATATAAAGAAGAGTTGTCAAGCTCCTCAATTTATAATATACTCAACATGAATCCATATGTAAGAGAGATGTTAAGCTCTCCTTGCATATAGGAAATACAAATCAAAACTTTTGTGTATTCTCTTTAAACAAAATTTTGAGATATCAATTGAAAATCATCATCATGAAAACAATCGATACCAATTGAAATTAAACATAAATCTTGAATATCTAAACATGAATCTTGATACCAATTGTAGAATATTTTTCATTTTAAACATATGATACCAAATTGAAATTTAATAATTTTTATCATAAAGTAAGGGAGTGGAAATCAAATACCAATTGAAATAAAATATGAAATACACATTTTCTCCCCCTTTATGAAATACCAAAAGAAACAATGAACATTATTATTTTTTCCAAGCTAAACATGTGCATAGGCTTGAAATAAAATATCAATTGAAAAATGAATCAATTGAAATAAAATTAAAACTCAAGGTGTTGGGTCATGCTAGAGCTTGAGTAAACAAAAACTAAAATTTGTGATTTTTTTTTAACACAAATAAAACATATATGTATGAAAATTTAGATACCAATAGAAATTGATACCATTGAAATTGAAGCATACATACATAAACAAATATATGAGTATACCAAAAATGTCAAAATTGATACCAATTGAAAGAGTTCAATGATACCAATTGAATCAACAATAATAATCAAGTATATATCTCATATAATCTACCACCCAATCAAGGTTCAAGTTTTTAAATTATTTTCATTTAAAGCATACATGACCATGATCTCCCATCCAACCGCCCTTAGAAGGTAGGGGTTTTCAAAAATAGATTTGAAATTTAGTTTTGTTTGAAAATCTCTACCATATGAAGAATATCGCAACTAGTTAAATGGAAAAATTTGTTAACTAGTACGAAATCCTTCAAGTAAGGAATAAAACAAAATTGTTTTCATAAAACACATGTAAATCACATAACACTTAAAAACACTCAATATTCAATAAAGTCCATACATGCTCATGAAAACATACTCATGAGAAATATTTAAAAAATGGTGAGTGTATAAGTAATGTGTGACATGGCATTATGAAATTTCCAATATAGCTCAAAATTCCTTGAAACAAGAAAACTAAAAAATTAATATTATTTAATCTTCAAGGCATATGTATGTCTAATACAAACCAAAGTATACATACATATCCAAGATACAAACGAGTCCACAAGGATATATGCATGAAGGCACGTGGCTCAAAAAGGATAGTCATGTATATCTAATAGTTTGGACAAGATAAGCATATACATGAAGTTTAAATACAAATACATGAAAACATGAAAAACTAAATCTTCATCAAGACAAATTTCATTTCAAGGTATATGTATGAATTGTCAACACAATAATTATACATACATATCCCTAAACACAATTGAGTCCATATATATATATATTTGCATGAAAGGCAAATGACTCAAGGGGTATACATGTATATCTTAAAGTTTGGCAATACAAACATATACATGAAGTGAAACACACAATCATAAAACTAATTCAAAAATGGAATACAAGTTTGAAATGTATGAATCATCAAAACTAGACTATACTAGCACATCTAATGGGAACAAACAAGCATTCAATCCCAAACATATATAGATTATTTGTAGCCCACTCTATGTACAAGTATATAACTAGTCTTAATGAAAACTAACATCTAAACATATATTCAAAACATGAAGCATTAAAACACAATATAAAAATCATCATGATAAAACAAATACATGATTATTATGTGAATTCACATGTATTAGATTCATGATGTACATTATAGCTTAAATAAAGGTGAGAACACTAAGTATGGGTTCACATAAGCATGTGTGTCTCAAATACTATACATGTATGTCAAGGATCTAATAAACATGGAATGAACATACTAATCCATAGACATCAAAAACATGCTATAAACAATGGTATGAAAGCATGTAAAGAATAATAAGGAGTTAATAATTGTTACCAAAACCTAGAAGGCAACTCTCCTTGTCTCCAAATATGGTGGTCATCTCCACCAAATCTTCCCTTGAAAGTGATGCATCCAATTGATTTCCTTTAAGTACGGAACGCATCCACTCCAAGGTGTCATCACTCTCACGTCATGTGAGAGCCCACACCTACATTAAACAAAAGAGGGGTGGTCTTGGGTACCCATATCTTCTTGGGTCCATGGGGGTTAGTACCTTCTTTAACCCAAATAAATTTCTTTGCTAAATTTGAAACATTTAATCTATCATAACAAAATTTAGCAAGATGGCCTTTTCGGCCACAATGTGTACATGTGTACACATGAGCATACTTGTGTTGATGGTGTCCGTGTGAAGCATGTGTATGCCGTGATGGGTGTGCATGCATAAAGGATGGAACTTGTTTCTTTCGAACCAAGGATTCCAATCGTGTATGGTTCTTAGCACATTGGCTCATAGTGGAGCCCAAACAATCTACTCTCTTCTTTAGCATACAAATATCATCATTAATCCTAGAAGAAGAGGTACATGCATTAGGTAGTCTAGATGAAGAGGCTACACTAGCATGGCAAACATGAGAATCAACCTTATTTTGAAAAGAAACATTTTTCTTTAAACATGCATCCAAATCATTTGAAATAGAAATTATTTTGTTTTTCAAAGCAACATTCTCTTTTAAAACAAAATCAACTTTAGAAGACAAATTTTCATTTTTCTTCAAAAGAGTTTCACAATCATTTTTAGACTTTAAAAATTTATTTTCTTTTAAAGCAAGTTCCAATTTAGATCTCAATGAATCCCTTTCATTATAGACCTCAACCTTTTCTTGCAAAACACAATCAAGTCTAGAATGCAAACACTTATTTTCTTTTTCAATTTCTAGACTTTTCTTTTTCAAAATCTTATATTTTTCAATTAGTTTTTCACAAACAATGGAAAGTTCTTCATTCAAAGCATGGGCATCAATATGATCATTTGAAGAACTAGCATCATCATCACTATCTAATGGAGTTTCCGAGTGTACCTCAAGGGAGTCATTCCCTTGGACCATATAGCATTGTTGTGGCTCGGATTCTCCGCTAGATTCCTCTTCTTGGATTGGCAATTGAAGCTTGGAGGTGGTGGTTGTTGTCAACTTGTTCCACACTGCAAAAGCGGAATCAAGATTAGAAACACACATAAGATAATCTTTAGGTAATGTGCTTCTAATAGCTTCTAGGGCTTGTGCATTGGCCCCTATATGATTGCAATCACCAAGATAACATCTCTTGGTGGCCACAAGGAAAACATGCAAACCTAGGGTCTTTAGGTACATGGACATCCTATACTTCCAAACATCAATGTTGGAAGGGTCAAAACTAGGTGGGGTCATGAAGTCCATGGTATAAACTAAATATGTGCAAACAATCAAATGCAAATGTAGATTAGCAAGCAAATGGATCTCACTCCTAGGATGTTAAGCCTAAGTATCAGGAGCACTAGCTCTGATACCAATTGAAAAACACCTGGAGGGGGGGTGAATAGGTGTAAGTGCTAATCTAAGAAACTTAATGCAAACTAAGTGCGCTAAATGCGGAAGCTAATGCAAATTATGCACAAACTAATACAATACAACAAGTGTAGCCGAATTCCCTTGCGAGGCTCTGGACTAACTCCCCTTGATTCCCCTTGAAATGGGTTGAGGTGCTATGTGAAGCTCTTGTTGGATGAGTATAAGTTAGGCACACACACACAAGCAATCCAAGCAATATGAAATACACACAATCAAGCCAAGCATATAAGAATGAATTGCAATATAAAAGATGCAAGGCAACACAAGCAATGTATAAAATATGAATGAATCAATGCTCAACACAAGCAAGTATGATATGATGATGAGTATGATGCTTTGCACAATTATAAGAGAGAGAGTTAGAGAGACAATGGATCAAAACGCAAACACCAAGATTTGTTTCGAGGTTCGAGCACCTTGCTCTACATCCCCGCCTACACCACCGTGTAGGATTTCCAATCCACTATCTCCCACCGAGGGAACCTCTACCGAAGAGGATTTGTTACAACTCTAGGAGTACCAAACTCCTCTCTCAAACAACCACCTCACAACCGAGGGGTGGGCCCGTAGCCAATACAACAACCAACAACAACACACCTCTACCGAAGAGGCTCACAACCAATCTCAATCACCTCACACTTGAGGGATACAAACCAATCACCCGATCACCTCTACCGAAGAGGGATACAATAAGAATAAGGGTGTACAACTTAGAGGTTACAACAACAACCTCAAAACTCTCTCTTTCTTTTTCTCTTTCCACAAAACAAAGATCCTAATAGTTTAGGATAGAAGATATAGCTCAAGTGTGGAAACTAGGTGTTTTTGGAAACAAGCAACAAAGAAAAACTACTTGGGAAATCTCTTGTATATGATAGAAAATGAAATACCAAATCAAAATCCAAAACTTAGTTTTCTTTGATTTTCCAAAACCCAAAACAAATAAAGATGGGAAGTTTTTAAAGCCCAAAAACTCTTTTTAAAACTCTTTTAAACACTTCAGAAAACTGAAATTTTTTCTCTTAGAAAACTTGGCCAAAATCCCCAAAGAGATGGGGTTTTATAGCCCCTATACAAAACTAGCCGTTAGACTGATGTGACAGCCTAACAGGCCACCGGTCGACCGGTCCGGTCGACCGCCAACGGTCAGAATTATGACCGTTGGGCAACTGCGGTCGACCGGCCCGGTCGACCCAGAAAACCCGAGAGCAGAGCTCTCAACTCGGTCGACCGTCCCGGTCGACCGCGTCTGTGCCTAACAGACGTGCACGTCTGTGCACGTCGGTCGACCCGAACGGTCGACCGGCCCTTGGTGCGGTCGACCGTCAGGGTCGACCGACCAGCCTGTCAGCACAAAAATAAGGTCAGAAAATTTGAAAAAATATTTTCTAAAAAATCTTTTATCTCTTTTAAAAATACCATAAAAATTGTTTTATCATTTTATATTGAAACTCAAACAAGTGATAAAAATTTCAAGACAATATATCAACATATCAATTCATTTTTGTGTCTTGCCAATTTTATCAAAAACAAAACTTGTATTTTTGTCAAACTTGATTTTTCAATAGGAAATCTGATTTTCCTAAAAACTTATAGAAATACAAAAACATGATATTTGAACATTATTAAGCATGATGCATATGGACATAGGTCTAATACACATTCAACAAATATATCATAGTTTTTGTCTTTAATTACAAAAATATGTTTTATACCAAAACATAAAACTACATGAATAGGTATGTCAAACTAAGTTTGTATAAGTCATATAAGCATGTATGTATATAGAGCACATCTAATATACATATAAAACATGTAAACTTGTTTTGATCAAACTATTCATGAAAACTCATATCGTTTAAACTAAAAACCGAAAAACCAATATCCAAACATGTGTGTGTTTTGTGCACTTGAGCATATCAACTATACTAAGCTTTACAAATGGATCTAAAACTCTATCTAAACTAGGATACCTAAGTCTTCTTGTCGATCTTCCATCTTCAAGTAGACTCGATCCCAAACGCGTGATCCTCCAAGTGCAAAGGTATGATCTTTAAGTTTTGGCACCGGAATCAACATGGAAAGCTTCTAAACTCCTTGTTGAAGCTAATCACCAACTAATATCCTGTTAATGATCTGAAACTTAGAAACACAAGAATATTAGTAAACATAACTACATGAGTTGATCATCATCAAAACTAGAGTGGAAGGCCATTGGGCCAACATATACCTCATGTTACACTTAATCACATTCATACTTCAGTATCATTCATATGTAAAAATCAATTTACACACAAAATATTATCAATGTCAATCGTTTAGTATTTCGTCTAACCATTGATTACACTTTTAATACATAAATTCATAATTCGTACGAGTAAGTCTTACATTTAGCTATACTTCACCCTTCATACATCTTATTGTTTAACTGATAGAGTTGATTGGCCACCAATCAGGTTTTTGACTTACTCTAATTGTTCACTATAGATGATTGCTTAATAGTTATACTCTAACAATACTCACATTTCTTTTATCAAAATTTTTACGCGCATTCACAAGGTATAATACTTAATGATTTAAGTTCAGTATGCAAGTGTAAATGATCATCAAATTTTATATCGATTTTCGAGTTTATCAAAAGTTTATTGGTTCTTCCGTTCTCCTTTCAGGTGATTAAGTGTTATCGTTACCAACCCACATATTGGGTTCGCGTAATTATGTATTGGTTGTTATTTGTGGCAATCATCCATATACAATCCCATTAGTCATTCTAGTTCCACATGACTTGGTTACATTAAGAGCTTCAGGCTTATTCATCTGACCATAGCCACATTCAGTTAGTACATTAGGAAGTTTAACTTTTTATTTGTACACTAGTATAGTTTTCACTGATTGTGACACCATATCTACTTCTTATTCTTGCACTAACTAACTGACCCTTTTTACATGCAAAATTAAGAAGGGCTTAGATGTCCACAGTTAGAGTACGAGGACACTTAATTAAGTTAGCATATATAAGATTAACTCATACACATCTTGCTATCGGATGTAGTCTCGTCTTATCTTCCTTAATTCCTAATGGTTGTATTCATAGTCATAATTGAATACTTCGCTTCTAAACCCAAAATTTGTATCTTACGGCCTTCAATCGTTCATCGGGCTAACTTGATTATTCATATAAGGGAACCATCATAAAATCTTTCCCTCCTACTTGTGAAAAATCATATACTTGCTTTGTGACACGGATAATTCAATCTAATGCAGTATTCGAAAACAAGGTGGACAATATTAGAAAGACTTCATCAACTTGTAGTGCAATTATTTGTGATAAAACTGAATGATGACAAAAAGAAGAGACATGATCGAAGCTTACTAGAATTTATCAATTATGCGCAAAAGATTTTTACAAATGATAAACATGAGTTACTCGCTCAAAACCTGATCTAACAGTCTTTGACAAATTTCTCAACTACTCCATGTACATTTCAGGCCATCCCACTCATTGAATAGCCATTAAATCATTTCACTATAGCAGTTTTCTTACAGTTGGAATTATATTTTTTAAGTTTCACCTACTGTACTTACATTGTAAGGTATACTACTTGTGAATTTAAATACACAAGTCTGGATTTCGGAGGTAAAATAGTGATGTTGTAGGAGTCACTTGAGTATTTTACTTTCTAAGACATATGATGCATACAACACTACTGCAATATAGTCCAAAGGGCCTGGTAGGAGAGTTTCAACGTACTATCTCTTCCTTACAGGGTCAAGATATCCTTTGATGCTTTCATGACTCATATTTTGTAAATTTACAACTTTCAGATATAACTTAATTAAATCTTTCATTATAAGATCATGAGATTTTCTTTCTTAGAGCATCGATCAAGGCATTATAGGTGTGGATGTTCAGGGTACCATCTCATCTTCTTTGTATACAATATTTAATGAAGGGAGAGCTTAGGTTTAATTTAGAGACCTTCGTGTTCTCAAAATTTCTTTTTTAGATATCCCGGGACAAACTTTAACTTTGTACATAAATGAACTTGAAGTCAAGTCCTACACTTGAAGGTTTTGTGGGGCATTTTTCTATAACAATAAGAATCAATCTTTTTCAACTACCCTGATGAATTACAAGATTTTCATGAAAATACCCACCCCATTGGCTCTTCTATTGTCATAATAACAATAGTGATCTTTTTACTTTCTTTAACCAATTTTTGTAGATTGAGCTCATACCCGACGTTATGTAGTTCATATGATTTGTAGTCAATTGTACACAAGGGACCATAATAGCAAGTGGTTTATACCATACTAGAGTTTTACATGAAGACATCTCTAAGTAACCCACCAACATACCCATCTATCGATTTCTATTATGTAATCCAAGAACTAAGATGAGATTTTTATCATCCATTCAATATAAGCCCACAAAAGAAATTTTAACCTATGAAACATCAAGGTGGGAAAAAAAACTTGAGTTCAATAGATGAAAACCCATTCATCCATTCAAGAAACCCACACCAATAATTTCATATCTAAGCATGCTTGAGGTATAAATCATGAAATATTAACTCAAGATGAGTATGTGTTGTAATTGAAATTTTAGAAAGTGACTTTGGGTCAAAAGGAAAGAGATCTCCCTTACCTATAGATCCATAAGAAGACCCGTTGCCCGCCACCGCCTTGAGTGCCGCCGTGCCGCCGCGGCTCTGGCCGCGCCTGGCCCCTGCCCCGGCCGCCCCTGGCCGCGGCCCCAGCCGCGCGCGGCCTCGCCCACGGCCACCCGGCCATCGTCCGCCCTGCGAGAGAGAGAGAGAGAGAGAGAGAGAGAGAGAGAGAGAGAGAGAAGAGAGGAAGAGGAAAGGGAATTTGAGAGAGATGGATCTAAGGTTTGATATTAGGGATGATGAAGAATGAGAAGAGAGATGGGGAAATATTCATCTCTTAATTAGCACAAACCCCCCTATCACAATACATAATACCTAATCAATTTTATCTCTCCTTTTTCTTCTCATGCCACATGTAATCACATAGTCTAAGGTAAATCCCAACCCTTCATCATCCCCTCTCATGCACACCAACTCCCTCCACTAACTCTCTTTCAATATTAAATTCTTGTATTTACAATTATGATGATATTTTTGTATATAACTTATATATATATACACACATATATCCATTTACATATACAAGTCCATACACTTATACACACTTATTCATATTTGCCTAATTTTCAATCCACTAAAATTCTTTCCCACATAAATGTGAAAATATTCATTATACAAAATACTTGATTTTATTCTCACCCCTACTAAAATTGTATACTCCCTTAAACTAAGAGCTAAAATTTTAAATAAATCATGTAAATCAAATATTAGGATATTAATGATCGGCGTTTTACATTTTGTATATATATTCTGAAGGAAGGAGCCAGCGGGAGCTGATAGGTTTGAAGACAGGGTATGACATGGTGTGTTGTTATTTGAAGGAAGGGGCCAGCAGGAGTTGGTGGATGCGAAGACGGGGTATGCGATGGGTCGTGTGTCATAAAGTAAAGATGTGCTTATTCAAAATGAATGGTATTGTATGGTTTGTACTTGATGTAGGACAGTTAAACTTCACTTTACTATAAGAGATAATGAAATATTATATGATGTGCGAAAGTGTATAGGTTAACCCATGCATTACTTGAAATGTGATGTGATATTGTAATATGAGAAGTATGATATGATTATATATTATGCAAGTATGCATTGTGATGTATGTGTTATCTGAATACATAAACTATATTTATGACTTAATTATAGTGATTGGTGTATTATAGTGTGGAATACACGACATGTGAGTAACACACACTATATATACATAAGACGAGTTCAAACAACTAAACAAAAATTTATTTTATATAACTCATAAATCTTTTCACACGAAAAGATGAAAATCCAATTGGGAATTTATAATCATGAGAGTTGAATTGTCCCCAAAGATTTTAAACACCATGGTCTTGATTATTAAACCATGGGATGTTTTTTATTCTTTATGCCTTCTTACTCTTTCAGATTTTATTTATTACTTGAATATTCATGTTTCCCCTTGATATGTTATCATTCCCTGATTTATTCTTATTCTACTCACTGAGCTGTCGAGCTCACTCCCCCTCAGACTGATATATTGCAGATTGCTTTGAGGTAGGGGTCCGGTTTATACTGCGCGAAGTTCGTTCTGAATCAACCTAATTTTTTATAATCTAATCATGTTATACTTCTGAAATAATTGTGCTTATAAATGATATATGGTTGTGAGATGGATGGTTAATCTTGTATATAGGTAGAGAACTGTTGTACTAAATTCATTTCAAGTTGGCATTTGAGATACTTTTATTGAGTTGTGATATCAAGAAGTGTATTATCAATGTGATGATCATAACAAGTTAAAATTTATCATTTCTGAATTTCTATGGATGCCGAGAGGGGTACTCTCGAACTTATGTTATTATGTTTCTCCATAAGTAGGCTATGTCAAGCCGAAACATCTTCATGATCGCCTGGATGATTTTTGAGTTCAATTATATGTTTGGATTGAGAATAAATAGGCTGATGTTAGCTGAAATTATCATATTAATATTGGATATCATATTCGGCCAATATTTACAAAGAAGGTGCTGCTGGAATTTTTAAGAATTTGAAAATGATTATGATAATCGGTCAGTTTAAATAAATGTTATGTTAATTGAGAACTTTAGAAAACTGGGACCGTTACATCCCCACCCCCATTCCAATCCCTATGACAACTTGACCGTGCAGGTCAACTCATGAATTAATCTGCGTCGGGGTCAAGTTTGAGTGGAGAGCAACGTCAGGTGTAATAAGGAAGGGTAAAATAGAAAATGAAAATATATAAACAAGCATTAATTGGAAGGAATCAGTTTATACTGACGTAGATGAGGCTGTATCGAATCAAGTTATAATGTTGAGTTTTTTTAATTATAGGCAAAGTAGGTGGTTGTAATGAAATATTCCACATAAAAAATCGTATATTTTGAATATTTTTCCCATTCATCGAGCATGCACAAAATGAATGACAGAAATAGTAAGTTAGTTTAATAGTGTAGAATATTTTAAATCTAACAAAAATTGATATGTGAGGGTTTTTAAGTGTTTAGATCATGATGAAATGGTCAGATCGAGAATTTGTATGTCTAAAGACGTAGATATAAGTAATATGCTATTTTCGGCCGTTTATTTTGCACCAACTTCATGGATGGGCAAAAATTATTCAAAATATATGATTTTTTGATTTTTAATTACTTGAAATAATATAGATCAATTTCAACGAAATGGATCTTGCATTTGCATATCGTAAGGTTGTATTTGCGTGGGAAGGATTCGGCCTCGATTCCTTCCGGAATGATACAAGTCTATATCTGTATGCTATTATACTATTGTTTCACTAAAGGAAAAAAAACATGTATGATAAACATATATTTTTGTAATCTTCGTGAAATAAAAGCAAAATCAAGGAACTTTAGTGAAGCCCAAAAGTTAATTGACATAGACAGAAGTGATAAGAATGACTAATACCAAAGTAGTTAATAATGAACAGTCAAAATCCATAGATAAATATTTAGTCTACAAAGACTAATTCGGAATCTGCTAAAGTTAAGAGAGAATTTTTTTTGAATGTTATTGATTAAAGTCTACTTACAAAACATCGAACTAGGCTTTTATATAGAATATTTGTACATAAAATTCTAATACGGCTCAAACTCAAATAAAACACTCCTATAGAGAATCAATCTCAAAATAAAACTCCTATTTTTGACTCAAATTCTAATAAAAAAACAAAATAAAAACCATAAAATAAAGAAAATGAAAAACAACAGTAATTATATAACTCCGAACTCATACTAGAAAGAAAACTAAAAAAAATTCTACAAAGCAAAAATTTAAAAATTTATGAAAGTAACTCAGAATATACAAATCACCACCTAAAGAACTTGCAAAACTACTTCAAACATTTAAATCATTATAATTTTCACACACGGGCTCTGTTTTTTCCTCCCAGGATGTCTTGGAAGATTACGAAATAGAACCTGATGTTTTAACATTGTTGAACTGCTCAGAATTTTTGACTCGTCCTAAGTCAATTATTTTTTTAAATTCACTTGTAAGTTAAGTAAGGAGAAAAGAAAAGATGCTCTATGCATTTTTGTGTTCATTGTCTCAAGTGCATGTTGGAGAAAGATTGACACCCAAAAGAAAAAACTTAACTCTACAAAAGTGTTGACACTAATAGAGATAGAGTTAATTGTTGTCCGAATATGATATGCCCTAACATGTGAGACCTAGGGCATGATTGCTTGCCAGCATAAAAGAGGAAGAGATGGATGTTTTTACTCATTGTGTGGCTTCAGATGCGTGCTTGTTACTCCTACATGAAAGATGAGGGAAAAACTTTTTCTCTCAAATTTGCGATGGATGAGGGCAGAATCACGAGGATCATAACATTGAAAGATTTGGGTGGGGGGGGGGGGGAGCGCGCGAGAGAGAGAGAGAGAGAGAGGGAGGGAGAAGAGGGACGAGAGAAAAGATTTTATGGATTATTTTTTTCCCAAACAATGAGCACGATACTGTCAGTTTACTAGGCGTTTTCTCCATTTGGAATAAAAAACTGTCACAACCCAAAAAAAATCAACCTAGTTAATTTTCTGTCAAGCAAACACATTATGCTAAAAAAAAAACAATGAGGCATAAATTTAATGAAAATAATAATTTTTTTCATTTTCCGGCAAACAAACATGTCTGCCCTCAGCAATAGGATGAAAAATGTGGGGGCTAGAAAATTCAGTGGCACTTTTGTTATTTGGTCAGAAACCAAGGGCAAAAGTAACCCTTCCCTCCCTTCTTCTTTAAGGTTCACCTACTCATCAATGTGCATGCTACCAGCAGGGCATGGCCAGCCAACTAACTCCATCTTTATTAGGAAGAAAGGGGCTGCTCTTCAACTTCAAGGAAGAGTTCAATTCTTGGTTACTCCCAACTTTTTTGTTTTGTCCCCATCTAAATTGTCACATCAACTAACTGGAAAATTCTCAACTGTCCATTTCTAGTGACATTAAAGGGGATGTGAGAGGTTGGGACAAAAAGCTGTTAGAAAATTTTCTAATTTGCATTTTAATATGTACTGTAAATTTAGTCCGAAAAATCTGCTCGTATATAAATGAAATATTTTTCTGCTTGAGTTACTTATTGACAGTCTCTCTTTTGAGAGAAAACTTATTGACGGTATTATTGTACAATTTATAAGGTTATTCAGATTTGTCCTAAAAGTAAAACGTAATTCTAAAACTTTATGATGAGAAGCCATTTGACCCGAAAATATGAAACTGTATCTTGCTTGGATATATGACCATTTTAGAGTTGGTCAAGCTCTAGTTTCATGTTAAATTTGATTGCCAAAGATATCCCATATTATAATTGTTTGTGAAAATGTCAATCTCATTCTGCCCTTTTTCAAATTCCACTTTGAAAACGAAATTGCACATTTACGTGTACATATACAGAAAAACTTTGAATGTAACAGCTTTTCCACTTTTCAGAAAAGAGAAGAGATGTATCAATAACGTTTAATATCCAAAAGGGAATCATAACTATAAACCTCATGAATACAGTTCAAAAATTTTATGAAAGAAACACTTTTCTACGGTACCCCGTCTGGTCCCAAACTTTTGATTGTGCTTATAACCCTAACACGCGTGTAAGTGTCTAATTAATGTCTAACCAAGAGATTTGAACATGTGACCTCTCGAATCGCAGAGAAAATAAGTTAAACTACCGTCCATTCTCTCTTTCTTGCTTGTGGCCATTTATCATACAAGATCGGCCCTGAATTTCACAAGCCAACACAATAGATAACACTGTGTGGATTTAAAATCATGCATATGACTGTTGTGCGCACCGACAACAACCGATAGAGGATCCCACAAATCTCCAGCACAAGAACAAACCCAAAACAAATCCAAGAAGAACACACAATCGCAAAAACAAGATCTAACGAGGTTCGGCCAACGTGCCTACGTCCTCGGGGCAATCAGAGAGAGATTTAATTTACTTGGAAGAAGATTACACTTGTTGGCAGCCTCTTTGAATGCAAGAGAGCTCCAGCAGTTCCTTCTCCAGGATCTTCTACAAGATTACAAACCCTAGAAAACACTAGCAGCCCCTTAAATACAACAGGTTTCCGAACTACAGATTTCAGCCCAAACCCGACTGTCGGTCGACCGGGACGGTCGACCGACCCTTCCACCGGTCGACCGGCCGGTCGACCGATTCTAACCGAGAGTTAGGGTACAGTCAGTCGGTCGACCGGCTGGTCGACCGAGATTCACTTGTGCACGTTGTGCACGTCCGGTCGACCGGCCTGGTCGACCGGGAGAACCTGTTCTGCTGCTGCTGCTTGTTTTCTGCTGCTGTTTTTCCTTCGTCTTCGTCCTCGGCGATCACTCGACGACCCCTCGACGATCCTAATCAACTTCCCCATAGTAAACTCTCTCTTTCCAACAATTCTCCACCTCGACGAAGATTTTTCCTAAAATCTGAGCCGATCTCCAACGAACTCCAGTCCATCACCTGGCGAAATCGACACACGATCTCGGCGAAATCGACACACGATCTCGGCTTGCGCGCACCGGACGAAATCGACACACGATCTCGGCGAAATCGACACACGATCTCGGCTTGGAGTCTTTTGGCTCAACTGTCCACTGGAAAACATCGTACATGCCTTCCCTGCACTTCACCTTAGGAGAATTTTCATACCTGCCGATCACCATACTGTGACTTCTACTCCGCAACTTCATGACCTCATGAAGACTTTCTCATGAGCCAACACGGACTCTCCAACTGACTAGCTCTATATAGTCTACCTGTCTTTCACTGACGGTCCAACCAAGTCTGCGTAGAGCCAACCAAACATCATCGGTTTCAACTGGATGCACACCCCTCCTTATGCAAGCTCAACATCTTCTCTCCGGAAGATTACCTGTTCTTCGAGATCATAACACTCCACCTCTACGTGAAGTCCAACTGACCACAACATTCACCTCTACGTGAAGCCTCTTCACCTCTACATGAAGTCTCTTCACTCTACGTGAAGTTCCATCGGCCATAACTCTTCACCTCTACGTGAAGATCCAAACAACTTCTCGAGAACCCAAACTAGCTTCATAAGAGTTGCATCATCAAATGGCTGCGCCTTTACGGCTGCCTACGTACCTTTGCCCAAAAGGATCAAGCCAACCGTAGTTCATTTGAATGAGCTTCATCAAGCTCCAATAATAGTACCTGTACCTGCAGCAGCAAACCTGTCAGACCGAGTCATATGAACCTCTTCCCGACCATCATGGAGAGCAACGGCCTTCAACTTAAGCTTGTCGCGTTCACAGGCTTGAGATTCATGCTTCCTTTCCCACATACGTGGTTTCACCCTGGTTCCAATGGCTGCAAACAACTCGACATCCTCAACAATGTCGTCCATCTGTTCAGCATCCCTCTTGTTATCATGATCTCCACCCGGTGTCACTTCCGATGAAGTATCCTTTGATGCCGAACCCCCTGAAGATGATGGAGTAGCATCAACCTCCACCCGCTGCGATCTTCCCTTGGTCTTCGTCCTCTCCACCTGCTGAGAGACGATGGACTTCAACCCTGAAGTCTCTCCAAACGTGACATTCCTGCTCATCACGATCTTCTTGTCTTCGGGGTCCCACAACCTGTAGCTGTTTCCCTTGACACCCAAATAGACAAACCTCTTTGCTCGCGGATTTACCTTGCCATTCTTGGCACTGAAGTAGGCCGGACTTCCAAATTCCCGCAGCATACCATGATCTTGAGTAGCTTTTCCAGACCAATTATCCAATGGAGCTTTACCTCCTATCACAGTCGATCGATTCTTGAGATGGCTAGCATACTCAGTCGCCTCAGTCCAAAGCGACTTGTCCAATCCTGCATTAGACAATAACTTCCGAACCTCCTCCAGCAAGGAACGAACTATCTCTTTAGCCAACCCATCTGTACCTGTTGAGAAGTGAGTAGCAATCCCTGTGTTCTGGCCAAACTGTAGGAATCGATCAATGTCTTTTCCAACATTACCAATATGAAGCTCCTTTATCTTCCTACCTATCTGCCTCTCCATTTTTCCTCTCCACTTCCTCAACACATCTAGGACTTCACCCCTTTGTCTCATAGGATATATCCACAACTGCCTAGATGAGCAATCAATGAAAGAGACAAAGTACCTGTGACCTCCAAGCGATGCCGTCTTAGCAGGTCCCCATACACTCACGTGAACACGATCAAGAAGACCTTCATTGTGGTGAGTATTGGTGCTGAATCTCACCGTCTTCTTGTCCAGAACGCTGTGTCCACTTTCCAACTTGCAGGTAGCAGCACCTTCCATGGATTCCTTCTTTGCAGGAGCTTGCAAAGACCTTCCATCTTCGTGTCCGACCTTTCCCTGCCAGTCCTCCGGGCCAACATCATCTGAAGAATTTGAAGTCTCCACCTGATCTGTAATCGTACTACCCTTCAAGTAGTAGAGATTGCCTCGGCGGACGCCCTTCATCACCACCATCGAGCCCTTGATCATCCTGAGATCGCCATCTCGAACAGATATCACCATGCCCGATGCTTCCAAAATTCCCACGGAGATTAGATTTCTCTTCAACTGAGGTACATACCTCACTCCTTTCAGCTCCCTTTCCATCCCATCAAACATCCTGATTCGGATTGTACCTACACCCTCCACGCTACATGGGTGATCGTCGCCCATAACGACCGAACACCCCTCCAGCTGCTCAAAATTGGAAAACCAGCCCCGACTAGGGCACGCATGGTATGTTGTACCTGTATCCAGAATCCACTCATCTTTCCATGAGTTACCAATAATGGGAGAACTGACTGAAAACGAGAAACCTGACGAGTCTGAATCTGCTCCATCTGCCTGTGAACTGCTCCTCTGAGTATTCACCACCTTTGATAGATTTACTTCAGCCTTCGACTCCTTCTTCTTCCCTTGAACTTCGGACAGTCCACTTTCCAGTGCCCTATCTCTCGGCAGAAAATGCACTGATCCTTCCTCAGATCCCTATAGCCCGACCTGGACTTCGATCTTCCTCTCACCTCCTTACCCTTCCTTGATGAACCTCTGCTTCTTACTTCCAAAGCCTCCGCCACTGAGCTCGACTGAGAAGGATGCATCTCCTTCTTCCTTGTCTCATAACTCATCAGTGCATACGACACCTCATCATACACCAAGGTCTGCCTTCCGTTGATAAACGTCATCGTGAATGTCTCATACTCCTCCGGTGGGAGTGAGTTCAGGAGAATGACCGCTTTGTCTTCCTCTTCTACCACGACATCTACATTTATCAGATCTGTAAGAAGCTTTGTGAATCGGTTGATGTGCTCATTTACTGTGCTCCCCTTCTTCATTCGAAACTGATACAGCTTACTCTTAAGCTGCAACCTAGACTCCACGCTCTTAGTCAGGTATTTCTTAGCAAGGGTGTCCCACAGCTTCTTTGCCGACGTCTCATGTTGTGCAAGATATTTGATGTCTTGCGACAAGCATGAACGTAACAAGCCACATGCCGATCTGTTCATCTTCGCCCATTCTTCATCAGTGGTAGTGATCTTCTTCTTCTCCAATAGGAGCGTGTCCTCGAGGTTCTGTGCATTCAGTGCATCCATAACCTCACACCTCCACATCCCGAAATTATTAGTTCCATTGAACTTAACAACTTCAATTCTTGAGTGATTCATTGTTTTAACAGAAGCAATCTCTTCTGCCATTGAGATTTCCCTGATTCTCTATCTATGCGGAAGTAATCACCAACTTGAAATAGATCCCAACACAAATAAAAAATCAGATTTTTACCTGTCCCTTGAAACCCTAGATCGAGTTTCTTTCCAGATCTACTTCACCACGGATTCAACGAGCCCTCCTTGAGTCCTTCTGAGATCGACACACGATCTCCTTGAACACCCAATGCCTCAGATCTGAGATCGACACACGATCTCCACCGGATCCGATCTCGAGCCCTCCGAATCCTCAGAAATCCCAAAGAGCAACCTGGATGCTCTGATACCACTTGTTGTGCGCACCGACAACAACCGATAGAGGATCCCACAAATCTCCAGCACAAGAACAAACCCAAAACAAATCCAAGAAGAACACACAATCGCAAAAACAAGATCTAACGAGGTTCGGCCAACGTGCCTACGTCCTCGGGGCAATCAGAGAGAGATTTAATTTACTTGGAAGAAGATTACACTTGTTGGCAGCCTCTTTGAATGCAAGAGAGCTCCAGCAGTTCCTTCTCCAGGATCTTCTACAAGATTACAAACCCTAGAAAACACTAGCAGCCCCTTAAATACAACAGGTTTCCGAACTACAGATTTCAGCCCAAACCCGACTGTCGGTCGACCGGGACGGTCGACCGACCCTTCCACCGGTCGACCGATTCTAACCGAGAGTTAGGGTACAGTCAGTCGGTCGACCGGCCGGTCGACCGAGATTCACTTGTGCACGTTGTGCACGTCCGGTCGACCGGCCCGGTCGACTGGAGAACCTGTTCTGCTGCTCTGCTTATTTTCTGCTGCTGTTTTTTCCTTCGTCTTCGTCCTCGGCGATCACTCGACGACCCCTCGACGATCCTAATCAACTTCCCCATAGTAAACTCTCTCTTTCCAACAATGACTCCATGGGTTAGTCTAACAAGAAGATGATGATGATTACAAGGCCAATGTTTAGACGAAATCATCAAGGAAAATCCCAAGTATTAAGCAGTCACTAGTGAACTGTATCTTTCAAACAGGTCTAAATGGGCCATGGTTTGGTTCAGCACGACGCGTGTTTCCCTAAGTTTGAGTGATGGGGAAGTTAGGAAGGAAACCAAGCGAAATGAAAATTGTGGCACCAAGATTGAGCGCCGCAAACACCCCCCCCCCCCCCCAAACACCCCCCGTTCATTCTTTTTCTGTGACATCTTCGCCATTTTTTTTTAATAGTTTTACGGCCTCACAGAGCGCCGCCTGTTTTCTGCAGCTTGCAGTTCAATAAGTAGTGAACCTGGCAAGTTTTCGGTAGGAAGGAGCTAAGGGTGTCATTTGGGCCGGCCCGGCCTGGCAACCCGCACAAGCACGGCTCGAGGTAACCCGGGCATGGCCTGGCCCCGTCAAGACCCAGGCCAAACCCGCCCCGGGTCCAAGGTTCCCGCAGGCCGGCCCCGGGTCGCCTTTTGGCGGCCCAGGGCCTGGAGGGCCGTGCCATGGCCGTGCCTGACACGGCCCTCGGGCCGACCTGTCCAGGCCAGTCAGGCTCGGAATGCAACCAACGACTCTTAGAGCCATGGGCTTGGCGAGCCGGGCCAGGCCGAAACCGGCTCGGCCCGTTTCGGTCAAGAGCCCAACGACTCTAAGAGCCGTTGGGGTTTTTTTTTGCAAAACCCCCCGGCTACACCAAACGGCTATTATAGCCGTTTGCAAAACCCTTCCTAACGGGTATATGAGTTTTTTTTGTATTTTTTGTAAAATAAAAATTGCAAAAAATACTTTCTCCTCCTCTATAAATACTTGGACTTCCCCACTTCATTTCACACAAAAAAAACTACTTTAATGTGGGCAGATATTTTAAAGAATTTTCTTTTATCTTTTATTTTGCTGCTATTATGAATTCTAAGATTAAATTTAATGAATGTAAATTTTTACTTGAAATTTTTTATGAAAGGATGGATTGTGAAGATAGTTCTGCTCTAATGTAGGCAGATATTGATTCTTCTATAAATAAGTTATATGATTTTTAAGAAACTGTAAATCACCTAGAGGGGAGTGAATAGGTGATGAGCTAATCT
Source organism: Agave tequilana (assembly GCA_038442645.1). Taxonomy (NCBI): domain Eukaryota; kingdom Viridiplantae; phylum Streptophyta; class Magnoliopsida; order Asparagales; family Asparagaceae; genus Agave; species Agave tequilana. The sequence goes on from JAVJIF010005225.1 coordinate 254,255, forward strand.
AATGGTCAATTAATGCGGAATTAAAATTTATTAAACTAAACAGCACGTATAACACAAGAGTGTAGCTGGATTCCCAGTGAAGGGCTCTGAACTAACTCCTCAAGATTCCTCTAAATAAGAGTTGAGGTGCCGCGTTGGCTCTCTTGGTTGAATACAACTGTTAGTAAACAATCCCCAAGCATATAACAATTAAACACAAATATATATATCAAGCATATGAAGATAAAGACAATATAAGCATGTAAGATATAAACAAGTAAGAGATAGAGAGTGAGCAATCGCAAACATGAGAGATTTGTTTCGAGGTTCGAGCACACTTGCTCTACGTCCCCGCCTTCAACACTATGAAGGATTTCCACTAAAAACGATCCCACCGGATCACTCGGTGCCGCAACACCTACAAGGCGAGTTCACACTTGAACTCCTTGGACTCTCTAGTCTCGTACACACCGCAAGCTCACAAGCTCGCCGAGGCCGCACCTCAAACAAAGAGTTCACACACAAACTCGAAACACCGCGAACCCGCAAGTTCGCCTCCTCAAAGTAAAGAAGAAGTCTTTGGTGATCGCAACACTTTGATCACCTAAAAACAATCTCACAATAACACTCCTATAGGATGAATATATCAATGGATAGCTCAAGTGTTTGTGAGAAAAACAAGGATGGAATGTGTGGTGAAAAACTCAAAAAAATCACTTTGAAAACTCTTGATAAACTCTCCTTTTAATTGGAAATAGTTGCTCTCAAATAAGTGAAGAAAAACACCTAATAGGTTTGGAAAAACTGGCTCAAAACCTCTCCAAAAATCTTAAATAAAACAGCCCCAAAAAGTCCCATTTTATAGGGCTAGAAAAAACTAGCCGTTGGGAGCCAGGTTGACCTGTCGGTCGACCGCCCGGTCGACCGGCCAACGGTCAGATTTCTGACCGTTGAGCCAGCGGTCGACCGGCCGGTCGACCATGGCCTGGATACAGAGAGCAGGCTCTCTGTCCGGTCGACCGCCCGGTTGACCGGGGCCTTTCCAGAGAGTAGAGCTCTCTGGACGGTCGACCGGGTCGGTCGACCGGCCCTCTAGCAGACTGGCGTGCACGTTCTGTGCACGTCGGTCGACCAACTTCATGCTCGGTCGACCGGTCCGGTCGACCGGCTGAAGCCAGACAAGGTCAGTTATAGGGAATTAAAAGTTGGTATTTTGACAAAAATAAAATCTACAAAAATAGTTTCAGTATTATACTTTGATAATCAAACATGTTTGAGCAAAATCAAGATATGTTACAAACAATTTGAACTATTTTTATAACTTGAAAATTTTGGCTAAAAACGAAAACCGTATTTTTCCAAATTGGTTTTTCAAAACTTATTTTTCCAAAACTTCCCCAAATATAAAAACAAGATATTTTAAATACTTTTAAAGCATAAAGTGTATGGATATGATCCACTACACATACATGATGAAATATCTATGTTTTTGTCATTTAGCTCTAAAAAGGTTTTGGTTAAAAACACATGTATATATGAAGTCCAAAAATCAAACCGGTATTTTATCAAAATGAAAACTTTTTTGTATTTTTTCAAAATAAAAATTCTTTTATGAAAACTTATCAAAAACAAGAGTGTGTGTATATGATAACTTGAACAATCCACCAACTATTCTATCTTTTACATTTTAACTAAAACAAAATCTTATAAAAACAAACCTAGACTCAAGTCTTGATCTTGAAGGGCTTCACTTGAAGTCTTCTCATCTTCTTGACTTGGTCCAAACATGACCCAAAGAGCTAGACTTCTCTTGAGTACTTGATGTGGTCTTGATGCACAAGCTCTTAAATCAAACCTTGTTAGTTCTAAAACTTGACTTTGAATCCTTTATTGAAACTACACACCAACTGAGATCTTGATCAAAAATCTGAGACTAAATAAACACAAGATCATTAGTACTATAACTGCATTAGTTGATCATCATCAAAACTAGAGTGATGGGCCTTTAGGCCAACAGAAACTACTTACGGAAATAAACAATCTTCTTCATCTCAGAGTTCTTCAACCTCTAAAAGTTTATTATTTTCTGACCTTTTATCAGCTTACAAAAAATTTAGAACTTTTGACTCTTTAAATGAACTTCATTATTATATACAACGTGTTGTGATTCCTGAGATCGATCAAGACTCAGGATTTGAAAATTTTGATATTTTGGAATGGTGGAAATCATAGGCATCAACTTATCATGTGTTTTCCATCATGACACATGATTTACTAACACCTCTGGCATTTACAGTAGCTTCAGAGTCTGCTTTTAGTACAGGTGGTCGAGTGCTGACTGATACGAGGAACCATCTGGCATCGGATGCGATCGAGATGACAATATGTGGGAAGGATTGACTGGATACGAAAAAGAGAAATCAAAATAAAATAATTGACGATCTCATCGAAGCTTCTCCAGAAGACTTCCCAGAAGATAAATGAAGAGTTGTATTTTTTTATTTATGATTGATATAATGTATAAAAAAATGAAGACTTGTACTTTTTCTTATGTATTAATGATAAATTTGAAAAAAAAAATTGATTTATACTTCAATTGTATTTGTGTCAATTATCCATTTTATTAGATCATTAATAAAAAATATATGTTTTCATTTCACGCCTTGTAATATTCTTTGCTAATTTTATCACAACTTGAATAAGTATTTTTTGGGAACTTTAAAGATTTTTTTTGGATTTTTAAGTTTTTTAAAGTTTTTTTTGTTTTGTTTTTTTTTATATATGGCAGGCCGGCCCGGGGCCCGGGGCCCAGGGCACCCAGGCCTTGGGCCATGCCCGGGTTCCATTTATGGAACCCGGGCCGGTCCAGACCGCCCACCTGTTGGCGGGGCGGGCCGAGCCGGGCACGGTCCGGCCCCTGGCCCTTTGTGCATGGGCCGGATTTGTGGAACCTGGGCCGGGCCGGTCCAGGCCGCCCGCCTGTTGGCCGGGCGGGCCGAGCCGGGCACGGTCCGGCCCCTGGCATGTTGTGCACTGACCGGATTTGGCCTAGCACAGCCCAATTGCTACCCCTAGTAGAAACCTCTCTTCATATGATAAGAGCCATTTTTATGAGATAGACTTGTGTCATTCTAAAAGGATTCGGACACGAATCTTTCCTACTAAAATACAATCATACGTCATCCGAATACAAGATCCACTCCGTTGAAATTGATTTATATTATTTCAAGTATTTATAAATCAAAAATCAAGTATTTTAAATACTTTTTGCCTATACATCAAGTAAGAAAAAAACGGACGGCCTAAATAGTGAGTTGGTTAACGGTGTAGAATATTTGAAACCTAACAAAATTTGGTATGTGAGAGTTTTTAAATGTTTATATCATGATTTAATAGCAAGATCGAGAATTTATACGTCTAAAGTCATAAATCTAAATAAAACGCTATTAACCGTTCATTTTGCGCCTACTTGATGAAAGGGAAAAAAGTGTTCAAAATACTTGATTTTTGATATACACATACTTTAAATAATGTAGATCAATTTCAACAAAGTGGACCTTATATTTAAATATCGTAGCATTATATTTAAGTGAAAGAATTTGTGTCCGAATCCTTTTGGAATGGCACAGCTATATCTCCATTTTTATTCTAAGAATCTTTGCATGTTGATATACTGTATACGAAGATGTCACATGTTTGAGAGATTAGACGGGCGCTCTAAGAGGTGATACAGTGATTTATGCCCTCCTCTAGAGATGCAAAATATTGGATGTCTTTGCCTCTAAACTTCCAATTCTATTATGAAAAACACCTCGCTCGATTTTAGTATCGAATATCAATAAGAGAGGTCTCTCTCAATAATAAATTCAATAATAGAGATAATTATGGAAGCCATCAAACATTATTATCATCCTTTCTTCTGTTTTTGGTCTTATTTCTCCTTCTCCCTTGGCCTTTTCCTATTAGAATCTAAGCATAGAGCACAGAGGAAGAGAGAATAATTGCAGGGATTCTATGCACATAAAAAGTTTCAGTTTATTTTTGTAGATTTGTATTACTCTTACAGTGTGCTAACATGTGACATTTTTTAGCCATTCTTCTAATTGCTCTACAAAGTCTTTTTCTTTTTTCTTTTTCACTATTTTAAGGGATAAGTTTGTAAGAAAAGTCAAATTGAAATATGATCTTAACGGACCCCAGAGAAGATTTCGCAAAGAAAAAAATCAAGACTTTGAGGCCCATGAACAGTGCTCCAAACAATACTCTCTCTCCGATTTCGGCCTCGAGAGTAGACCCGACCACGGTTCGAACCGGAACCGGGTCGGGAAAAACCGAAACCGGTTTGGCCCAGTTCCGATCCAAACCGGACTTTGGCCGGTCCCACTCCGGTTTAGGATGTTTAGAACCGGGAACCACCGGTTCCGGTTCTGTTCCCCGCTCGGAACCTTTTTTTTTTGGGCCCAGGCCTAGCCTCAGCCCAGCCTGGCCTGGCAGGCCCAGCTACTAGCCCGACTAATAGCCAGGCCCGGCCATTAGGCCAGGCGCTAGGCCTGGTTTAATTTAAAAAAAACAACTTATATTAAGTGACCTTTCGTTTCAACCTGGAACCTTACGTTAGTAGCACAATGTCCAAACCAAATGAGCTAGCAAGGAGATTGTTAAAAGTTTTAGTTATAATATATATCAATAATCTCTTGTGCATTTAGTTTAAAAAAAATCGAACCGGAACCAGGTTTGGAACCGGAACCGGCCCGCCCCAATCCGATTCTGGTTCCTCCGATCCCGGAACCGGGAACCGCCGGTTCCGGAACCAAGGCCGGGTCTACTCGCGAGGGGGAGTTGAAAACTTATATGAACGGACCCCACTAGCGTAAGTTTCACATGGATTGCGGCGCGAATGAGCCCACCAGTCTTTTCTGCACGTGGAGCCAAAAGGCCGTAATTGAAGAACAAGAGGGCATATTAAAGTGTATGTATGGGTTCGTTTTGATGAGGTTTTTACTGATGCGGCTTTGGCTTCATATGAAGTGTAAGCAGGAAATGATGTCCCCAAAGAACACACCAAAGTTGAGTAGTGATGTTGAATCTGGTGACCACCTGAACTCAACTAATTATCAAGCATTTTTGCATCCGTGATGCTCCTTGTAAAATCATCACTCATATTTTGGTCAACCATTGGCGCTCAACACTTGATAAACATATCGAACAAGTGGAAAGGGCTGTGCAAGATCTAAATTTGACCACTCCCCCAACACATCTTAAGATCTAAATGTTACACATATTCTTGCTATTATACCTTCCTACAGATACAAGCTTGTACATATCTTTTCTACAAGAAATAAGAAAATTGTTAACATAAAATCAAATGCACCAAAATTCCCATGTCCCCGTACATAAATAGGAGAGAATCATGCAATAACTAAGCTAAAATACAAAAAGAGCAAGGACAATGACGGGTCTGTTTGGTTATCGTAATTAACCGTAATTCATAAGTTGTAATTAGTAAATTCTTTTAAAGTTGTAAATGAATTACATGCATGTAAGTTTTACACTATTTATTTAGTAATATAAAGTTGTAACTGAAAAGTATATTGTGTTTTGCGGTGTTTAGTTGTCGTAATGCGTACATCGTAAGTGAGAAAGTTGACCACAAAATTAATTATTTGGTGATTTAAAAATTTTTAATATTGCAAATAAATACTAAAAATGGTAAATATTAAAAAATTAATATTAATATGAAAAAATAATACAAATTTGTATGACCACAAAATTAACTGTAAGTGGGTTTTAAGTGAGTGGTAATTAGGTTGCAAGTGAATGGTAGTTGAGTTGCGTAAGTCTTTTACAAATTACAGTCCAAACAAATACCATAGTTGTAATTGATTTGTAAGTAATTTACAAAATACGGTCTTTGATGACCTTTACGTCCAAACAAATAACCTCTTAAGAAGCTTGTCAAAGAACTGTTAGTAAGCTCTCTTTCTCGCAGCTGGCGTCCGTACCTCCTTTTTGCTAGAAACACTAGCCTCCTTTTTGCTAGAAGTAGATGAACCTAATGGAGTCATTTTGAGAGCAACGTGGTACAAATCCTTCAAACCTGCAGAAAATAGTAGAAGAACGCTACGTGAAGCAGCCATGTTTAAAGACAAACAAAAAACTAAACATGTCGTAAAATGTCAATCACCTTGGCATACTGATGAAGAGGAGAATGACAGCTACTCCCACTACAAGAGGGAAACTGGAGCCGTCGTCAGTTCCTGCACAAATACAACACCAAAAATCTTCAGCATTTTATGCCCTTACACGGAGGAAAGAAGAAAGAGACACGTCCCTAATGGAAACTCTTTTTTCTTGGCTAGTTTGAACGCAGGTGACAATAGTAAAGCCAGATTGATGAATTGCTTTCCTACTATGATTCTGGAATGAGCTCCATTAAAGAACTGCTCAGAAACTCTATTTTTCTTGCTAGGTTGAACACAGGTGACAGAGTAAATACAGAGTGATGAATTGCTTTCCTACTATCATTCTTGCAAGAGTTAAAAAAAAAAAAAAAAACATAGCCTGAAAAGGAAGGGTGGGGGGCAAACAAAGAAAAAGCCACCACTAAAGAAAGGAAAGAAAAAGAGAGAGAAAATGAAAAACAAACAATCCACAATCAAAATTGTCGAGAAATAGAAAACCCTAAAGAAGAATTGATTAATAAAGGAGAGAATACATATATATATATAATAAAAGTGATGAGTATGGTTCTATTGGGTAGAAGCCTAATAGCTCAATAACCAATAACCCAACAACTATTCTAACACTCCTTCTCAAACTGGAGCATAAATGTCAACTATGCCCAGCTTGCTATATAAAACAGAAAACACCTTTGGAGAAGCTGCTTTGGTAAATAAATCTGCCAACTGCTTTGAAGATGGGGTAAACGAGAGAGAAATCACCTTTTTGGTCTATGCATCTCTGACCAGATGACAGTCGACTTCTATATGCTTAGTCCTCTCATGAAACTGTTGATTTTGTGATAGCAGACTGATTATCACAAAATATATGCATAGGGCCAAGATGACTAAAATCAAACTCCAATAACAGATTTTTCAGCCACATCATTTCACAAGTAATATGCGCCATGACTCTATACTCAGCCTCTGCACTGGATTTAGAAACATCTTGTTTTTTTGCTCCTCCATGTCATTAGATTTCCTCAAACGAATGTGCAATAACCAGTAATGGACTTCCTATCTTCCTTATCACCAGCATATCCTGAGTCAGAATAACCAAAAATACGAACATGTTCATGTTTCTTGTACAACAAACCTTTTCAAGGAGAGCTTTTGATATAAGCAAGAATCCTCAGAGCAGCTGTCCAGTGAACCTCTCTAGGCTGATGCATAAACCTACTCAGTGCTCCAACTGCAACGGTTATATCAGGCCAAGTAACTATCAAGTAGATCAATTTCCCAATCAATCTCCTATACTGTCCAGGGTCATCAAGTAGATGGCTATTATCACACCGTAAATCCACATTTGCTTCCATTGGAGTGCTAGCAGGTTTACACCCCCAACATGCCAGTTTCCTCAAGGAGATCAAGTGTATACTTCCTCTGAGATAGAAGTAAACCATACTTTTGATAAGCAACTTCAATCTCAAAAAAATATCTTGGCTTTCCCATATCCTTCGTCACAAAATGTCGTTTGAGATACTCTTTTGATTCTGCTAAGGCCACAGAGTCACTCCCAGTTAGCAAAATATCAACACACAAAGCCAGTATCACTGAGCCAGACTTAGTACGACGAACAAACACTGAGCGATCTGAATGACAACGAGCAAATTCAATACTAGAGATAACTATGCTGAACTTCTCAAACCATGCCCTTGGACTCTGTTTGAGTCCATAGATCGCCTTCCTAAGTCTGCAGACAGTATTCTCCCCCTGAGCAATATACCCTAGAAGTTGCTCTATATAAACTTGCTCCTTTAAGTCCCCCATAGAGAAAAACATTCTTGACATCTAGTTGAAATAAGGGTCACTCCATATTAACAGCAACAGAAAACAGAATTCGAATGGAGTTCAACCGAGCAACTGATGAAAAAGTCTCAAAGTAGTCCACGTCATATGTCTGAGTATATCCTTTGGCAACAAGCCTGACCTTATACCTATCCACTGAACCATCAAGGTGATACTTTAAGGAATTGACCCATCGACAACCCACATCTTTGGGTGCAGAGACCAACTCCCAAGTCCCTCGAGAAATAAGAGCATCCATCTCCTCATCCATAATCTTCTTCCAGGCAGATATCAATACAGCCTCCTCATACGACCTGGGTAAAGATACAGAGGACAAAGATAAGGCAAATTGGCGAAAAGAGGGAGTAAGACGATCATATAAAACAAAATGAGAAATAGGTTGATCAGTACAAGACTGTTTACTTTTGCGGACGGCAATAGGAACATCAAAATCAGAGGAAGATACTGACGGCTGAGGATGGAGCTTCCACTGGAGAGGAGGCGGTCGGAATCGGTTCAGAGGCAGGAACTTTTTGTCGTGAGTGTAGACATATCTGAAATCTTTTTATCGAGGTGGCTTTAGTGCAGGTGGCACCGTAAGTGTCTTTTAATGACACTGTCGAAGAGACATCATGTACAATAGCAGGTGCAGGCAAAGGAACACATGAAAGAGAAATAGACTCCAATGCAGTAACTGGACCTTGTGGAGAAAAGTAGGGAACTGACTCAAAAATGTAACATCAGCTGACACAAAATACTCTTTTGTTGATGGACTACAGCACTGATATCCTTTTTGAATTTGAGAATACCCAACAAAGACACATTTTATATACCTAGGAGAGAAATTATCCAGATCTGAAGACAAATCTTAAACAAAAGATGTACAATTAAAAAAATGCGGAGACTGAGAAGATACTTTTACCAGGATATGACATGAAAAAGAGATGTTACCATGAAGAATTGAGGAGGGCATCCTATTAATCAAATGACAGACGCTTAACACTGCATCAGCCCACAAATACTTTGGAACATGCATATGAATCATCAAGGTTCGAGCAACATCTAGGATGTGTCTGTGTTTGCGTTTTGCAATACCGTTCTGTTGGGACGCATGAAAGCAAGATGTTTGATGAATAATCTCATTCTTAGAACAAAAAAGAGACGCATCATTTTTCATATATTCTAGGACATTGTCAATACGAAGCACACGAATAGAGGTAGAAATTTGAGTTTCATTATGAAAAGTTCGATGACACCAGAAACTTCATATCTCTCTTTTAGCAAATATAGCTAAGTTATCAACAAAGAGGAGAAAATATCTTAAACCTTTGGATGAAGGCACACGACTAGGACCCCAGACATCATAATGAACTAACTCAAAAGCAGAACTACTACGCTTATTGACTCGACTCAGAAAAGACACATGATGATGCTTGCCCATTTCACAAGACGCACAACCAAGTGTAGAGAAAGAAGACTCAACAGAAATTACCGACCGAAACATCTGCAATGATGGATGACCCAAACGCCAGTGCCAGAGTAGAATAGGATCAGGCTGACCTGCAACTGAGCCAGTAGGAGACACTCCGTCATCCAAATAGTACATGCCTCCTCTCTCATGACCCGACAACTGGGAGGAGAATTGTAAGGACTCGGGGCACCATCCCATAAGACCAGCCTTCTAAGTGGAGTAACCCAAATCCTTACATACCCAAGACCATCCCCATGTCTAGCCGATGTGGGTCTATTTGTTCGACCCAAATCCCAACAATCCCCTCGAACAAAGAGTCTCCCTGTAAGCTCATCTTCACACCTGGAAGACATATGCTCTACGAGATTCTCTTCACTGCGTTTCAGCACACGCCTTACGTAAAGCACAACTTGCAGCTTATTACTCCTTTTCACTGCGTTTGCAGGCACGTCTTACGTGAAGCAGGACTCTGCTATCAATCTCGAAAGCTCAACTAGTTTTACAGGGACTTTACTGCGCCTTTTACGCCCTGAGAGATCGAACATCACCCACACACACGACTAAGTTCGGGGCATGGCTCTGATACCATTTGAAGGACTCGAGCCACCATCCCAAAAGACTAGTCCTTTAGGTGCAGTAGCCCAAATCCTTATATACCCAAGACCGTCCCCTTGTCTAGCCGATGTGGGACTATTTGTTCGACTCAAATCCCAACAGTTCTCAGCATGTTCACCTCTGTAGTTGCCTTCGTGCCAAGGCAGGAGTTTTCTTTGGTATATAAACCTTGTAGCTTGCCTGCAACGTTTCCTCATCACACACTCTAGAAAATGTTGGTTGTCTCAAGTACTTCATCCTCTCTTGTTTCTCCATCTGAGGTTATTTTAGAGGTGGTGGGGCTGTTTGGAGAGTGTGGAGGTGGCGGCGGCAATGCTTGAAACATGTGGACAGAGAAAAAGATGATGAATTTCAGGGTTAGGTTTTACTTTGCTCTGATACCATGTAGAGAAATAGAAACCCTAAAGAGGAATTGATTTGTAATAAAGGAGAGACAATACATATATATAATAAAAGTGATAGGTATAGGTCTATTGGGTAGAAGCCCAATAGCTCAATAACCAATAGCCCAATAACTATTCTAACAAAAATTTAATGAAATATACAAACTTAGAACATACAATTTGTTCGTACACCAATTACCAACAAGAGTTAAATCAAGTTGAAGAAATAGATGCAGCATCTTTGGAGATGAAAAAACAATGGTACGGTGAACCTTTATTATTTTAAACTTAAGATTGGGGGCTGATAACAAAAGAAAACCCATTTAACTTGTTAGGTCTTTACTACTACAAGGCACCCCCATCAACATAGCTCCAGGCAGTGAGCATGGTAGCTAGAAGCACAAAAAAGAAATACAGGGGGAAAAGATACATCACAAAAATGTGCACTACAATTAAAGAGATGGCAAGGGAGTCCCAGCACTGAGTTATTATTTTCTTTTGGGGTTTTTAGATATTGGTCCCTAAAATCTTTCATATTTTGATATTAGTCTTCCAAATATTTTGATTTGCTATTTAGGCCCTCAAATCATTTAAGCTATACCAAATTAGTCCCTCTAGTTAGTTTTCATTTAAATGGAGGGAATACTCCGTTAATTTTTGTCATCCATTAGATGAATTTAAGTGAACCCACAACATTATTCCTCCTCTTTAAAATTAAGCAAACCGATTCCAGTCCTCTTGCTCATAAACCCAACAACACTAAGAGAGAGAGAGAGAGAGAGAGAGAGAGAGAGAGACTAATTCGATTAAGGGGCTAACTAGGGGTAATTAAGTATGACTACCCTTAGTTAAGCCTAGACTAAATATGTCATTTGGATGGAAAAATAGACTATAGGATTAATTTAGTGTAACTTATAAGATTTGAGAGACTAAATGGCAATTCAAAAGAATTAAGGGACTAATATCAAAATATGAAAAATTTTGGGGAGTAATATCAATATCTAAAAAACCCTTTTCTTTTTCCAATCCTTTGAAACCTCTTCCTACTCAAGATAAGAGAGAGACATCCTAAAGCCTATATCTAATGATATAGTAGTAAAATTTTCCAAATTGTACAATTTTCTATTTGAACTCAAGTGCATTTGTTTCATTTATGAGAAGATAGTAGGGCTTATATAACATCTGCGCCAGATGACTACATAAATATCCATTGTGGATATGTTAACTAGAAAAGAAAACTTATCTCAATATAAAGGGAAGTATTATAAACCAAGTTGGACTTGCCTGTTTGTGATGGTGTTCCTCAATGCTATATCTGATGTGACCAACATGAATGTGGGGGGATTTTCCAAGTCAACCTCTATGATCTCAGATTCAAATCTGTGAGTATTTGACGAGAGAACAGAACGGAGCTGCACAAGGTGCTTGCCTTTGGGCAAATCACAGATTTGGAAGTAGTGCGAGAGAGAGGCAGAGGGAGAACTGACTCAACTTTTGATGCATCACTAGACGATTTTATTTCCACTGAGAGATGTGGTTGCAGTACTTCAAGACCAGTTCCTTCCACATGACCACTTAATGTGATTACCTCTGTCTGTTCAAATACAATGAAATCCACGCCGCTGATATCCTCCGATCCAACCTGAAGTGAGATAAGTATCATAAGTGCAAACCTAAAAAATTCATCAGTATTATTTTCCAAAACGTTTACAAAAGAAATTAAGCCAAACCTCAAAAACAGAGAAATAAATGAAAATGTCATAAAGGTTAACTAGTGCAGATCACCATCTAAATAGCTTCAAGTAGTACAAGTTTGTAAGTAAATAAGAGGGTTCATGTCTTTTGTTTCTTCCTTTATCATGCTTAAAATTTTAATACATCTACCTCCACGAAAATAAGAGCTTAATCACTACTCAATTTGCAAAGGGAATTACAAGCAAGAATTACATATAAATAGTTCCCAAAAGTTCTTTTTGACCCTACATGCTATTTGGATGAGATTCTAAACCTCAGCTGCTCAAGTTTCATCTTTACAAGGGTGGGACACATACAAAGAATTTCCAAGCCTAGTGGAAAGTTCATTTTTTTAGTAGTATCATAGATGTAGTCTAGAAATTGATGTGCATCTACTCCATTGTGCAATTTTTTTAGAAGCTATTTTAGAGTTCCATACCCATGGAAACTGGAAGGTGTAATTGGAAGATGGAGTACTCATTTCTGTACAGTGCCTGAAGGTGGACCAGGAACCTGATAGCTACTTGCTAGAGGACAGTCATAGGGGAATAACGTAAAAATAGACAGTCTGCGAAACATACCAATGGCTAGTAACTTGCAGCATTTAATAAATCATGGATTTCATCTCAAATTGTTATGAATAATATTGTCTTAAATATGACAAAAAAACCAACAATTCTGTAACTTAAGGCATTGTGCTAGTTACCACACAAAGATGGTGAATTCTCTTCACTTCATTAATGTATCCTAATTCCCTCTATTGCATTAAATTTTCTACAATTTTCAAAATTACTCCATTAACTAAGAATGAAACTAATAAGCAGCAAACTCTAGTTTTCTTACTGCTCTGTGGAGAACTTCTGTCACCATTACCTCACTGATTGAATGTTCTTAAATTAAACTGTTTCCTCCAGAATTAATATGATCAAATTAGCATGATCTCCAAAACTCCTTGGATATTACGCTTATCATTAAGCACAAACTTATATTATGCGTAACAACCAGCATGAAACTGATCAATGGTCAAAACATTACATTTATAGCAAGAGATTCTGGAGAAGCTGATGTAACACTGACCTGAATCGCAATCACCTTCGTAATCGAATTTTGAAATTCAAAGCAGGATAAAATTTCGGACTTCCACCCCTTATGTGGGCTTCTCACCTAAAACTCGAGAGCAAATAAACTCAAGAATTTAACCAAATAATTTGAGAAAAGTTTTAATCATTCAATAAACCCAATAAAAAGTCTAGGGGCCTTATATAGACTTTACAAAAAATGATTACTGAGAAATAACCGATGTGATACTAAACATCCACAAAAGAACACCTACTACAGAAAATAAAGTTAAAACGAAAGAACATCTACTACAAATAAATCTGAAACAAAACCAATCAAAAACCAAAGAACTGTATTGCGTCGCTTTCTGAAGCATACTCGATTGAATCGGTCCCTAAGCGGCATGATGTCCTCATCAATTCCCCCCGGGTGGAAAGGACTCAACCCCGTCGAGCGTGGGGGACAGAACTGCTGCTGGCTCTGATAGCGCTCCAATCGATTGGGATCAAGTTACCAGAGGTCTCCCTCGGTAATCTAAGAATTTTTTGAATCAGGTTTTTCTTTCCACTTAATGAGATAGCGTCGCGTCCCTCCGTCTCTAATAGAGACAATCTGATCATCTAAGATAGAATCTATATTTTCTGTTACATAGGACAGTTTAGGGGAAAGTGGAGGTAGTGGGGGCTCTTAGAAAGAAGGTCTTAACTTGGCTCATCCACGAATGAGTCAGAAGGGGTATCAAAGATACCTCTATATGGAACCAAGTTCTCAACATTAAAAGTGCAACTAATGCTAAAGTCTGATGGGAGATCCACCACATAAGCATTTGAATTGATTTTCTTGAGGATCTTGAAGGGCCCTGCGCTTCGCGCGTGTAATTTCTTCACGGTTCCCGGAGGAAACCGCTTGGGTCTCATGCGGACCATCACATAATTTCCGACATTAAAAGTTCTTAATCGGCGATATAGATCTGCAGAAACTTTATAATCAGCATTATTTTTCATTATCTTTCTTCTTTTTTTTTGTTTTTTGAATTTCAAAGAAGAAAATGTAAAGTAACAGATTGGTTTTTGTTGGGAATTCTGAAGGATTTTTTTTTTTGAATCTAGGATCTAGATCTGGGATTTGTTACTGGAGAAGATTTGGAACAGAAAAAATTTGAAGGGAATTGAAAATCACGCTCTGATACCAAAATGATGTAACACTGACCTGGATCGCAATCACCTTCAAATCATAACCAAAATTTGAAATTCAAAGCAGGATAAAATTTCGGGTTTCCACTCCTTACGCGGGCTTCTCACCCAAAACTCGAGAGCAGATAAACTGAAGAATTTAACCAGATAACTTGAGAAAAGTTTTAATCATTCAATAATCCCAATGAAACAGTCTAGGGTACCTTATATAGGCTTTACAAAAGATGACTATTGAGAAATAACTGATGTGGTACTAAACGTTCACAAAAGAATACCTACTATAGGAAATAAAGCTAAAACGAAAGAACATCTACTATAAATAAATCTGAAACAAAACCAATCTAAAACCAAAGAACTGCATTGCAACGCTTCCTGAAGTATACTCGATCGAATCGGCCCCTAACCGGCATGATGTTCTCATTCGAAGTCCGATCAATTTCGACGACTCTGATGTCAGCATCCTTCGACACTACTTTTATTACATAAGTTGTCTCTGGGAGAAGTCCTCTACGACGAAATATCCTGCGTTATCAGTTTTTGCTTCCTCATAATATAGCCTTTGGATTCTGCCCGAGCCTCAAAATAAAAACCTTCTTTTGGCTGACCAGACAGCAGTGATACAGTAGCCATTACACTGCAAAGGAAAGTTGCTTCAGATAGAAGAATAGACTTGAAATATTCTTCGGCCTCTCAAAAAGGATAGAGAAAGGTGAAAGTAAACAGTATTTAAGAGGTAGTAGGAACAACTTCTTAACATTAAAGTCCAATTGATTTGGTTTCAGCTATACTGAGAAGGCACAAAAGGAAACAGTGTTGCAGAAAAAGAGATGCAGCCAGGCAATCCCTCAGTTACTTAACAGAAGCAGCAAAATTGGATAAATGGCAATATTGGATTTCTTCCCTTAGTAACTTAGCACAACCTTGATATTAAAACTGGCTTGACGTGGCTGAGTATTGTCTTGGATCCTAGATTTAGTAACTTTATTTATACTCAAGACGTCATCCATGATATCATCTCAAACTCTAGAATGATAGCTCACCAAATAATATATATCACTAACCTTAGTTTCATAAAAAGTAGGCTCTTGAAATGCAACATATCAAGAATACGTACGTTAAAATAATAATCATCATCACAATTACCATTCTCTTCACAGGTTACAATGTTGTACATAGTAAAACTTGATATACTATTTGAAAATATATACTGCTATAGCACATATTTAAGCTATGACATAGCGGCAACATACCAAGGTTCCAAACTCATAAAATGTTCTAGTCATTTTTGTATAAGGAGGCCATAAAAATTTACAACCTTTTCATACTGAATTGCTAGCTACTGCCATGACCCAACCAACCACCCATCCACACGTAGACAGAAGAAGAATAAGAAAAGGTGTGGGCCTGCTGCACAGGGAAAGGGAGGGGAGGGTGCAGTTGGAGACGAATGTTCGGTTGAAATTCCCTGATCATAAGCAAATGAAAAGGTATTATAAGAAATAGTGCAGAGCTTGTAAACAGTTATTTATAGGCTCTGGGCGCAGTCATGAGCTCTACATCACCATCAACTTGTTCTCCGATCATAGAACCCAGGTACCAAAATAGTTCACAAGAGCTTGAAGAAAAATCAAGCTCTAATACGAGAATCCCATGTGATGGACCGCTACAAGTTGGGGCGCACCCTCTCTCCTTCCAACCCAACCCACCCTAACTCCCTCCCTCCCATCAACACACGAAAGGGTGTCAAATGAACCAGCTCTTCGCAAACAATTTGAGTTCAGCTTGATATTTAGCTCGTTTCTGGTTTATTCAACTAATAAACAAGCCGAACTCGAGCGAAAAATTGAGCTCAAATTCATAAACGAGCTGAACTCGAACTAGGCCTGCTCGCTCAAGTTCGATTGGAATAAGTTTTATAAATCTATAAAGTATGACATGTATCAAATATTCGTATTATGAGCATGGCTATGAGATTTAAACATGTTTTATTTATCAAGGTGTACATGTACACAAACATATGTATGAACATATGTACATTGTATCAACATGATTATGAATATGTATCAATTATGAATAGGATTATAAAACTAGAAAGTATGTAATTAATCTTCACTTTATTTTAAAGAACGTTCTATCAATTCTTTAAGTTTGTGCTCTTTGTTCTTAATAAGAATGAAGATAATGTTCTTACTAATCGGTATGAAATTGAATCAAATTCACAATACTAAAACAATTGGGGTGATTTTGATTCTTTTATATTTTGAGCTTTTACAAGCCGAACTTGATCGTTCGAAATTCAAATCGAGCCAAACTCGAGCGTTCTACTAAACTCAAAATATAAACGACCCAAACTCGAGCTAGCTTGAAATGAATTTCGAGCCAAGCTCGAACAAAACCAATTCGCTTGAGTTCGGCTCCTTTACATCCCCTAAACACATGTGCGCACAAAAAGAAAGGGGGAATAAGAAGCTTTTGTTGGTCCACTACATTCAGTGCCTTCCCAATCATGCAGACAACAAAGTGAAATATTAAATAGGTTCTCTGATACAAATTTAGGCTATAATAAATGAAAAGCTGTTTAATTCCTACCAAGCTGCAATAATACATTTCCAAGCTATATAAGTACTTAGTAGGTTAACTTATAAAAATAACCCAATTAATTATTCAAACTCCAATTCTAGATGCATCATCACTTACTGTCTGGTGCTTCAAGGCATAGTTCAAGGTATCGGCCGAGTCGTATCCGACTCGGCCCCTGACGATGCGACTTGGAAGCCCGGGTCGATCGACGGGTGCCGAGTCGACCCGGGTCGGGTCCGACTCGGACTCAACTCGGACCCGACCCGGGTCGACTCGGCGCCCGTGAACCCCCATTTAAAGGGACAGAGTGAGAGAGAGATCAGATCTGATCTCTCTCTCACGCTGCCCCATCCCTCTCGCGTTCCCCCCCCCCCCCGCGTCGTCGTCGCCGTCGATCCTCGCCCTCGCAGGTACCTTTCCCTCTCCCTCTCTGTCTCCGTCTCTCTCCCCCGCTGTGTCTCTTTCTGTCGGACTCTCTCCCTCTCCCTCTCAGTCTCTCCCTCCCTCTCTCCCTCTCTCCGTGTCTCTCTCTCCCCCCTCTCTGTCTCTGTCTCTCTCTCCCTCTCTCCCTCTCTGTCTCCGTCTCCCTCTCCCTCTCTTTGTCCCTCTCTGTCTCCGTCTCTCTCCCTCTGTGTCTCTCTCTCTGTCGGACTCTCTCCCCTCTCCCTCTCAGTCTCTCCCTCTCCCTCTCTCTCTGTCCCTCTCTCCCTCTCTATCTCTGTCTCTCTCTGTCAGACTCTCTCTCCCTCTCCCTCTCTCTGTGTCTCTCTCTGTCCCTCTCTCCTTCTTTGTCTCTCTCTCTCCCCCTCTGTGTCTCCCTCTCTCCTTCTGTCTTCGTCTCTCTCTGTTCCTCTCTCTCTGTTCCTCTCTCTCCCCTCAGTCCCTCTCTTTCCCCCTCTGTTTCTCTCTCCCCACAGTCCCTCTCTCTCCCTCTGTTTCTCTCCCCTCAGTCCTTCTCTCTCTCCCTCAGTTTAATTTATTTGAGTATAATGTAATTTAATTTAGTTTAGTTTAGTTAAACTTAATTTAAGTTAATTTAAGTTAATTTAATTTAATAAAATTTTGTAATTATAATTAAGTTAGGTAATTTAATAATTTTATTGAAGTTAGGTAATTAAGTTAGTGTAGGTTAATCTAGTATAAACTAGTTTAGTTTAATTTAATTTAGTTTCATTTAATTGAGTTTAATTTAATTTAAATTAGTTTAGTTAACTTAATTTAGGTTAATTTAATTTAATAAAGTTTTGTAATTATAATTAAGTTAGGTAATTTAATAATTTTATTGAAGTTAAGTAATTAAGTTAGTGTAGCTTAATTAAGTTAGCGTTTTGCGCGTATCGTCCGAGTCCGATCCGAGTCGCCGAGACCGATCCGTCTCGGTGCCAGCCGAGTCGACGGCCGAGACCGAGACTTTGAACCATGCTTCAAGGTGCTGGTTACACCTTGGGACTCAGGTCGTACATCAGGAGCCTAACAAATCTAAGTTATGCACATGGGCTCTTTTCCTAACATGCCTTGAAGTTCAGGTCCTCCTAAAGTAGTGACTAATGGGGTGCTGTTGTATTCATTAGCAACAAAGCCAGTACATCAACATTTGAAACACAATGGGTATGAATACTCTCTTTTGTTTTCAGGAATCAGGGATTTCTTTTTTTTTTTTTTTTAACTTTTTCTTGCTCTAGATGCTTCTGGTTTTTAAAAAGTAAACACCGGGATCCAGTTAATGGAATGATCAGGTGCCACAGGATTTTAGACATCCAGATGCCATGTTCTCACAAGAGGTGCAAGGAAGTGTACCTTGAAATGTTTTTGTTCCCTTGTGTCCGTAGCTTCGCTTCACAATTCGAAGTTAATGTCCATCTGGACTGGAATATAGCGTGATGGTCATTCTCTCTGTGACCAGTATGGCACAATGGTGATAGGGCATCAGTCCAGGGTTGTATAATACACTTAACATAATGCGTCATACCCTAAATGAAACAAACTTAAACCAAGTACCTAAGATGGAGAACCGTAGAAGCAATAGCAAGATGAGATAAAAGAACGATAACAAGATTAATGAAGATAACTCAGCCTATTACCAACATATGAAGGATTACCCCCACACAGCTTGAAGAGTAGAAAAAAACATCTTCCTATTATCCATAACATGGGTTCATGCGCGCGCGCGCGTGCGCGCTAACACACACAGACCTTTGGTGCACAAAATCTGCAAAAAACCTCTGGCGTACAAAATCTGCATCTAATATCCTCTATCAGAAGGTATAATTTTTATTTCATTGACATGTGCAGATAGTACTTGAATTATGAAGAATGCGACTATTATGAATGAAAGGATGACAAACCTATAAGCAACACGGGTTGCTTGGAAAACAATCACTTTAGATTCTCCATACTCCAATTCTATTGCCACTGCTGCAGGGGAAAATGAATACTCCTAAAAGAATGAGAGAACCATGAGAACACTCGTTAAAGGAAAATCTGACTTGGATACTTATGTTCTGTACAGTGATATGTGTTCAAAAACGGCAAGCATGAGATAAAATGAAAATTAGAACTTCCATCTACAAGTATAGTTCGTATGGCATGAGATGAAGATGAAATTTGATTTCTTCTCAGAAGTGGTTATGCTAATCAATCAAGTTAACAACCGCTGCAAACTAATAGCACTATACTAACAAAAATCAGCCAAGGGAATTTATTTCTTCACTGCCTCATTGAATATTTTACAAAAACCGTTATCTGCAGCTGCATGCATGGCTGCTAAATACTTTTACAAAGGTAACTGTTATTTGTAGCTGCATATTGTTGGATGTGTGTTGAGTTGGAGGGAAAACTTGAGTTCCCTCTTATTTGCCTTTGAGTTTAGTCCCACATTGATTAGGAGATGGGAGGTTAGGTAGTATATATACCAACTCTTCCCATGCCTATTGTTATGAGTGTTGGGCCATGGGCCACATCCCCACACGCGCGCACACGCGCCGAACCGGGCCGGGCCGGGTGTGGGTGGCGCGCGCCCACGACCTGCACACATGAATGCAGTTCGATTCAGGGGCTTGTTGGACCTGCTACATTTTGTTGATTTTTTATTTTTATTTAAAAATTTTGTTGATATTTTTCGGGTAGAGTTGGACCCGTTCAAGAGAATCGGATCTGCACGTTGCAACCACTCGCGCATGATCACAGATTCTCTCGGGTTGTTACAAACAGAAAGATCTGCAGAGGGTTATAAATACCCTAACTCTGCACGTATCATTTACAAGAAACAGAAATCGATCTACCCTCTTTCTCCCACACAAATTTCTTACAGATATTCTGCTAAAAATAACTGCGTTCTTGCGATCGGGTTTTTTGGTGTTCTCTCCACGCTGTTTTCCACTTAAGGGCAACAAACCTCCGTCTGAGCAGAGGCCTGACTCATTGTCCTGAGTTGGGTGCTGGTGTACTATCGGGGGAGTTTTTACCGCTAGGAGAGGAGGCCACGTTCAAGGTCCGGACGAGAGACCGGCCATCTTTCTTCTAGGGCAGTGCGTCTGCACGACTACATCACCCCAGGCCAGCTTTTTACTTTCTTTTAATTCTTTATTTTAGTTGCATGCTTAGGACAAGTAATTCATTAAATTTAAGAATTTATATTTGTTGCATGTTTTAATTCAGTTAAATATCCTACAGTCTAGAAGAAAGATCTTGATAATTCATGCAATTAAATTTAGAGAATTATTTCATGCAATATAGTTACTTGTCTATTTCATGCAATTGATAATTTTCATGCAATTAAAATAAAACAGTCCCTGCAAGTAAAGATAATTATTTAAAACAATTATTAAAAAAAATCTTAAAAGGAAAAATTTGCATTCTTACAGTTTATATCTTATAAGTTCATATCTTATAAGTTCTTACCAATTTATTTAAAAGATTTGCATTAAAATTTTCATTTATCCTGAAAAAGATTTGCATTAAATTTTTCATTGCAAAATTATTGTATTAAATCTTTCCAAACTAATTAGATCTTATCTTAACATACTGTTGATCTTTCCAAACTAATTAGATCTTATCTTAACATACTGTTGTAAGTTATCCTGTTGTAAGATTCCTTAAATCTGATCTAATTTTAATCTCTTTTAATTTATTGCAAAACAAAATCTATTTGTTCTAATTATTACAAGGCCAAATTCTTTTCATTACAAACTTTAATCATTTGTTTTCATTACAACATCTTATTAATTTTTTGTTACAAAAGAAAATATTTTACAAGATAATTTAAATTACTTAAATCTTGTCTTATTTAAAAATATATAAATAAATAAATAAATATATTATAAACTCTTATTGCAAGATTTTACATGCATGCATCAGTTTAATTAACTGCTTCTTGTAATAAAAATTGTCTATTTTAAATTGTCCAATTTTATGCAATTTGTTCTAAGGATTATTGATTCGTGCAAGTCAATTATTAATTAGGTCTTGTTAGTATATTTCAAAATTTAATTGGAATAACCTTTTAGAAATTATTGTTGTTATAATTTTGAATTAAAAAAAATCAAAGGACAACTCTATATCTTGTTATATCTTGCTTGAATTATTTGGCACATAATTAAAGAAAGACTATACATTATTTTATTCTGCAAACCCTAATCTAAAAGCTACCAACATAAATTAAATTCTGACATTATCAAAATAATTTTGAAATACAGAATTCAGGTCACGGTTCAAAGACTCGGCCGAGTCGGAGACGAGTTGGCCGAGTCGTATCCGTCTCGGCCCGCTCCGAGACGAGTCCGAGTCACGAGTCGGTCGACTTAACTCAGAGGAGACTGACTCGGCCGAGAATCGGAGTTGACTCGGTTGACTCGGCATTATGATGTTAATTTTGTGCCTCATCGCAATTCAATGTGAAAATAACTACATTAGCATGTATTTATGAATGTACTTTGTGCAATTTACTATATTATGCATGTGTTTTGATATGCTTATACTGACGACACGTGTATTTATTCTTTCGCTTTATATTTAGTGTACTAGGTGATATATTTTAGACATGTGATACATGAATGTAAATGTCTACATTTTTTTAAGATTTGTCATGATTTTTCAGAATTTTTTAGCTTTCTTTGTAGCGTTTTGCGCGTATCGCCCGATACCGATCCGAGTCGCCGAGACCGATCCGTCTCAGTGCCCGCCGAGTCAGCGGCTGAGACCGCGATTGTGAACAATGATTCAGGTAGCACATTCCGTCACTATGGCCAATCCTGATCACTCCAAGGGTGTCAAACTGGAGAAATTCTCCGACACATATTTTAAGAGATGGGCAAACCAGATGAAGTACTGGTTAACCACTTTAGGTCTCATATCAACCATAGATGACTCCATTCCTGCACCTTCTCATAAACCTTCATCTGTTGGATCTTCTCCTGTTGAAACTCCTCCTACAACTCCTTCCTCCTACATCTATTTGAAACCTGAGGAAATTGACTACCATTGTCTCCATAGAATTCTTAGTGCACTCTCTGATAGTCTATATTACATTTATTATGAATATAAGAGTGCTAAAGAACTATGGACAGCTCTCGAGGATGAATATGGCCTCGATGATGCTGGAATCGAAAGATTCACCTCCTCCTTCTTCAATAAATTCATGATGACTGATAGTAAACCTATCAATGATCAACTTCATGAATTTCAAGATTATATCCGACACTTTCAATCGAAAGGAAATCAATTCTCCGATGATTACAAGGTGTCTTGTCTTATTGACAAACTCCCTCCTTCCTGGTCAACCTTTGCTGGAGATCTCCGTCACAAACAAGGTGACATAACCCTTGTTCAAGCCCTAAAAGCGATTCGCATAGAAGATCAGTATAGGGAAAACTCTAAAACCAAGTCAGAAATGAAAGCTAAAGTGAACTTGGTGGAGGATAAACCTAAGCGAAAATTTATGAATCCCAAGGGCAAGAAGTTCAAAAAACCCAATCATATTCATTCTTCTCCCCATGCAAATTCTTCTTCTTTCAAACCTTCTCAATCTTCCTCCTTCAAACCCAAAACCTTTGGCAAGAAGACTGATGGAAGATTCTGCTACGTCTGTGGAAGAACGAATCACATGGCGTCTCAATGTTTCAACCGGAAGAAAGAACCTATCAGATCCTAACCGAGAGGAAATGGAGTAAATGGCGGGCACAAGGTCAACATGGTGGAACTGAACTCCAACTCTTTTAGGTTAGATTCTTCTCTTTCAATTGTCAACTCTATCACCTTCTCCTCGGACTGGTGGTTAGACTCAGGAGCCAACATTCACATCTATATTGATCGCTCCTGGTTTAAATCCTATCAGGAACAACGTGGAGGAAGCGTGAGCCTGGCAGATGACTCCACTAGAGAGATAAAGGGAAATGGACGTATTGATCTCAGAATGACCTCAGGGAAAATTCTGACTCTTCAAAGCGTCCTACATGTACCCACACTTCGGAGAAATCTGATCAGCGAGTCTTCACTTCTTAGAGCTGGCTATAGGATTGTCAAGGAATCCAATAAATTTGTAATTTCCAAGTCTAATATCTTTATTGGAAAAGGCTTTGTTTGTGATGGCCTTTTTCGTCTCAATGTAATAAATTCTCCTGATAATAAAACTTCTAATCCTGTTGGTTTGAACATTAAGTCTTGTGATATCTGGCATGGAAGACTGGGACATGTCAACTTCAATTCTATCAAGAAAATGATTAACTTGAATCTCATTCCTAAATCTTCTTTTGACACATCTTCTAGATGTGAAATCTGTGTTCAGGGTAAGAATACTCGAAAATCATTTCCTTCTATCACAAAAACATCTGAACCCCTCGAACATATTCATAGTGATGTGCGTGACTCGAATAGAGTTCTCACCCGAGGCGGTAGAAGATACTTTGTGACATTCATTGATGACTACTCCAAATTCTGTCACACCTATCTTCTCAAATTTAAGGATGAAGTCCTCGATTGGTTTAAGGTGTATAAAGCCGAAGCTGAGAACCAACGCGAAAAGAAGATCAAAATTCTAAGATCTGATCGTGGGGGGAGTATACCTCAAATGATATGACAGAATTCTGCCAAGAACACGGCATTATTCATGAGGTAACTGCTCCCTACACACCTCAATCCAACGGTGTAGCTGAAGGAAAGAACAGAACACTGATGGACATGGTGAATTGCATGTTACTCAGCTCAGGTGCACCTGAAAACCTTTGGGGTGAAGCTCTCCTTTCTGCCTGTTTTATACTCAATAGGGTTCCCCAAAGAGACTCCAATGTTACTCCATATGAACATTGGAAAGGGAGAACTCCTAACATTCAATTCTTCAAGGTTTGAGATTTCCTGGCTAAGGTTTCAATACCGGAACCGAAGAAAAGGAAAATCGGCCCCAAGACTGTTGATGCTATCTTCATCGGGTATGCACTAGATAGCAATGTTAACCGATTTCTAATGATTAACTCTGAGATCAGTGAAATATCCAACAACACCATTATTGAAGCTAGGGATACTGTTTACTTTGAAAACATCTTTCCTTTCAAGTCTAGAATTCCTAGTGATCCTTCTTGCACTCCTTCTACCTCTGATATCCCTTCTTCTAGTTCTCCTCCTGTAACTGATTCTGAACCTAGAAGGAGCAAAAGAATAAGAACTCTTACATCTTTCGGTGAAGATTTCTTTACCTATCTTGTGGAAGGTGATCCTAGCTCCTTCAAGGAGGCAATGGACTCTTCCGAATCTCCTTTCTTGGAAGAAGCCATTGATAGTGAGATCAAGTCCATAATGAAGAATAACACTTGGATTCTCACTGATCTTCCTTCAGGATGCAAACCTGTAGGTTGTAAATGGATCTTCAAGAAGAAACTCAGACCCGATGGTACTGTCGACAAATACAAAGCCAGATTAGTTGCCAAGGGTTTCACCCAACAAAAGGGTATTGACTTCTTTGACACATATTCTCCTGTTGCCAGGATCTCCTCTATCAGAATCCTTCTAGCACTTGCATCAATTTATAACATGTTCATTCACCAAATGGATGTCAAGACTGCTTTCCTGAATGGCGATCTTGAAGAAGAAATCTATATGGACCAACCAGAAGGATTCATTGCCAAGGGACAAGAAAACAAAGTGTGCAAACTTGTGAAGTCATTGTATGGACTTAAACAAGCACCTAAACAATGACATCAAAAGTTTAACAAAGTTATCGCACAATTTGGATTCACTGTCCATGAACATGACAAGTGCATATATTCTAAGAACTTTGGCAATGAGTATATTATCCTTTGTCTATATGTAGATGATATTCTTATCCTTGGAACTTCTCATGATGCAATCCAAAGAGTAAAGGCTTATTTTTCTCAAAACTTTGATATGAAGGATCTAGATCCAGCTGATATGATATTGGGAATGAAAATATCCAAAACCTCTAATGGAATTTCTTTGAGTCTAGCTCATAGCATTGAAAGAATGCTTCATAAATTTGATTTCTATAACTCTAAACCTATTTCTACACCCTATGATTCTTCAATTGCTTTGAACAAGAATATGGGTGAGCCTGTGTCTCAACTGAAATACTCTCAATTAATAGGTTCACTTCTCTACATTTCCAACAGGACTAGGCCTGACATCTCTTATGCAGTAGGTACATTGAGTAGATATACTAGTAACCCCAGTAGAGAACACTGAACTGCACTAGAGAGAGTTTTCAGATATCTTAGAGGCACAATTGGCTATTGTCTGACTTACACTGGATATCCTGATGTTATGAAAGGTTATAGTGTGCCAACTGGGTCACTGATTCTAACAGTGTTAAGTCTACTACCGGATATGTATTCATATTCGGTGGTGCTGCTGTGTCCTGGAAATCCTGCAAACAAACAGTGATTGCCAGGAGCACCATGGAGTCCGAGCTCATTGCTCTAAACACAACTTGCTCTGAAGTTGAATGGTTAAAGGATCTTTTATCTGAATTCTCTATCGTGCCTAAACCCATACTTCCAATCTCAGTTCATACTGATTCAAGATCCACCATTAAGATTCTAAAGCAAGATAATACCAATAAGAAGATGAACAGACATATTCAAATCAGACTTAAGTCTGTTCAGCGCCTATTGGGCAAAGTTGTGCTTCTGGACTTTGTAAAGTCCGAGAAGAATATTGCTGACCCATTGACTAAGGGTCTTTCTAGGAGTATGGTCCTAAAATCATCGAGGGAGATGGGGTTAAGCCCATAGTAGAGTTCATCGACAGCGAGAACTCAACCTACTTGATTGGGAGTTGATTCCATGAAAGAGGTTCAATGTGGTAGGAACATGCTGGACAGGAAATACTCGTGTGGAGCATCGACCCGGATATGTTTATATCATGTATGTAGTATTGTAACTACTACCCCTTCTCTATGGTGACGATGCTCTTATGATACAGCTAGGTAAGGATGAGTTTGACTCTTAATAAGTCCAACGCATGTAGTGTGGAGGGTATACTATCCAGCTGTAGTACCCTTGGAGGACTTACCTACTGAGAGGAACCGTGATGCCGCGGTTGGGGGGGCAGAGCTGACCCTAGAAACTCTCATGAGTCGGTTATTGTGAGCATGGCCTTTAACGCTCAACCCGCTCGCTCAATAGATGGAGACTTACTGTGTGTGTATTCTATCAATATCTGGTAAAAGAGGCTAGTTCCAGACGTAGTCCACTATGTCTCTCAGATGGCGATGAATTCACTAAGGAAGGTTCCAGACGTAGTCCACCTGTCCCGAATTCACAATATGATGTTGCCCGATTTCACTCGTGTTTTATGATCTGGTGATTTGATTGTTATTTATTGTTGACTTGTTTTATCTTCCCTAAAACTCAAGTTTTGGGGGGGCTGTTGAATGTGTGTTGAGTTGGAGGGAAAACTTGAGTTTCCCTCTTATTTGTCTTTGAGTTTAGTCCCACATTGGATAGGAGATGGGAGGTTAGGTAGTATATATACCAACTCCTCTCATGCCTATTGTTATGAGTGTTGGGCCATGGGCCACATCCCCACACGCGCGCACCGCGCCGAACCGAACCGGGCCGGGCCGTGTGCTGGTGGTGCGCGCCCACGACCTACGGACACAAATGCAGTTCGATTCAGGGGCTTGTTGGACCTGCTACATTTTGTTGGTTTTTTATTTTTTATTTTTATTTAAAAATTCTGTTGAGATTTTTCGAGTAGAGTTGGACCTGTTCAAGAGAATCGGATCTGCACGTTGCAACCACTCGCGCATGATCACAGATTCTCTCGGGCTGTTACAAACGGAAAGATCTGCAGAGGGTTATAAATACCCTATCTCTGCACGTATCTTTTACAAGAAACAGAAATCGATCTACCCTCTTTCTCCCACACAAATTTTTTACAGATATTCTGCTAAAAATAACTGCGTTCTTGCGATCGGGTTTTTGGTGCTCTCTCCACGCTGTTTTCCACTTAAGGGCAACAAACCTCCGTCTGAGCAGAAGCCTGACTCATCGTCCTGAGTTGGGTGCTGGTGTACTACCGGGGGAGTTTTTACTGCTAGGAGAGGAGGCCACGTTCAAGGTCCGGACGAGAGACCGGCCATCTTTCTTCTAGGGCAGTGCGTCTGCACGACTACGTCACCTCAGGCCAGCTTTTTGCTTTCTTTTAATTCTTTATTTTAGTTGCATGCTTAGGACAAGTAATTCATTAAATTTAAGAATTTATATTTGTTGCATGTTTTAATTCAGTTAAATATCCTACACATATATGATGCACCAACATGCACATAAAAACAGGCATATATGCCCCATTATGCAGCAGCCATATAGTTTTATTTACAGTGCATTTAATATGCAGGCAGGAATCCAGTAGAATTTTGGACCCTATGCTGTAACTGTTTAAAACAAAGGCCACCCCTTTCTGTAAATTACTTTTGTTCGAAACTAATTACTCTTGCATGTAGTGATCCTCTTTAGTATTATAAAGTTTGTTATTCAATGCTAATACAGTTTTTCCTGCCTCAATGGATTGATACTCATAAAAACTAGTCATTAGTATTTATTTCATTCATTATACGCAATACTTTGACATTTTAAACATTATTCAATTTTTCTTTCATTATTGCTCTGTCTGTTTTCCCTCTTTTTTAAATATCTTATGAATTTTCTCCAATTTCCTTGTAAATTGACTAAACAGCATATGCAGTTTATGCAGTGTGTGCAGTGCATGCTAGCACATATTCTGTAACTTCGTAAGCAAGTATGGGAACTAATTTAAGCATACAAATGAAGAGAAACAACCTTAAAAACATGTCTCAAAGAAAAGATACAGTACACATACATTAACAAACAATTAGTAAAGTACCTTCAACAATGGACGTAGATAAAAAATTTCACGGAAACAAATTATCAAAACTCAAAGCTCCACCAGCACGACTAATTGAGTTGTTCCTGTAACCATCTTCGCCACTTACAGATAACAGAACAGAAGGGAACAGCTCCCCTGCTTCCCCTCCATCATTAATTTTTACTACAATTTGTCTAAGTTTCTGACAAGTAAATGAATTTGGTCCCAACTGTTTAACATGGTAGCCAGGCTGTACCAATGGCAAAAAAAAAATCAGATGATAGGCATAGCCAAAGCAGTAGAACAAATATTCCACATTCTGATTAGAATTGCAAACCTTAGAGGCTTCAATACTGTAAGTTGTATCGTCATACAAAGGGCCAACAATGAAAGAACCATCAGCTTGTGTCTCTGTTGTCTCTGCCAAATCACCTTTGTGTAAAGGAGCATTGCTGCTCTGTCCAGCTGCTATAATTCTTATATTTACACCAGAAAGAGGTGGAGATACTGATCCTTCAAGGTACAGTCCCATCCGACCAGTGATCGTGGGAATAGTAGCTTGACAGCCATCAACAGTAACTGATACCAGTCATCCATTTAAACAGAAAAAATGATTGAGGGGCCAGCACTCATATTTGAGTAGGTGGAGGAATAAATAATATGAATCTACTTACATGACGTTGTCTTGGATAAAATAGAATCTTTTTCCCTTGGCTGTCACTGTAAGATCAGAGAAGTACAGGTCAAGCACACAAAAGACTTTTGATCGTATATACAGATTGTGAAACAATTAATATGGCTGGTTATTAGAGAGCAAAAGCATGCAGGCTTCAATAAGAAAACTATACCAACTTACACCCATCAACCATAGTTTAATAAAAATCGATTTAGATGTTAGACCTTTACTTGCCATGGTTGATGACTTGGAGATATTTCATATGAAATGTTGGCACTGAGACGGAAAGGATATGATAACTTGACTAGGTAGTAGGAGCGTCCTTGATTGTCCAGAAGTGTCAGAACTGAAGTGTCGAACAAGTCAAAAAATGAAAAATTTAAGTGCCAGAACAACACTGCTAGAATTATGAATTCATGTATGGCTATCATTCCTATTAAGGGCATCACCAACTTTAAGAACACCATGGAATCATCCAATAAACTTTCCGAGTCTCCTCAAAAAATAAATGAATTAATAAATAGATAAACCTTCCATGATATCACACTACAATGATAAATTCATCAACTGTTTACTAATTTTCTCAATGCACATTTATGACATACAAAAATTATTGGAGCTGCCCTAGCCCCTGCAGCTTCAGTTCTCCATAATGCCCATTCTTTCATGGCAATTCTTTTTTCTATGCAATCATGTATGCATACAGTTGGTTTCCATGCTTTCCTACTTCTGGATTTATTCTTTTGCTAAAGCAAATCAACCTGACATGAATAAATTTTTGTATATTATGATTCCTGAAAATGTCCCTGATAAGTTTATAACCACGGAAAAACTAAAACCAAATAATGCACACTTACAAAAGCAAGGTTAAATATGAGATGAAACCAGTAAAGCAAACATGAATATTGCATGAAGATTCAAAAAATGGTTAAAACTTACAACCAATAGACACTACTACTCAAACAAAGATACACAGCAACAATCAGCAATACGAAAAAATATATATAATTAGATGTGTACTTTGAGGCATAAAATTTTATAAGCATGCATATGAGCACATGAATGTTTGCCTTGAATAAAGTCTAGTAAGATTGTTGTGCAGAGTACCATCTATATGGCCCAAAGATTAGTTGTGCATGCAAAAAATTAATATAATATTCTCATTCTAGAAGGAAATAGCATCAAGCAGGGTTCAAAAACTCACCCGTTCCGGTTCCAACTCGGCCAAGTCAGAACCGGAACAGCTCGAACCGGGCCGAAACCGAGTCAGAACCGGAACGGCTCCAACCAGGCTGAAACTGGTCCGCGAGCCAATGGATTTCGCCATTCTCACCCGATTCGGTGAAGATTCAGAGTTGACTTGGCCATATCGGCTGAGTCAATCATGGAATCGGGTTGACTCGGCTGATATCCAAATCTTCACTGAGTCGGGTCCGTGAAGCATCAATTTCGCCCGTACTCTTCGCCCGTGATTCTCCAATTGAGACCCGTGAATCATCTGCTCGGCTTTGCAGATGGAAAGAGCTCTCAAGCTTTCAAATCCTCTCAAATCTAGCGGAAAGGAAAAGAAATTACTCACCAGCTCCGGGCCTCCGGCGTCCGCGTGTGGCCCTCTCAAGCTCCTTCGGCATCTCTTCCTCTCCCGTCGCCAATTCCAGGTACCATCTCTCTCCCCCTTCTCTGTCTCCCCCTCTCTCTTCGCCTCTCCCTCTCCTGTCTCTCTCCCTCTCCCTCTTCCTCTATTGACTCTCTCTCTCCCTCTTGCTCTCGCTCCCACCTCTCCCTCTCGCTCCCGCCTCTCCCTCTCTCTCTTGTTCTCGCCCTCCCTCTCTAGATCTCTCTCTGCATCCCTCTCTCTACTCTCTAAATGTCTCTGGATCTCTCTCCCCCTGTAAATTAGTTTAGTTAGTTCAACTAATTTAATTAATTTAACTTAATTTAACTAATTTAGTTTAGTTAGTTCAATTTAATTTTGTTTAGTATAACTAATTTAATTTAGTTTAGTTTAGTTAATTAAATTAAGTTCATTTAATTGAAGTAAATTTAAGTAATATGATATAATTTAATTTAGTTAAATTTAATTTAGCTACACCGATTCATTTAGTGTAAATTTAATTTAATTTAGTTAATTAAATTAAGTTCATTTAATTGAAGTAAATTAAGTTAATATGATATAATTTATTTTAGTTAATTTAATTTAGTTCGTTTAACTTAGTTAAATTTAATTTAGTTACACCCATTCATTTAGTGTAAATTTAATTTAATTCAATTAATTAAATTAAGCTCATTTAATTGAAGTAAATTTAAGTTAATATGATACAATTTATTTTAGTTAATTTAATTTAGTTAAATTTAATTTAGTTACACACATTCATTTAGTGTAAATTTAATTTAATTCAGTTAATTCATTTTTTTAAAGATAAGTATAAATCCTGCAAAATGAATTAATCCTTACACATTCTCATCGAAACAAAAAACAATCAAAAGTATGTTCACATCAAAGAGTGTTAAAAAATTTAGAAAATTCATTTCAAAGTTCTTCAGTGAGATAAGTACGGGTGTAAGAGATGTAGATGATGGTGATGGTGAAGATGTGAGGATTTTATCTCGTTCTAGTCTTGATGATGGTGAAGATGGTGATGATGTTGATGATGTTGATGACAATGAAAGTGATGACAGTAGTGCTGGTGATGACAATAATGAGGACAACAATGATACTGATAGAGGAGCTTATAGTGTTGGTGAAAATCAACGAGTTAGTGTTATATTATAGTCTTGAAGGTCACATGCAAGATTTAGGTTTAACATATGACCATGACCACATACCTCAACTTGAAGGATCTGCAAGCGCTAGTACCAGTTTCTCTACTTATCGCAGAGATGAATACAATGATGATTTTGTGCATCATCGCAATTCTACGTGGAAATGACCGTGTTGTATATTTAAACATGTATTTGGTGAAATTAACTATATTATGCATATATTTTGGTATGTTTAGTGTGTTATGTGATATGCTTTAGACATGTGATACATAAATATTAACATTTATATTTAAATTTATTTAATTCAGTTAATTTCATTTGATTTTTCTAAATTTTAGAATGCCAACAAAGCAACGTGACATTGGATGAGAACATGCTACATCTGTTGATGGAAGCAAAAAATTGGTGAAGTGCAACTATTGTGAAAAGACAGTGCATGATGGTATAACTAAAATGAAACAACACTTAACACACGTATGGCCAGGTGGAACCTTACCTGAAAGTCCCCAAAGAAGTGTCATACACTATTGAGAAAACATCTTTCTGAAGGTAACATAGAAAGAGCATCCATAAAAGCCAAGAAAGAGCATCTCATGAAATCTTTAAGTGGGGAAGCTTTTCATGAAATTAGCGATGATGAATCTGAAAATAAAATTGAAGAAGTTGGTGGGTTGAAAGAAATTGAAAGAAGATAATTAAAGCAAGTTATAAGAGAAAGTTGTGAAATGACATTTAGAGAGACACAAGGTTATACAAAAGATGTTGGTGGCAGTAGTTCACAGCCTTCAAGATCAGAGATTAAGCATGAATTGTAAAGGAGTTTTCACTAGAGAAGCTGAAATTCATGTCCGTAGTATTGATCCGTACATGTTTCCATCGAAGCAGAAATCAATCAAAAGCATATTCTCATCGGAGAATGTTAAAAAGTTAGAAAAGTCATTTCGAAGTGCTTTCTCTACAATGCAATACTATTCAATATAGCTGATAGTGATCCTTACTATAAGCAATGATTAATACAATTGCGGAGGCAGACCTGGGTGTCAAAGGCCCCACCGGATATCAGATTGGCAATCAATATTTGGAGGAAGTGGAAAAAGTTGAAGGATATATTGATTCAATAAAAGCAAAATAGTCGCAGTATAGTTGGACGATCATGTGTGATGGCTGGATTTCCTGAACTAGGAAGCCTATTATTAATTTCAGGATTTATTGTGATAGACACATGATATATCATACTTCAGTTGATACTACAAAATATCCGGAAGACTGCTGATTATATATTCTTTCTCATGGACAAAGTTGTTGTTGAAGTTAGTGAAGAGAATGTCGTACAAATTATAACCGACAAATGAAGCAGGTTTCAAAACAACCGGTCACTTGTTGATGGAGAAGAGAAAGCATTTGTTTTAGTCTTCTTGCGCAACACATTGCATTGATTTGATGCTTAAAGATATTGGTTCAATGAAGTCAGTGAAGGAGACATTAGATGATGCTAACCTATTACACCATTAATCTAAAATAGTCTCAAAATGGTAAATTTAATGAAACAATTTATCAGAGATAGAGATTTGTTGAGATCAGGTATACACGATTTGCCACCGAGTTCACTGCTATTGAAAACCTTCTTCGCTATGAGCAGGATTTGAAGAGAATGCGTACAACAACCGAATGGTATGAGTTCAACACGGAAAGAGGTAGAAGTGTGAGAGATAAGATTTCTAACCTTATTTTGACTGATCAGTTCTGAAAGAAGGCAAGAGAAGCTCAAAATATTATAAATCCTCTTGTTAGGGTCTGGAAGATAGTGGATCAGGACAAAAAACCAACCTTATCTATTATTTATAAGGCTATGGATAGAGCTAAATTGGCTATTAAGTCATTCAAGAAGAATTGAAAGAAGTATTGGAATATCATTGATAAAAAATGAGAGGGACAACTACACAGACACTTGCATGCTGCTAGTAATTCATTTACGTACTTACAATTTATAATTGTTGAATAGATATTGAAATTTTCATATTATAACTCTCCTGTATCTACATTGTTACAGCATATTTTTTAAATCCGGCCCTTCAATATTCAAAAAACTTTTTCTACTCATCCACAGGTGAGAGCTGGATTAAAAGAGGTGATTAAAAAGTTAAGAGCCGGATTTGAATAAACAAGCAAGAGTTATTAATGAGGTAAGTTGTCATATCAATTTATTTACTTGTTTCCAACAATGTTATGCATTTGCAACTATTAATATTTACGCTTTGGAACATCGTAGATCAAATTATTTGTGGACGGAGCTAGAGAATTTGGAGCCTCGCTAGCTAGAAGGGCGGTGCAGCAATCTCTTCCATTTGATTGGTGGATTACTATGACGAAGAAACTCTAAATCTGTAGAAAATTGCTATTAAAGTATTAAGTCAAACTTGTTACACATCGGGCTGTGAAAGAAATTAGAGCACGTGGTCACTGATTCATACAAAATTGTGCAACCGATTGGCAATAAAAAATTACATAAAACTAGTATTTATGCATTATAATATGCAGCTCCGTGTAAGAAACTTGACATACCAATGTGATCAAGATTATTACAACCCAATCAATCTGAAACATGTTTTCAATGATGATGATATATTGGATGCGTGGATTCAGGAGAGAACAACCCGTTTTGTGTGAAGATGACTTGCATTGATTGGATGAAGGGATAAGTCAAAGTGAGAAGGATAGAAGTGCTAGAGATGGTGGTAATGAAGGCCCTAGCCAAAGTATACACGCTAAGCCTAAAGTAACCTGAACAAGCTATAAAAATAAGCTATAATTAATCATAATCACTGCAATACTACATATAGATATCCACACATGATAACATATGAATAAGAAATAAAAAAGTAATTGAATACGATATAGAGAGAATCAGGAGATAACATGAATAAAAGAGTAAGAATACTGATCAAGAAGAGAGAGACTCTAGCTCCTCGCAACATGTACAATCTCATCGAACACCTGAATAATAAAATAAGTATCCAATCTAGACGTGCAAATCCAAGGTCGTCGACCCAATGAGTGTAAAATAAAGGGGAAGGTGCACGTGCATATAACGTGTGAGCATATGATGATAAATATATACTGGAATAAAACTGAAATAATATGCAAACAAAAATGGACAGTAATAAGGGCAGTCAGTAACAGAATCAGATGTCCAAATCAGGTCATGTGTACAGTTAGGTGTCTATCATAACATGTATTTATTAATGTCAATATAAGATTCAATTTTAGTATCAATTATGTCAGTGAACACCGATTGTCACATGTAATAGACGCATCCCATACTACGCCTACTATACATGGCAATCTGGGTCCTATGTTATTGAAACTAATCGGTTGGAGACTTTATGTTTTAAGTGGGTCCCGTACATACCCGGGACTACGACCCGACTCCTGACGCTGAACCAGGCCCTACCGCAAGATAGACAGGTAACATGTATAACAAGTCAGGTAACATGTATAATAGGAACAAGAACAGGAACAAGACGGGGTGTCAGTCACCCCACGGAAACCCTGAAGTGAAACCCTGTTTCGGTTGCGCAACTTATATCCTAGATGCACCCAAAATACAGACATTATCTCCATCAATTTCTCTAGTCCCGGTGTAAGTTAGTTAATATTAGATTATCCAGATTAAGTAATGCACATGTTACCTACATCACTGCGATAACTTAGTGATAGTTACGGTAACGTCAACATGTGTGATTATGATATCAATATAACAGGATATGTAACAAGTATAACAGGAGGGTTTATTACCGTGTAATACTATTTTCCCAGCAACTATAGTAACATGAACAATATAGTTATCAGGTAGATGTCATGTATAATCAGTCAAGTTTTTCAGGTAAATCATGATGTTCAGGATGAGTAATGACATACAGACATGAACAGAATAATTCTGGGTAAAATATTCAATTAACTCTGATCCTCAAAGTCATCGACATATCCACCCTCTAAGTCTGGTGTATCTAAGTCTCAACAACCTGAAATAAATGTATACCATATTTAACTGATCATTGCTATCCAATCCAATCAAGATCATAACTAAAGCATGTAACATTCTCGATCAATATGAAATTTAAATCATCTCTGCATCTAGTAAATAATATCAATAAGGTCATCAATATTCAATTAATGTAATCAAGGTAAATCAAGATATCCTTGCTTGAATAATCCAAAACCAAGAACATGTTACGTGTCGATATCAGAGGTAAAATATACACAACACCTGATGATAATCTAACATAATCAATCTCATTTATATACTGATCAAGATCTAATATAAAGATTGTAAATCTCAGGTCTACACCAACTCTAACTAAGTCCATATAAGTTCAAGTATCGAGAAGATCAATCATCTTACTAAAGTAACATTATGTTTATTCATCCTCAATATCCAAATAAATTCCAGTCTAAATAATCGCCAAATAAATATCTAATAAATACCTCAAATAAATATACTATATATCCACTAACATGAACCAAGCCAATCTCAAGATCAATCCAAGTCACAGTCTAAAGTATACTACAATTAGTTTTGAATCAAACGTGATAATCCTCTACACGTGAAATGATGCTAATAAACGTTCATATCAACTAAATAAATAAGGTGAACGCTCACTGATGACTCATGAAGTAATACAGTCACATTGGTAAAATAAATCAGATGGTCACATGAAATGATACAAGTAACCTACAAATACTACCGACAATGATAAATAAGGAAATGATATAAAAGCAAATACTCACATGAAATAACGTGATTTTGGGTCTGAATTGCCATCTGGTCTTCACTGCACGAACCAGTACTAATCCCCGAATCATCCCATGGGTCGATCTTTGAATCGCCAGTATATTGGGTCGGCAGCGAACACGAATCCGGATCGGGCCCGGATCTCTTGTTACCGATTCGAATTGCACGAACGAGTCCGCAATGCTATAGCACGCAACTGTACACGCATAATATATGCTCATGCATACTCATACATACACTTATATACATATATATTTAAATATACACTCACATGCGCATACCCACGCATGCATGTATTTTCATATAATAACACACCCAATTATATATACATAATACATATGCATTCATGCATTAATACACACTCCTCATCATCATGTTTACACAACCATGCAATCACCCACACCCAAATATATACTCACGCGCGCACATGAAAATAAATAAATGCACACATTTTACACATATAGAGAAAAGAGATTGGACCATGCAAAAGCTCACGTAAAGGTATGGCTCGCCGGAGTTGATGGCGGAGGCCGCGGAGGATGTCGATGACTCGCCGGAGGAGAGGAGTGTTCCGGCGATGAGGCGAGAGGCCGTGAGGGCTCACTGGAGAGGGAAGATGAGTTCGGGTTGTTGTAGAGAGGGGTGGCATGGGCCGTGCGTGGCTCAGAGGAGGTGATGGTGATGCATTGGCGGATAGACGAGCGCAACGGGGGACTCGGCAAGAGAGTAGCAGGCTATTGTGCTCTATTAGAGAGGTGTGTGGAGTTGGGTTGCTCGGCTTGGTGTCACGCTAGTGGGTGAAGAGACAAGGAGCATGGCCAGAACATGAGAGAGTTGCGCCCATGGGGGTGCAGCAAGGGTGTGGAGATGGGATGGCTCTGGGGTGAGATGCGGTTGTTGGGGGATTGGTTGTTGCGGCTTGGGCTGAGGGCGCGGCAGCGCTGTTAATCTCCAGCGAGGAGGGGTGAGCACGACTGTGAGCAGAAGGGTGGCGGGTCTGCGCGCTGGTGTGATGGTCGGATGGGAGGGGAAGTGGAGCTCCAGAGCTCGTCGGAGATGGATATAAGGGTTGTTGCGCCATGGAAGGAAGGAGGCGACGGCATGGTGCAGAG
Source organism: Agave tequilana (assembly GCA_038442645.1). NCBI lineage: Eukaryota > Viridiplantae > Streptophyta > Magnoliopsida > Asparagales > Asparagaceae > Agave > Agave tequilana. The sequence goes on from JAVJIF010005225.1 coordinate 291,949, forward strand.
ATGGGGGAAGAGAAGAATTATGATGAGATTGGGGCTAAGGAAATCATATTAGTTGGGATTAGTTAGGGTTTGATTTGATTGTTAGGATTTAGATATTGGGTAATGGGTTTTGGGGAATGGGTCTTGGGTTAATGGGTTTAAGGGTATGGGCATATGGGTTGTGAATGAGTTATGGGCTTAAGAAAATGAAAGGAAAAAAATAAGAGAGAAGAGATGGGCCTTGAAATAGAAAAATGCAATAACAATAACAAAATGTGAACAACAATAATAATAATAAGTATTTACAACAAAGATAATAAATAATAACCAATACAAAATACATGTATACACTAAAAAAAATACTATTATTTATTTTTAACATGGTATTATAGAATAGGGATATTACAACCATATTTCAGGAGACTCCCAGAGAAAGGGATGGTCGTCAGTACGAGGGCCAACTATAGGTTGTTCCCTGAATAGTCGTGAGAGCGAGGGTCCACTATAGATTGTTTTTTCGAATAGCCGTCAGGGCGAGAGTCCGATATAGGCTTGTTCGGGCAAGCCTTCGTCTTTCAGGAGGCTTTCCGAGAAAAGGGGTAGTTGTCTGGGCGAGGGCCCGCTATAGGCTGTTCCCCGAATAGTCATCAGGTCAAGAGCCCGATATAGGTTGTTTGTCTATTTTTCAGGAGACTCCCCGAGAAAGGAGATAGCCGTCAAGGCGAGGGCCCACTGTAGGTTGTTCCCCGAATAGCGTCAGGGCGAGGGCCCGATATAGGCTTGTTCGAGCGAGATTCCATCTTTCAGGAGACTCCCCGAGAAAGGGGGTAGCCGTCAGGGCGAGGACCAGCTATAGACTATTCCCCGGATAGTCGTCAGAACAAGAGCCCAATATAGGCTTGTTCGGGCGAGCCTCGGTCCTTCAGGAGACTTCCCGAGAAAGAGGGTAGTCGTCAGGGCGATGGCATGCTATAGGTTGTCCCTGAATAGCCGTCAGGGCGAGGGCCCAATATAGGCTGTTTGGAATACTCGGGAGAATTGGATGGCAATATGAACTTTCATTGAATGTTAATGTGGGTTACACATAATAACGCTTCAAATGAAAAGAATTCTATTGTTTACCAAGTGTTCTCCTATCTTGATCAACTAAGGTGTAAGAGTCATTGCCGCCTCGTGCCATCACGAAGTATGGCCCTCCTAGTTTGGTTCAAGTTTCCCTAAATTTTTCTCCTTATTACTTTGAATGACCCGCTTCAGAACTAGGTCACCAATTTGAAACTCTCAAGGTTTCACCTTTTTATGGTGGGAGGCCTTAATTAGTTATTGATAAGCGGCAATGATTGTTTGAGCCTCCCATCGTCTCTCTTCCGATTGATCTTGGGCAAGACCGAGTTGAATGGCGTTCTAACTCTGGTCAATCTCTGATGTGCGCAGTGTGAGCATGCAGATGTCAACATGGATGATAGCTTCTGTCTCGTAAGCCAATGAGAACAGGGTTTCTCCTGTTGGGACGTGTTTGGTAGTCTTGTATGCCCATAGTACCCCCGGGAGTTTCTCCACCTACTTGCCTTTTGCTTTGTCAAGGCTCTTGTGTAGGCTGTCGGGGATAGTGCGGTTATTAATCTCAGCCTGGCTATTGCCTTGTGGATAGTAGATAGTAGAGAATCGTTGGGTGATCTTGTACTCAAAGCGGAAGCGCGTCACTTGCCTGCTCGCAAAATTGGTCCCGTTGTCGGAGATGATGGTATGGGGAAGTCCGAAGCGACAAACGATGTGCCAGAAGAATTTGACAATTTGCTGCCATGTGACATCAAAGAGAGATACTGCTTCTACCCATTTTGTGAAGTAGTCTGTGGCGACAAGTAGAAATATGAACTGAGATTGTGCACGGGGAAGAGGACTTACCACATCAAGCCCCTACTACATGAAGGGCCATGGACTTTGTAGAGTATGGAGATCCGCGCTAGGTCTGTTGGAAGACGGGGCGAACCTCTGACATTGCGGGCACCTCTTCACATATTCATTAACGTCTTCGAACATCTTGGGCCAGTAATATCCTTAGTTGATGGCTTTGTGGGCGAGACACCTTCCACCCGCGTGGTTTTCACAGTCGTCGTGGATTTCTCGCATCATATTCTTGGCTTCTTCTGGCCCGAGGCACACCTCAGATAGGGATCATAATGCAACCTGGAATATGATTTTTGTATAAGAGCTCTCCAATGAGTAAACTGGTGGCGATGTGTTGCAGCTTCTGAGCTTCCAGCCTTGTCTTTGGGGAGCGTTCCGTCTTTAAGGAAAGATATGATGGGATCCCTCCACCTTGGAGAACAATCCAGACGGAAGACTTTCTCATCAGGTTTATGAATACACAACTTCGGGATATGCTCTATGGGGATCTCGCGCTTGAATTGGAAGTCAACGGCCAAGGCAAGCGTAGCCAGATAGTCTACGTGACTGTTCTCGGATGTTGGGACCTGTTTGAAGTCGCAACAGGAGAATTTGACCTTCCAACCTGTGACAACCTTCAAGCATACGGCCATCCGATCATTTTTGGTAGTGTATTCTCCATTGACTTGACTCACTATAAGTAGCGAGTCACATCTACTTCGAGCTCTGTGACCCCAATGGTGGTTGTCGTCTTGAGGCCTGCAATGACAGCTTCATATTCTGCCTCATTGTTGGTGGCTCGAAACCCGAGAGTAAGTTTGCTCAATAATGGATCCATCAGGAGTGATGAGCACTAACCCAATGCCTGATCCTTGCTATTTGATGCTTCGTCTACGTTCAAGACCCATCCTTCCCGAAGGGTGTCCTAAGGTGGTGGTACTGAAGTGAATTCAGCAATGAAGTCAGCCAGAATCTGTCCTTTGATCGAGGTTCTCGGCTCGAAAGTGACCCCAAATGGTCTAATTTTTGTGACCTACTTCGCAATTTTGCCGCTGGCCTCGAGATTTTCCACAATAGCTCTCAGTGGATACTCAGTCAGGATGACGACGGGAAAAGATTGGAAGTAATGCTTAAGCTTCCTCACAGTAATAAAGAGAGATAGCACTAGCTTTTCAATCCTTGTGTACCTTATCTGGGTATCGATCAGAGCCTTGCTGACGTAGTAGACAAGCCTTTGGATGCCCCTATCTTCTCGGATCAATGTTGTGCTCATTGTGGTGTCTAACACTGCGAGATAAAGGAATAGCGTTTCGCCAGGAAGGGGTTTGGAGAGGAGTGGGGAAGATGCCAAATAAGTCTTCAAACTTTGGAATGTTTCAAATTCTTCATTCTAGCAGAAACCTGCCCGTTCTTCTTGATGGCTAAGAAGAAAGGCTTGCACTTGTCAGTTGATCTACTAAGGAAGCGATTGAGAGCGATAAGGCGACCACTGAGGATTTGAACATCCTTGATGGTTGTTGGCGACTTCATTTCAAGTATGGTGAATATCTGGTTGGGGTTAGCTTCAATTCTTTGTTGAGTGACCAGGTATCTGAGAAATTTACCGGAAGCTACCCCGAAGTGCACTTCTCAGGGTTAAGCTTCACATTGAACTTTTGAAGGAGAGCAAATGCTTCATCCAAGTGCTTCACGTGATCGACGTGAACGAGACTCTTTACGAGCATGTCGGCTACGTATATCTCCATCGTATTTCCGATTAGCTCTGACTCATTGACCATTCGCTAGAAAGTGGCTCCAGCATTCTTCAAGCCGAAGGGCATGACTCGGTAATAGTAGATGGCGCGACCGGTGGTGAAGGCAATCTTGTCGTCATCTTCTGGATGCATCTTGATTGGTTGTACCCCGAATAGGCATTCATGAAGCTGAGGAGTTCGTAGCCCGCAGTTGCATCGACTATTTGGTCTATGCTGGGCAGCTGGAAGCTATCCTTGGGACAGACTTTATTCAAGTCAGTAAAGTCGATGCATACTCTCCATTTCGCGTTCTTTTTCACTAAGATTGGATTGGCGAGCTAGATAAAGTGTTTCTCGAATGAGGACAACCATGAGGAGTCGATCTACTTCCTCATTAAGTGCTGGAAGACATTCGGTATTCATCTTCCGTGGCTTCTGTTTTACTGGCTTTGCTTCGGGAAGAATTGATAGTTTGTGGCAGATGATGGAAAAATCTACTCCAGGCATGTCAGTTGGAGACCACGTGAATACGTCAAGGTTCTCGGATAGAAACTTCCTGAGTTGATTCTTCTCTTGATCGGAAAGTCTCATGCCAATCCGAAGTACTCGATTGAGTGGTCAGGATCCGCCTAGAACGGCCCAGGCCCCTCCTCCGACTGGTGTTTCAGAGCCAAAGTCGTGTCAGGGTTGTCCCCGTAATGTGATTGCTATTCGGTAGCAAGTCTTCAATTTCTTCCTCTCGAGGGAAGTCTCCTCGTAGACTGCTCGGCCTTCTTTGATTTTCACCCGACCTCTTCTAAACTACTGCCGAAATGTTTCTAGTCGTGGCCTAATCTCCTCTGATGTTGGTTGTCCTAGTTGGAGTAGGATATCGAACCATTTGGTGGTACGTAGATGGTACGGCTTACATCATATGAAGCCAGGGCCTCCAAAGTATCGCATTGTGGGAGGACTCCACGTCTACCACGTAGAATTATGTAATGACATTGTAGGGGTCCGCGCGCACTGGTAGCGAGATGGTCCCCGGGGAGCGCGTCTCATTCCCGTCGAACCTATATAGATTGAGTTTTACAATTGATCAATACTCGGGCGGCTTCTTGGGAATCTTCCATCCTGTCGAGGGCTTCTCTGTATAGGATGTTTACGGAACTCCCTCTATCGACCAAGACCTTGGACACTCGGCAGTTGCCGATGAAAGTTGTAACGATTAGGGCGTCATTATGCGGGAAATGCATTGTTGATGCGTCAGAGTCGGAGAATGAAACTTACTTGGGGCTAGTGGTGGCCCAGTTAATACCGTAAGACAGATGGCCTTTCGAGCTAGCCAACATAGATGGCCCGCTCCCGAGAGGTGAAGCCTTCGATCGTAGAGGCGTCGAAGCATCAACCTCCCGATACTGGATGACTTAGCTCTCCGGCTGGGAAGCATCAAGGGAGACCTTCACCTTGACTTCTGACGACTGCCCGGGATTGAGGACGAACTCTCGGAGATATCCTTGATCCATCAGCTCTTGAAGTTGTCTCCGGAGGGAACGACAGTCCACGATGTGGTGTCCCATACCGTCATGGAAGGCACAAACTCCCTGGCTCCTGGACCCTTTAGGATGGGTGGTAGCAGTCTCGAATGCCTAATGAAGTATTGGCCCATGATGGTGTTGTACACCTGGTCCACAGGGATTATGAATCAAGTAGGATCTACTTCGTCCCCACCATGAGTTTTGGCGAGGTGTTGGGCCAACTCATTGATAGCTCTGACTGCCCGACTAGGAGTCTCCTTCGGGGGACCGGGCTGTACTTTTGTCCCTCCGATTCGCGCCCATGCTTGGGGGAGCGATTGGCAGAAACTCGGATGACGTCCTTAATTTGATTATACTTCTGAGCGCGGATGAGGATTCCCGCATCTTGGTGATTTCATACTTCACCAAGTGCTTGTAAAATGAGTGAGTAACTTGCAGCCCACTTATGAACGCGGCATCAATCACGTCATCGTTGCAGTTGTATCTAGAACCATTTGACTCTAAAAGTAACTAACGTATTACTTAAGGCTTTCTTCGTTTCATCTTGATAGTAAGGCGGTGGCTGTTGTCCTCTTCAGCTCCCATCGGGAAGCATATTGGTGATAGAATGCGCGTGTTACTTCGAAATTCCGATTGACTTGAAAGTGAATAGAACCAGTCGTACGCGGCGCCTTTGAGACTAGATGGGAACACACGACTCAGGAGGCATCGTCGTGAGAATAGACCGCCATCTTATCTTGGTATTGGCGGAGATGTTGGATGGAGTCGGTCGCTCTAGAGTAGTAGTAGTGTTCTAAACTTGGCATCAGGAAATTCTTCGGGAAGCGATGAGAGGTGATTTCCTCAGAGAAGGGCGAGTTGAGGACGGTCAACCGTAGGGTTCTAAATCCTTCTGGAGCAGCTGGCTGGCTCTTTCAACCTGCTTCCTGACGATTTTTTCTATGTCCTTCACTCAGGGATCTCCGAGACCTTCGCGACTCAGAGTTCTCAGAATTCTGACTGTCACTCGAGGAGAGTGACCTATCGCATTTACGATTACTCTCGATGTGAGCGGTTTCCGCCAACGAGGATGGAGACAAAGGAGGTCGGTAACCTCCCCTTCAGGATGCTCAGAAGGTTGCAACTTTTCGGAAGATCTCGATCTGAATAAGGAGCTGATTTTGGACGCGAGTGGTTGCGTCTCTCTTTAAGGTCTGTTTGGTTGTCGTAACTGGCCGTAATTCGTAGTTGTAATTGGTAAAGTCTTTTACAATTGTAAATGAGTTACATGTATGTAAATTTTACGGTGTTTGGTTGGTAATATAAAATTGTAAAGTGGAAAGTGTATTGTACTTTACGGTGTTTGGTTGTCGTAATGTATAAGTCGTAAGTGAAAAGTTGGCCACAAAATTAACTATTTGGTGATTTTAAAAGTTTTAATACTGCAAATAAATATTAAAAAGTTAAATATTAAAAAATTTAATATTAATATAAAAAATATTACAAATTTGTATGACCACAAAATTAACTGTAACTGGGCTGTAAGTGAGTGGTAACTGGGTTGCAAGTGAGTATTAGTTGAGTTACGTAAATCTTTTACGAATTACGGTCCAAACAAACGCCGTAGTTGTAACTGGGTAGTAAGTCATTTACGAATTACGGAGTTTTACGCGAAACAAACGGCCCCTTAGGCAACCTGCTCACATTTACAAGCTGTCTCCACTCGCTACTCTTCCAACTGTTTTGGGAGTTGGCAAACATATGGAGAAGTTGACTTCAGTGCGGTTTTGTGCTTCAAGCTGATTTACCCCCACCTCAGGCATGATAGCTAGAGGAAAGAGTTCTCCGTCGACTTTTTTGATATGAACGTCTGAGAGGATAGGAGGTTGACAGCTCCAGTGCCTCCAACGGCCACCGATTTGCTTTTGGAGGTTGTGCAGCTGTGGCTCTGAAGGTGCTTTTCTTAGAAGGGGCCATCTCTGATATCAATGAGGTTTTTTTAGGAGGGTTCGAGATGGAAGAACTTTGAGTGTTAACTTGAGATCTCAATGAAAGCACCAAAATGCAGGGGTAAATTTCTCGGGAGAATTTATTTACACTCAATTTGTAATAGGATTTTGAAGATAGAGAATAGAACAACACAAACGCTAGAGAAGTTACATGAAAAATCCCGCTGGGGGAAAAAAACACGGTGCCAAAAGAGAGGTTCCACTAAAGCAAAAAATATTACAGTGGGACTCAAAGCTCTGTTACAAACTTTTTCTCTAGGATCCAGTCCTTTGTACAGACGGAGGGGATCGAATTTTATAGTTAAGGGTAGCAGGCCGAGTCATGGCTTCCGAGATTTCCGCCTCCAAATCTGCCCATCATCATAGTTGTGCCTAACGTCCCAGCTATAATTGGTTACACGTAATGCGCAACAATCTGGGGTGGCTTGACCAGCGAGAATTTGAACCTGATCCGTCTTTACATCCCCAAGTGCTCATTAGTTATAACCGAGTAGACTGCCAAGTGAATGACCAGGATCCTCAGGCTGAGAGGCGATCCGGTGACCCTGTGAACTGCTACCATTTGTCAGGTGTCATATTTTTTTACACTACACTTCTTCAGCAAAATCATCTAATAACAACCAGCAAATTTGATACCAATATAACAACAAGTTCTCAAAACTGACACATTACAATGCAACTTAATTAAACTAGTCAGTTCTTGAGCAGATATATTTCCAGAACTCATCATACTTAAAAAAAAAAAAAAAAGAGCACTTAGATCACAAACAAATCACATACGGTGATGTGTGAATAATCCAATTTCGCATTAGAAGCCTTTCTCTACTTGATCAAAGCTGAGCTCGCCTAACAAGACCACACACACTCCAAAGATAAGCAACAATTGACTGAACAGTAGAATCAAATGAAGAAGTGGCAAGAATGTGATCAGATGCATCGCAGCTAAGGGTCTTCTCACCTCAACAAATCCGCCGCATCCATTGATCGAGTCAGCGGCCGCCGACGAGATCGAGAGAGCGATCAAGAGCACACTAGTAGATCAGCGAACGCCATTTCATCGATCTGAAGCTTAGAGAACAGATCTACATTAACTGAGCGGGAGTCGAGATCAAGAGATAGGCGGTGAAAAACCCTAAGCCCCGCCTTTTGACCAGAGATTTTTGTAAGGACCGTGGGTTATAAAGGGTAGTGACTAGTGAGATATCAGAATGTTTAATGAGTAGGCTACTGGTTGGCGGAGCTCAGCGGAGATCCGTTCTAAAGTCGGCAACGGTAACTTTACCTCCCGCGTTTTCATCCAATCCGGCAAGCTTACCGTCCACCCAGACTCTAGAGGGCTCAAGTAGTCTCGGTTAAGCAACTCAGCCAGTTATGATCGTTATGGGCTGTCAAATGCGCCTTAAGCGCATTAGTAAGTTTATGGTTGGGTCCTTTTCTATAATTCATCATCAAGAACACATTAAAGATCCAGCTTTTGCCATAACTCTTTTGTCAAATAGTATTTTAAAAAAATCACTGGCATAATTTTATTCGTTTCAACCGCTTCTTTCTTTTAAAGTAGGGATGAGCGCTCAGGTGTCAAACGTTGAGTGTTCATCAGCAGCGAAAGACGAAAATGCCCCTAAGTACTCGCTTCGAAAGAGCAATTGTTTTAAAATACTTTATTTCTGAGAACTGCGACTATGATTACAATTCTCACAAAATGATAATCGCGGGAGCTTACAGAAATTTTTTTTTTCTGA
>JAVJIF010005226.1:0-102145 GCA_038442645.1 Agave tequilana
AAGCTATCTCCCAAACTAATATCTTGCTAATGATCTGAAACTTAGAAACACAAGAATATTAGTAAACATAACTACATGAGTTGATCATCATCAAAACTAGAGTGGGAGGCCTTTGGGCAACAATCTCCCCCTTTTTGATGATGACAAAACTCATGGAGTTATATATGCATGGATTAAGTTAGCTTCAAAGAAGCTCCCCTTAACTCATGCATAAACAATAAACAATAATATGCAATGCATGACAATGCATATAAACATGGTACTCTAGATACTAATGGAATATTCAACATAACTATGTTCTAGATACCAATTTAACCAAACAACATGCAATGCTTAATGTTCTAGATATCAATAAACAATCATTTTAAACAAGATACCAATAAAACAATATACCATTAAGCAAGGAAGTCATGCATATATTAAAAACATAAACACAAATTCTTCTCCCCTTTTTGTCAATCATCAACAAAGGGTAAATAGCAAAATCAAACATTTTTTTAATTCTTAAAGCAAATACATCATACAAAGACATGCATATAAGTTACAAAACAACCAAAGTCTTCTCCCCCTTTTTGTCCTAATCAAGGAACCACAAAGGGTTAAAATCATAAAACAATATTTTCTCCCCCTTTTTTTTGTCAAAAACAAAAAAAATCAAGAAGGGGTATCCAAACATTCATAACAACCAATGACACCATTCAGATATGACAATAAAGTGCATATTGATACAATTGAATTAAAACATATAGCAATGTAAATCAAAAGTATATATATTTTTCTTAAACAAATTTTGAGATACCAATTAAAAACACTCAACATAAACATCTTGATATCATTAAGAGAAATATTTCTTTTTAAAACACATGATACCAATTTGAAACTATATTTTACATAAAGCAAGGGAGTGGGAATCAAATACCAATTGAAAGACAACACAATTTTCTCCCCCTTATATGAAATACAACAAAACATATGCATAAGCTTGTTAAGATACCAATTGAAAAACAAATCACCATTTGAAAAATTTTCAAGCTTAGCATTAAGATATATATGTATGAGAGTAATAGATACCAATTGAAATTGATACCATAGGATAGAAAGCATACATACATACATAAAACATATATGAGTATACCAGAAGGATCAAAAATTGATACCAATTGAAAGTGTTCAAAGATACCAATTTAAAGAATAGGGTCAAGTGTATATCTCTATTATCAAAGCGAAGAATACGAACTAGTTAAATGAATAGTTTTGTAACTAGTACGAAATCCTTCAAGCAAGGAATAAATACAAATCATTTTTCATAAATGAAATCCACATGATAATCAACCTCTATTCAATTAAGTAAAAAAAGGTCTCATGAAAACAAAGCATGACCAATTTGAAGGTGTGAGTGTACAAGTAAAGTGTGGAGATCACAATCATGAAAATTTGTCATTAAGTTCAAATTTCCTTAAAACAAGAATCATAAAAAATATTTATTTTTCAAGGTATATGTATGACTTGACAAACAAGAAGTATACATACATATCCCTAAACACACTTTTGAGTCCATAAAGATATTTGCATGAAAGGCAAATGACTCAAGGGGTGTACATATATTTCTTAAGGTTTGGCAAGCTAAACATATACATGAAATGGAAAACTCACAAACACGAATCACACAATGAGAATACAAGTCTAAAATGTATGAATCATCAAAACTAGACTATATTCACACATCTAATGGGAACAAATAAGCATTCAACCCAAAACATATATAGATTTATTTGTGTCCCACTATATGTACAAATATATACCTAGTCTTAATGAAAACTAACATCTAAACAAGTAATCAAATCATTAAGCACAAGACAAACACGAATATCATTTTGCTAACCGAAACTCACACGAATTCATCAAAAGTCTTTATTTTTAACACAACTTCTAGGTAATGTATGATTCATCCAAATCTAACAATGTACATACATATCCCAATCATAAACGAGTCTATTAAAAGTAATTGCATGAAGGCAAAAAGACTCGATGGGTATACATGTATATTTATAGTTTTGAATCAAAAATACATATACATGAAGTAAAATCAAGAAAATAGGTATGACAAGTTTAAATGGAAGAATCCTCAAACTAGCTTATACAAGTGCATATAGTGGGTACAAATGAGCATGAGGTACAAAACATATATAAGTCAATTTGTTCTCACTATGTGTACATGTATATATGCAAGTTTTTTAATATATCTACATCTAAACTAGTTTATACCACATGAGTACAAAACCAAGCTAAAAATCATCATGATAAAACTAAAACATGATTAATATGTCAAATACACATGTATTAGATTCATGATGTACATTATAGTTTAAACAAACATGAGAACACTAATATGGATTCATATAAGCATGTGTCTCAAATACTATACATGTTGTCAAGGATCTAATAAGCATGGCATTTACACACTAATCCAAAGACAATAAAACATGTCAAAAATCAAACAATAAAACATGCTATCAATACATGCTAAGAATGATAAAAATGTAAAGCATGTAGTAAATGGGAGTTTGGAATTGTTACCAAAGCCAAGAGGGCAACTTTCCTTGTCTCAAAACTGGTGGTCCTCTCCACCAAATCTTTCCTTGAAAGTGATGCATCCAATTGATTTCCTTTAAGTACGGAACGCATCCACTCCAAGGTGCCATCACTCTCACGTCATGTGAGAGCCCACACCTACATCAAACATAGGAGGGGTGGTCTTTGGTACCCATTGTCTTTTGGGTCCATGGGGGTTAGTTAGTCCCTTCTCTAACCCAAACAAAATTCTTTTATTTGCTAAATTATTGACATGTAATCTATCAAAACAAAATTTAGCAAGGTGGCCCTTACGACCACAATGTGTACAAGTGTACACATGAGCATACATGTGTTGATAGTGTCCGTGAGGAGCATGTGTATACCGTGGAGGGTGTGCATGGAAGATGGAACTTGTTTCTTTCGAAGCAAAGATTCAAGCGTGTATGCCCTTCTACACATTGGCTCAAAGTGGAGCCCAAACAATCTACACTCTTCTTAGCATGGATTTTCATTGTTAATCAAAGAAGAAGTGTGGCATGCAATAGGTGAAGTGTGTGATACTACCCTAGCATGGCAAACATGAGAAGACATATCATTTTTCAAAGAATTATTTTTACTTAAACAAATTTCTAATTCTTTTGAAATGAAATCAATTTCTCTTTTTAGAGAATCATTTTCTTTTAAAACAAAATCATTTTCGATGACAAAACATCATTATTTTTCAACACATTATCACAATCATTTTTAGACTTTAAAAATTCATTTTCTTTTAAAACAAGGTCTAATTGAGATCTCAATGAATCCCTTTCATTATAAACCTCAACCTTCTCTTGCAAAACATTATCAAGTCTAGAATGCAAATTCTTATTTTCATTTTCAATTCTAGACTTTTCTTTTCAAAAAGCTTATATTTTTCTATTAGCTTTTCACATACAATTGAAAGTTCTTCATTTAAAGCATGGGGATCAACAATATCATATGTGAAGAACTAGAACAATCAACATTGCTATCTAAGTGGGGTTCCGATTGTACCTCAAGGGAGTCATTCCCTTGGACCATGAAGCATTGTGACTCGGAGTCTCCAGTAGATTCCTCTTCCTTTTGGATTTGCACTTGAAGCTCGGAGGTGTTGGTTGTGGTTGTCAACTTGTTCCACACTACAAAAGCGAATCAGATTAGAAACATGTAAAAGATAATCTTTAGGCAAAGTGTTTCTAATAGCCTCAGGGCTAGTGCATTGGCCCCTATATGATCACCATTACCAAGATAGCATTTCTTGGTAGCGGCAGATAAGCATGTATGCCTAGGGTTTTCAAGTACATGGACATCCTATGCTTCCAAATATCAATGTGGAAGGTCAAAGCTAGGTGGGGTCATGAAGTCCATGGGTCCAAACTAAATGTATGCAAACAAATATTATGCAAACAAGATTAGCAAGCAAATGGATCTCTCTCCTAGGATGTTAAGCCTAATATCAGGAGCACTAGCTCTGATACCAATTGAAATACACCTAGAGGGGGGTGAATAGGTGTAAATGCTAATCTAATGATCTTTTTAAACTTTTAATTAAATATGAGTGATGCACGATCTCTCAAAAACACGACTAAGAGCCGAATACCCCTTTCGAGGTTCTGAACTCCTTCCTCCCAATTCCCCTTGAATGGGTTAGAGGTGCGCAATGCAACCGTGTTGTATGAATATGATCGAACAAGTAAAGAATGAAATGCTATGATGAAACACACACAATCAAGCCAAGCATATAAGTATGAATTGCAATATAAATAAGATGCAAGGCAACACAAGCAATGTATATGAAATGTATGAATGACAATAAGTATGATGCTTGTATGAAATGGATGCTTGCACAAAAGTAATGAGAGAGAGTTAGAGATATTGGACAATCGCAAACACAAGGATATGATTCGAGGTTCGAGCCCCTAGCTCTACATCCCCGCCTACACCACCGTGTAGGATTTCCCATCCACTATAGTACCAAACTCCTCTCTCAACCGTACAAGCCACCGAGGCTATACAACCACAATCCACCCTATACCGAAGAGGGATACGGCCCGTAGCCAAATACAACAACTACCTCTACCTAAGAGGCTCACAAACCAATCACAATACCACTCCGATCACCTCTACCGAAGAGGGATTCACAAATGAAGGAGGTTTACAACAAGTGGTCCAAAACCACAAACTCTCGTTTCTTTCTCTTTTCTTTTCTTTTTACTTTTCCACAAAACAAAGATCCTAATAGTTTAGGATAGAAGAAGCTCAAGTGTGGAAACTAGGGTTTTTGGAAAACAAGCAACAAAGAAAACACTTGGGAAATTCTTGTAAAGATGGAGAATGAAAACCAATACAATATCCCAAATTCCTATTTCTTTGATTTTTCAAAACCCAAAACAATAAAGATTAGAAGTTTAAAGCACAAAAACTCTTTTTAACACTCTTTTTAACTCTACTGAAAACCAGAATTTTTCCTCTTAAAAACCTTAGCCAAAATCCAAATGAATAGGGTTTATATAGGCCAAACCAGAAAACTAGCCGTTAGGCTGATGTGGCAATTCTGACAGCCACCGGTCGACCGGCCCGGTCGACCGCCAACGGTCAGAAAAGTGACCGTTGGGCACTACCGGTCGACCGGCCCCGGTCGACCGAAAACTTCCAGAGAGCAGAACTCTCACATCGGTCGACCGACCCGGTCGACCGGATCTGTGCCTAACAGACGTGCACGTCTGTGCACGTCGGTCGACCGGTCGGTCGACCGGCCCCTTGTGCGGTCGACCGACACGGTCGAACCGACCAGCCTGTCAGCACAAATCAAGGTCAGAATTTTTGGAAAAAATATTTTATAAAAATCTTTTATCTTTTCTGAAATTCCATAAAATTGTTTTGTCATTTTATATTGAAACATAAACCTGTGATAAAAATTTCAAGACAATATATCAACATATCAATTCATTTTTGTGTCTTGCAAATTTTATCAAAAACAAATCCTGTATTTTTGTCAAACTTGATTTTCCAAAACATGAATAGGATAGTCAATAAGTTTGTTTACCAGTTAAAGCATGTATGTATAAATAGAAAAACATCTACTATACATATAACATATGTAAACTTGTTTTGATCTATATTCATGAAAACCAAATACCAAATCATAAAACGTGTGTGTTTTGTGCACTTGAGCATATCAGCTAAACTAAGCTTTACACATGGATCTAAAACTCATAATCTAAACTAGATACCTAAGTTTCTTGATGATCTTCATCTTCAAGTAGACTTGCTCCAAAACTCCGTGATTCTCCAAGTGCAAAGGTATGATCTTGAAGCTTTGGCACCGGAATCACCATGATAAGCTTCCAACACCTTGTTGAAGCTATCTCCCAACTAATATCTGCTAATGATCTGAAACTTAGAAACACAAGAATATTAGTAAACATAACTACATGAGTTGATCATCATCAAAACTAGAGTGGAGGCCTTTGGGCCAACAGGATCTAATGTCCTTAACGCATTTGGGTATGGGAAGCTTAGCAATAACCTCAATTTTAGCTCTGTCCACTTCAATTCCTTCTTGAAATTTCATGACCCAAGACAATTCCATGTTTACCATGAAGTTGCATTTCTCCCATTCAGTGTCAGATTCTCTCAGCACAACGTTGGAGGACAAGTTCTAAGGTGGGACATTGAGTGAATGAATCTCCGTAGATGGAGAAATCATTCATAAAGATCTCTAAGAATCGTTCTACATATCAGAGAAAAGACTCAACATGCAACGTTAAAACGTTACTGGGGCATTGCATAAGCCGAAAGGCATTCGACGATAAGCAAATGTCCCAAATGGACATGTGAACGTAGTCTTTCTTGATCCTCAGGAGCAATAGGGATCTGATTATATCCCAGTAACCGTCCAAGAAACAGTAATACTTGTGACCCGCCAAACGTTCAAGCATTTGATCAATGAAGGGAAGTGGAAAATGGTCCTTACGAGTTGCAGCATTAAGCTTCTATAGTCGATGCAAACTCAGATCTTCGTGGGAAGTCGAGTTTGGACCAACTCCTCGTTCTCGTTTCCACTACGTTGAAACCGAATTTCTTTGGAACCGCGTAGACAGGACTGACCCATTGGCTATCAGAAATGGGATAAATTATCCCATTATCTAAGAGTTTGACAATTTCAGCATGAACAACTTCTTGCATTTAGGGTTTAACCTACACTGCGGGTCTCTTTTAGGTGTGGCTGAAATACACCTAGAGGGGGGTGAATAGGTGTATTGCTAATCTAATGATCTTTTTAAACTTATGAAATGAGTGATGCAACAATCTCTCAAAAACCGACTAAGAGCCGAATACCCCTTGCGAGGTTCTGAACTCCTTCCTCCCAATTCCCCTTAAATGGGTTAGAGGTGCGCAATGCAACCGTGTTGTATTGAGGTGTGATTGATCATGCCAATATGATGATGAAAATTAAAGGCTCACAATGTAACACAAAAAGTATAGCAACACAAGATTCCACAAGTAGAGGGTTAGTTACTCAAGCAAATAATTCAAGGCAATATAAAACAAGAGAAATTGAAAGCAAGAAGAACGCAAAGGCAATCGCAAACAAGGATGATTTGTTTCGAGGTTCGAGCCCGTTGCTCTAGTCCCCGCCTTCACCTCCGTGAAGGGTTTCCACTATCCCCTTAGGATCCCGTACAAGTTAGGCCTCCAAAGACCTCAAGCCCGTAGCTTCACCTTACAAAGAAACTCCACCGAGGAGCTTGTCTCCACAAGAACAAGGATTACAAATAGTGATCTTTAACTAGACCACAACACTCTTTTACAAACACTCTCACTCTTTTACAACTTCACTTATAGAAGAATATGAAATTTTTGGCTCTATGAGTGTGGTGAGAAAAGCTTCAGTTGTAGAGTGATATTAGAGATCAAACAACAACTGAAAAACCAATTTGAAAGAATGGAAATGAAAGCTTTAAACTATTTTTCTCTTTCACTTGAAAACAATGAAAACTTGTATTTTCTTAGTAAATAACTAAGGCCTTTCCCCCTATTTATAGGGAGAGAATAGGTTAAAAACTCTGATTTTTCCAGCTAATTTGATCAGAAAAAGAGTCCCAACAACTCCTAAAAACTCTGTTAAAGAGAAAACCAAAAACAGTTTTTCAGAAATTCCCAAAGAGGAAAGAGCCGTTATGGCTTGTTGCAGGCCTACCGGTCGACTGCCGGTCGACCGGGTCCCTGCTGGCAAAAGAGCCGTTGGGACTTCGGTCGACTGCCAATCGACCGATCCAAGAAAGGAAACACAGTTTCCTTCTATCGGTCGACCGACCCAGTCGACCGAAAAGATACAGAGAGCAAACATCTCTTTTCGGTCGACCGGTATGTAGGTTCGGTCGACCGACAGACATGCACAGCCTGTGCATGTCTGGACACAGCAGCCGGTCGACTGCCGGTCGACCGGTCTGCCTGAAATAGTTTTTTTTGGGCAGATTTTTGAGTTAGAAAAATTTGTAAAAAATCTTTTAAAAAACTCTGGAACTAAGTGTTATGCTGAACTTTGTTTATATACATGTTTTAAACACGTTTTTGAAGATATAAAGCTTTGAGTACATGTATGTATAAACCAAGGCATAAACTTAGAAATAAACATTTTCAAAAACATAGAAACATTCAAAACAAGTGTGTGTGCAAATCCTAGAGCCAAATTTCACATATTCTATCTTTAACAAAACTACACTTACAACTTCTAGGTCTTCAAGACTTCAACATGGGCAATCTTCACTTGATCTTCAATATTGCACTTTTGAGCCCAATTTGACTTGTCTTGAATCCAATACACCTTCCTTTAGGGAAGTAATCAACTCTTTAAGATATGAACCTGAAACACACTTAAACAACAGTTGATATTAGTACAAATAACTAATATGTTTTGTAATCATCAAAAAACACTAAACATGGGTTGATTGTAACCTTGGGCCAACAATCTTCCCCTTTTTGATGATGACAAAACATATGAGTTATTAAACAAATAAAAGAGGAAGAGCTTGGAAAGCTCCCCCTTAAACAATGCTATGTATTTACATGAATATGAACAACTATGTAAGCATACATAAAGCATTGAAAAATATCATCACCAAAAATAAACTATCATAAGGAATAACAAAATTTAAAACAAACAACATATATTTTCTCCATATATTTTCTCCCCCTTTTTGTCATACATCAAAAAGGGTTAAAAAAAATTTTAAGACAAAACAAAACAAACATATTAGAAAACCAAAACAAAACAAACTAAGATATTTTAAGTATCAATCTTACATACATTCAATTCACCACAAATAAATGAAAATCTTGCATAATCTAAAGGTTTTGTGAAAATATCTGCAAGTTGAAAATCTGTGGAAACAAAATCGATATCAATGTCACCTTTTTCAAAGTGATCTCTAAGAAAATGATATCTAATGTCTATATGTTTGATTTTACTATGTTGATTAGCATTTTTGGTCATGTGAATAGCACTAGTATTATCACAATAAATCTTAACATGATCAAATGTAATCAAAATCGGAGAAGTATGTTTCATCCAGAGTACTTGTGCACAACAAGCTCCGGCTGCTACATACTCCGCCTCGGCGGTTGAAAGGGCTACACTATTTTGCTTCTTGAAGACCAAGACACAAGACAATTGCCCAAGAATTGGCAAGTGCCACTTGTGCTCTTCCTATCTACCCTACAACCGGCATAGTCGGCATCCGAATAACTAGTCATGGTAAATTGGTTAGTTTTCGGATACCACAAACCTAAACCAATTGTGCCCCTAAGATACCTAATTATGCGTTTTACCGCTATTAAGTGTGATTCCTTAGGACATGATTGAAAACGTGCACATAAACATACGGAAAACATTATATCCGGCCTACTAGCCGTAAGATAGAGTAAACTACCAATCATGCTACGAAATAATTTGATGTCTACTTCCTTACCTTGTTCGTCCTTGTCAAGTTTCGTAGTGGTTGCCATGGGAGTCTTTGCTACTTTGGATCCTTCAAGCCCGAACCTCTTGATGAGTTATTTGGTGTACTTGGCTTGGTTGATGAATGTCCCATCACTACGTTGCTTGATTTGAAGTCCAAGGAAGAAGTTGAGCTCCCCCATCATAGACATCTCGAATTCCTTTTTCATGCATGACTCAAAATTCTTGCAAAGTGAAACATTAGTAGATCCAAAAATAATGTCATCAACATAAATTTGAACTATGAGGATATCTTGATCTATATGTTTGGTAAATAATGTTTTATCAACTTTTCCTTTCTTAAAATCATTTGAAAGCAAAAATGAAGACAATCTTTCATACCAAGCCCTAGGGGCTTGTTTCAAACCATATAGTGCTTTATCTAATTTATAAACATAATTAGGGTGTGTAGGATCAACAAACCCGGGGATTGTTCAACATACCCTCCTCATCAATATAACCATTAAGAAAAGCACTCTTAACATCCATTTGAAATAATTTGAAATCTTTATATGAGGCAAATGCTAATGTCATCCGTATGGCTTCAACCGTGCTACGGGTGCAAAGGTTTCTTCAAAATCGATCCCTTCGATTTGAGTGTAACCTTGGGCAACTAACCTAGCCTTGTTTCTAACTACATTACCCGATTCATCCAACTTATTCTTAAAGATCCACTTAGTACCAATTGTTGGTCTATCGTGGGGCCTAGGAACAAGGTGCCAAACTTGGTTGCGCTCAAATTGATTGAGCTCCTCTTGCATTGCTAGCAACCAATATGAATCGGCCTCGGCTTCGAGCACATTTTTGGGTTCAATGTGTGAAATAAATGCAAAGTGGCCACAATAATCTTGAATTTTAGAGCGAGTAGTTACCCCTTTTGATACTTCACCTATGACGAGGTCCTTGGATGATGAGGGTTGAATCTCCAATCCTTAGGTAGTGGTTGAGTAGGCTCCACCTCATTTGTTTGATGTTCATTTCCTTGGGCCTCTTCCACTTTGGCTTCACTTCCATCATCATCCTTTGGCTTGTCTCCCATGGTAGAAGCATCCTCCAAGGTGACTTTCTCCAAACCTTCATGCAAGGCATCTATTTCTACAACATTCTTAACAAACTTGTTAGATTCCTCAAATTTAACATGAATAGATTCCTCAATAGTCAAAGTTGACCTATTGAAGACTCTATAAGCCTTACTAGTATTTGAGTAACCTACAAATATCCTCATATGATCTAGCATCAAATTTTCCCAAATTAATATTTGTATTTAAACCAAACATTTGCAACCAAACACTTTGAAATAAGAAACATTAGGTTTTCTAGAAAAATACATCTCATAAGAAGTCTTAGTAGTATTTTTACATAGGAAAACACGATTTGCAATGTAACATGAAGTATGAACGGCCTCGGCCCACAAATAATGTGGTAGACCATATTCATTTAACATTGTCCTAGCCATCTCTTGTAAAGTACGATTTTTCCGCTCAACTACTCCATTTTGTTGTGAAGTTCTAGGACAAGAAAGTTCATGTTTTATTCCATGTTCCTCACAAAAAGTGATAAAGGAAGGTTAATGAACTCACCTCCTCTATCACTTCTTATTTTAATTATTGAGGAGTCATTTTCCTTTTCAACTCTTTTCTTAAGGCTTGAAAATGTGAAAAGGTTTGACTTTTATGTTCAAGAATAAACCCAAGTAAAACGCGAAAAATCATCTACTAAAACATAAGCAAATCTACTCCCACTTAAACTTTTGGTTTGTGTAGGGCCAAATAAATCCATGTGGATTAGCTCCAATGGACGTGATGACATGATATCCTTAATTGATTTGATGAGGACTTAGTTTGTTTCCCAAATTGACATGCGTCACAAACTCGGTCCTTTTCAAAGTTCAATGAAGGAATACCCTTCACCATTTCCTTAGAGTTAAGCCTAGAAATATGGTCAAATGAAACGTGGCCTAATCTCCTATGCCATAACCAAGAGTCGTCATCGAGGGCTTTTAAACATGTTATATTACAAGACATATTTAGCATATCTATCATATATACATTACTTTCACGAAACCGGAAAATACACAAACATTAGAATTTTTGTCACTATTTTACAGCAATATCATCAAAAATAACATTAATCCTTTATCACATAATTGACTAATGCTCAAGAGATTATGCTGGAGCCCGTCTACTAAAACTACATTTTCAATTAAAGGAGAAGTGCCAAGCTTTACATTACCAATACCAATGATTTTACCCTTGGCGTCATCTCCGAAGGTGACGGTGCCACCTTCATGATATCTTGATAGGGTTGCAAAGTTGTTGATGTCCCAAGTCATGTGCCTTGAGCAACCGCTATCAAGATACCACAAACCTCTACGTCGTTGGGCTTTGGAAAGTACCTACATCATTTAAAACAATTGTTGACTTTGGTACCCAAACTTTCTTGGGTCCTTGAAAGTTAGTGTTACGAACCCAAACATTATGAGATGATGCACTTAGTCTATCATAGCAAAAATTAGCTAAGTGTCCTTTCCGTCCACAATGTGAACATGTGTACACTTTTCTATACATAAATGCATGGTGTGTATGTGAAGTGTGAGCATGCTTTGGGGGTTTACCATGATGCATAGGTTGTGTAGCATGTACATGAGCATGAGCATGAGCATGATGAACATTTTTCTTAGGAGCTTGTTTCTTAGGAAACATATTCTCCATCTTCTTCTTATCAAACTCATTACACTTTTTCAAAACAACATCTAATGAGTCTAATCTTTCCTTAAGCATGGCAATCTCATTAGAATCTACAAATGGGGTCTTTCCTTTACAAGCAATCTTATTTTTTCAAAATCATTTTTAGTGGAAACTAAAGAAGAATGCAAGTCATTATTTTCTTTAGAAAGATTTAACACTTGAATACTCAAAGATTCATTATCCTTTTTCATTTTCAAGTACTTTTTCTTCATGAAGTCATAATTTTGAGAAAGTTCTATAAATGCTTCACTTAACTCATCCATGGATAAATCTTCATCAAAAGGAGTTGAGGGGGTTACCTTGCTTGTGCTCTCATTTGCCATGAAGCACATATTGGCGGTGTCGATCTCCTCCTCGGATTCACTTTCGTCATCCCATGTTGCTTTCATAGCCTTCTTCTTGTATGGCTTCTTGGATGAAGATGGCTTCACTTGGTCCGGACACTCCGCTACTATGTGTCCCGGCTTTTGGCAATTAAAGCAAATGATCTTCCTTTCTTCCTTGCCTCCTTGCCATCTCCTCCTTCCTTGGAACTTTGCCTTGTTGTACATCCTCCGGACATTTTTGACTAGAAGTGAGAGCTCCTCGTCATCTTCTTCTTCGTCATCTTCGTCGGAGTAGGTAGCATGACTTTTGAAGGCAATGGTCTTCTTTTTGGTAGGTGCCATGTCCTCCCTTGCTTTCCTTTCCATCTCATGGGTTTTGAGGTTCCAATGAGACCTATAAGCTCCATCTCTTCATTGTCGTTGAGTTCCTTCAAGGTTGTTGCTTTAACTTCCCATGAAGGAGGAGGGCCCGGATGATCTTCCTTGCTCTTTGATCATTGTTGATATCTTCACCTAAAGAGAGAGTCCATTAGTAATCTTGGTAAATCTTGTAACCATATCATCTATGTTTCATTGTCTTGCATGCTAAATGTTTCATATTGAGACCGAAGAAGGTCAATCTTAGCCTTCTTTACTTGTGAGGTCCCCTCATGAGTGACTATCAAGTGTGACCAAATCTCAAATGCGGATTTGCAATGTATAACCCTAGCTATGTCATCATCATTTAGGGCTTGAAGAAGTGCATAGTGAGCTTTGGCATTGGCATCGAATTCCTTAGTCTCTATTTCGGACCAAGTGGATTCGTCACGGGGGGTACACTAAAGGACTTAGTCACGGCCTTTGCAACTCGGCTACCTAGAGATTGCAAAACACGGTCATCTTAACCTTCCATATGGGAAAGTTAAGTCCATCAAACTTGGGAGGGGTCTTAATTCCATCGGCCATTTTTACTATATGAATGTGAATGAAATGATTAGCAAATGAGGATCTTCTCTAAGGTTGTTAAACCAAATCCTAGAGTCCAAGCTCTGATACCAATTGAAATACACCTAGAGGGGGGGTGAATAGGTGTAATTGCTAATCTAATGATCTTTTTAAACTTATGAAATGAGTGATGCAACAATCTCTCAAAAACACGACTAAGAGCCGAATACCCCTTGCGAGGTTCTGAACTCCTTCCTCCCAATTCCCCTTAAATGGGTTAGAGGTGCGCAATGCAACCGTGTTTGTATTGAGGTGTGATTGATCAATGCCAAGTATGATGATGAAAATGAAAGGCTCACAATGTAACACAACAAGTATAGCAACACAAGATTCCACAAGTAGAGGGTTAGTTACTCAAGCAAATAATTCAAGACAATATAAAACAAGAGAAATTGAAAGCAAGAAGAACGCAAAGGCAATCGCAAACAAGGATGATTTGTTTCGAGGTTCGAGCCCGTTGCTCTAGTCCCCGCCTTCACCTCCGTGAAGGGTTTCCACTATCCCCTTAGGATCCCGTACAAGTTAGGCCTCCAAAGACCTCAAGCCCGTAGCTTCACCTTACAAAGAAACTCCACCGAGGAACTTGTCTCCACAAGAACAAGGATTACAAATAGTGATCTTTAACTAGACCACAACACTCTTTTACAAACACTCTCACTCTTTTACAACTTCACTTATAGAAAGAATATGAAATTTTTGGCTCTATGAAGTGTGGTGAGAAAAGCTTCAGTTGTAGAGTGATATTAGAGATCAAACAACAACTGAAAAACCAATTTGAAAGAATGGAATGAAAGCTTTAAACTATTTTTCTCTTTCACTTGAAAACAATGAAAACTTGTATTTTTCTTAGTAAATAACTAAGGCCTATTCCCCACTATTTATAGGGAGAGAATAGGTTAAAAACTCTGATTTTTCCAGCTAATTTGATCAGAAAAAGAGTCCCAACAACTCCTAAAACTCTGTTAAAGAGAAAACCAAAAACAGTTTTTCAGAAATTCCCAAAGAGGAAAGAGCCGTTATGGCTTGTTGCAGGCCTACCGGTCGACTGCCGGCGACGCGGGTCCCTGCTGGCAAAAGAGCCGTTGGGACTTCGGTCGACTGCCAGTCGACCGATCCAAGAAAGGAAACACAGTTTCCTTCTATCGGTCGACCGACCCAGTCGACCGAAAAGATACAGAGAGCAAACATCTCTTTTCGGTCAACCGGTATGTAGGTTCGGTCGACCGACAGACATGCACAGCCTGTGCATGTCTGGACACAGCAGCCGGTCGTCGACTGCCGGTCGACCGGTCTGCCTGAAATAGTTTTTTTTGGGCAGATTTTTGAGTTAGAAAATTTGTAAAAATCTTTTAAAAAACTCTGGAACTAAGTGTTATGCTGAACTTTGTTTATATACATGTTTTAACACGTTTTTGAAGATATAAAGCTTTGAGTACATGTATGTATAAACCAAGGCATAAACTTAGAAATAAACATTTTCAAAACATAGAAACATTCAAACAAGTGTGTGTGCAAATCTAGAGCCAAATTTCACATATTCTATCTTTAACAAAACTACACTTACAAACTTCTAGGTCTTCAAGACTTCAACATGGGCAATCTTCACTTGATCTTCAATATTGCACTTTTGAGCCCAATTTGACTTGTCTTGAATCCAATACACCTTCCTTTAGGGAAGTAATCAACTCTTTAAGATATGAACTTGAAACACACTTAAACAACAGTTGATATTAGTACAAATAACTAATATGTTTTGTAATCATCAAAAAAAACACTAACATGGGTTGATTGTAACCTTGGGCCAACAGTGGCGTCTTCATTGAGATGAATGCGATGTTGAACGATGGTCGGACTTAATCCCTTTATATCGGTCATAGTCCAACCAATAGCTTCCCTATATTTTCTTAGAATAGCTTTAAGATCTTCTTCTTCCTCGTCATTTAAATGGGAGGCAATGATGACAGGAAAGGTCTCTTGTTCGCCTAGATAGACGTACTTGAGATGCGCAGGTAAGGCTTTCAATTCTAAGGAAGGGGAAGGCTCACTGAAAGGACTAATCAAATTTGTTGGCTCCATTATTAGTGAAATAGGGTTCGAGCAAGATTAAAGTCGTCAGACTCTAATCCGAAGTCACACTCAGTTTCTAGTTCCAATTCTTCTCTATGTTCACTTGTTAAGTTCTCAATTAGGTTGACTTCAAATGTTTGATCCTCAAATCGCGGGATTGTTTTCCTAGATTGAAGACATTGACTTCTCTAGTCATGTCCCCAAAGGTTAACCTCATGGACCCATTCCTACAAATGATGATGGCATTGGTAGTAGCAAGGAATGGTCGCCCTAGGATAACAGGAGTTTGAGCCCTATGATTAGAGTTGGACACAGGTTGTGTCTCCAGAACTATGAAATCGACATGGTAAATAAACTCCCCCACCCGGATCAGGACATCATTAATCTTCCCTTTTGGAACTTTTACTAAACGGTCAGCCAGTTGGATGGTGACTCGAGTTGGACTAAGATCGCCCAACCCGAGTTGTTGATAAACTGAGAATGGAAGCTTGTTGATACTTGCCCCCAAGTCAAGAAGTGCACGACTAATCTCGGCTTGTCTTATTGTGCAGGAAATGGTGGGACTACCAGGATCCTTGTACTTGACAGGGATCGGACCCGATAGTAGCTCACTAATGTTAGTGGCTAAGAAGACTTTTTTTGGTACATTAGTCTTTCTCTTCTTGGTGCACATGTCCTTAAGAAACTTAGCATAGGTAGGGACTTGTTGGATGGCGTCAAGAAGTGGCACATTTATCTTTACTTGATTAAATATCTCAAATATCTTGTCCACGTGTGGATTTTACTTGTTGTTTTTCAGCCTATTAGGAAATAGTACTATAGGCTGGTGCACCTGACTGGTTGACTTATCTTTTTCAGATTTCTCAGAATTGGAGGGATTTGGATAATATGAGGTGGATGCTTGATTGTGGTTGTGCTGAATGGGATTGGTTGGCATTGACACTTGATTATCAACTCTCTTTCCTGACCTCAATGTATGAACATCATTACATTGATTTAATGAATGATCCTCCGCCAAATGAGCTTGTTGAGAATTCCTAGGATTGGTTATTGGCTGACTAGGCAGGGTACCCTTTTGTCTCTCATTCTGTGGAGTGGCTAGTTGGCTCATTTGAATATCTAACCTTTGTATAGTTTGCATGAGAGAATCTTAGTTTTTCATGTATCTTTCCATATTTTTTTTCAAAGTCAGTCATTCTCTTTTCTAGTTGAGGATTCTGGAAGGAGGATTGTGGAGCTTGGTTGGAAAGTTTTATTGATAGTTTGAAAAGTTAGGTGGATGGTTGGGAGAATTATTATAGAAATTAGAAAAGTTGGGTTGATGATTGGAAGAATTATTGGCATGATGGAAGTGGCTAGCATGATTCGATCGTGAATGGTCATTGTTATTTTGGCTCCATGAGAAATTAGGGTGATTTCTCCAACCAGGATTGTACGTTGGGGTGTAAGGATTATTGTTCGGCCTTGAAAAGGCCGCATTCATCGGTTCATGGTATTGTTGCTGAGCCTGAACACAGGGCACTCCTCGAACACATGATTCATGGCTTGATAGTAAGTGCAGCCCAGAGTTGGAAATTGATTTAGGCAGACTTGATTGACTGGACTTGGTTCCTTCGTTTCTAGAGCTTCCAGTCTTCTTTCTAGGTTAGCTAACTTAGCCTCATTAGCGACGGATGATTCGATAGAATGGAGACCTCCTTTTGACGAGATGAAGTTTGGATTCCTAGAGGTCTCACTAGCAGGTTCCCATTGGATGGTCTTTTCAGCTAGGTTTTCATACAAATCTCGTCCTTCATTTTCATCCTTCTGCAAGAATCCCCTTGGCACATACTTTCTAAGAGGGTTTTGGTAAAATAGTCTAAACCATCATAAAGAATTTGGCATTATCGCCATTTCTCTATTCCATGATGTGGACATTGGACAAGGAGGTCTTTAAAGCGTTCAAGTACCTCCAGAACGGTTCACTCGGTTCTTACTTAAATTGCATGATTGTCTTCCTAATGAGAGCGGTCTTATGAATTGGATAGAATTTCTTCAAGAAGACCTTGATGAAACTATCCCAAGATGTGATAGAACCGGCCGCTAAGCTGTAAAGCCATTTCTTTGCTAGGTCCTTAAGTGCGAAAGGGACAAATCTCAACCTAATAGCATCGTCTACAAGGTGTGAGATTTTCATCATTAGACATACTTCCTCAAATTTCCTTATGAAGAAGTAAGCATCTTCGGACTCTAAGCCATGAAACTTGGGAAGTGTGTTGATGAATTGAGGCTTGAGCTCAAAATTGTATTCACCAACCGATGGAAGTAGAATGCAAGATGAAAGTGAGGTTCTAATGGGATAGAACCTATCCTGTAATGATGTAGATTGAGCCATTACCGGATCTAGTCTTGGTTCAAACTTGGGTGGTGATGTATTTCTAGTCAACCTAGATGAATTAGGGTCTCTTGACCACCCTTGCATACACAAACACAATCATAATCACAAACAAGTTTATCAACAGTCAACAAGAGTAATCAACCAAGCCTAATCTAAGGTAAACTCGAACTAGATAACTCCTAACTGGTTGATTGTCCACAGGAGATATAATGTAGACTTTGACCACAAGCTAATCAGCCAGGTCAGGGCAAGATTGGTGGGAGGTTATCCGTCAAAGACGTTCCTTAATTAAGTAACCACCAACCTTCGGCTTTCGGCCCTCAATTCCCTTCCTAGACACTGATTTGACAGGAGTCAAATTCCAACACCTTCCCCCTTAGGATAATCTCCTAGTGAGTTCGAGATGTCCCTAAGGCTAACGTCTATCAGATTTTACTTAGGCTTAGGTTGTGCGTGCTTGGAGATGGTTCGTGGGCTAAGGAAGGGTAATGACTTCCCCACCTTATCTTGAATTGGGATTTGCCCTTAGAGTTAATTGTGCAAAGTGTGCAAGATATAGAAAAGTAGCATTCAAAAGCAAATATCACCCAAGAATGTTTCCTAAACTATATGCTATGCATACGTACCTTGTCCCAGCTCTCTTCAACAGTAATTGTAAAATAAACGTAATTAGACAAATGCCTAGAATGCAAGTCTAAACGTTTTTTAAGCAATTAATAATCACTCAAATTACTATTGGATTAAAACAGGGATGGTGAATAGCAGAAATAGTAAGAATATAACGTACAAAAACTTAATTTTTTGCAAGCAATATGTCCTGCAAAAAGAGTTTTAGTAGTCCAATGAAAATTTTTAATTTTTGCAACGCAATTTCTTGAATTCTGTTTCCTACTTTCGAGAGTAGGGCACAGAATTTGCAAGTCTTCTCTTGCAAAGCTTGAATGCTAGATCTGAATCTTCAAGTCCCTGAAACAACACATCAAACTTGTTAAAAAATAAATACACCGTTCCCTCCCCGGCAACGGCGCCAAAAATTGATTGTAAAAAATGAAAGAACAATCAAAGAGTTAAGAAATTTACCGTGTAGCTTGTGACTAACGGGTCGTGTCCACGAGGAGGAATGCGATGAAAGCTTTTCGGTGTTCCGTTTAATGACAAAGAATTGTGCTTATTTTTTTTAATGGAAAAGAGAATGGAAAGAAGGAGATGATTAAAAGAGAAATTGCAACTTTGGATAAGGTTTTGGAGAAGGTGATTTAAAAAGCTTGAAAATTGTTTGGTTGATTTTAATAAAGAAGAAAATCTGGGCTCACTATCTCACTACTCAACAGTTTGTTCTTCTATTGAAATCTTAAGTGCCTCAACTTGATCATAGACAAATTTAAGGTTGACTTTAGAAAGTTTAAAGTAAAGCACATAAGATGGTTGGAAGAGTTCACTCTTTTCTTTAAGAAATCGTTTTGAATTGAATGTTAAATCATCAAGTGCGAAGAAGCAAGTATAAATAAAAATAGTTCAAGAAACGTTCTTAAAAGAAGTAAGAGTTTAAAAATCCAAACCCATCTTCATGTGCCTTCAAGAACACTTTCAAGAAGAAAGGCTTTAAGTTAGGCATGCATATGATTCATTGGGTCTTTTTCATTAAAATCAGAAGAGAAGAAGAGTTGGAGAGAGTTACAATAGTGAGCCCAGAAAATCGATTTAACTACTCATGGTAAACAAGAAACAATGCAAGTAATTAAAGTAAAACATACCGTAATATGAGTAGAAGAGAATGTAGCTCGACTCTTGTATTGATGTCACTTCAATCTTCAAGTTACAAGCACTCAATTCCTCTCTCTCACAAGTATTTGTACTGAACTATAAATTACAAAACAAAATACAACTTTTACTATCTAACAAAGACCCTAAATCCTTAAAGTATAAACAAAATTCTAATCCTAGTCTTCGCTCCTTTCTTCTCTGTTGAAACTAGTATTTATAGGAAAAACCCAGAGGGGAGGATCATAGAAAGATTGGGGGAGCAAACGCTCCCCTAACCTCTTTAACGGAGCCGCGGAAACGCTGCTAGGGCCGCGTTTTCGCTGCCCTGGTGTGGCCATGTGGCCACACCCAATTGGTGGAGATCTCCGGTTTGACGATTTGCCCATATCTTCTGCTAGTTTTCTTATTTCAGCTTCAGGATTTGACGAAACAACCTTTGATTGTTGGCTTCAACCGCTTGATTCAGGGAGGATTCTTTTCAACCGGTTTTCAACCTCTCTGATATGCCAAGATTTGCCCTGATTCCTTGATTTCGAATTTATTCTGAATTAAATCAGAATTAGATGGGCTTTTGGGCTTGTTTCTCCTTCCTTTCTTTTAGCAATTAGGCCTACATTTAACAAAGAAGAAGTAGACTTATTAATAGGATTTATTAGCTAAAAAGTATGGTAAGGTGACAATGTATATGCAATATATGTGACTGATCACAAATCTAATTGAAAGCAAACCTTCTAAACCAAGAAAAAATTTCATAAGCCAACTTCAAATCAAATCAGAACCCTAAGATGAAAAGAAACCCTAAATCTACTTTTAAGAAGAAAGGAAACTATTTTGTGTGTGGCAAACCCGGACACTACTCAGCATAGTGTAGGTTCCGGACTGGGGAGGTTCCATCCAAACCACAAGTTAGCCTGGTTGAGAGTGACATTATTGTTGTTGTAATCTCTGAAGTTAACATGATTGCACATAATAAGAGCTGGGTGATTGATTCAAGGACAACTCGACATATATTTGCCGACAGAGGAGCTTTCACTTATTACTCCTCTGTTGATGATGGTGAACAAGCGTTCATGGGCGATTCGAGGCCCTCGCTCGTTGTGGGTAAGGGAAAGGTGCATCTCAAGCTCACTTCAAGGAAGATCTTTTCTCTTATAGATGTGCTTCATGTTCCTGAGATTTGTTGGAACCTTATTTCTGTTTCTCTTCTTGGAAAAGTAGGAGTTAAGGTCTACTTTGAATCTGATAAATTGTAATGACTAGGAATGAACAATTTATTGGTAAAAGGTAAGTAGTCAGGGTTTATTTATGTTGAATGTATTGAAATCATGATGAAAATGCATCTACTTCTTCTGCTTACATGATTGACTCTTGTGATCTTTGGCATGGTAGGTTAGGACAGGTTAGTTTTTCTTACATTAAGAAAATAAAAGATATAGGTCATTGCATAATGTAAGTATATCTGATCATGACAAATATGAAATATGTGTTGAATCTAAATCCACTAATAAATCATGTAAAAGTGTACAAAGAGAATCTGAATTGCTTGAGCTTAATCATAGTGATCTTTCTGACTTAAAAAATAACTTAACTAGAGGTGGTAAAAGATTCTATATCACCTTTTGTAGGCTGTCTAAAAATCACTGAAGACAAGTCATCCAAAAGCAGAATCCAAATTTCAGATGCAAGGCTAATCATCGCCACCAGCGCAGCACTAAGACTCGAGGGTTGAAACCCGCGTCTCAACATCACTGCAAGGACCAAGATGTAGAGCGTGGAAGCCGCGTCTCAGCATTATTGCAGTACCAAGACGCAGAGTCCAAAGCCAGCGTCTCACGTGAAGCTTGACGCAGAGTTTGAAGTTTGCGTTTCTCAAGCATCACCTCAATGGCAAAATGCGAGGCCCAAAGCCCACGTTTCAATTACAGAGGAACCATGCGTCTCGGTTATAACTGCCCTCATTACTGGGTCAATTACTGCCCACGTAATGGGGGAGTTAACCCCCATTGTGGAGTATTTTTAGAGGACACTTTTACCTCCTGAAGCCTGTATAAATAGCCCATTTTGCTATGGAAGAGGGGTCGGAAAATCTGATCAGAAGAACTTCGGTTGTAAGCCGTAGAAAGACCAAGATCTCTAGCTAAAAGAGAGAGTTCAACTCTTCTAATAACTTACTGCGTACAAGTTTGCTTTTGGCCTACAGTCTCTTTGAGATTCTTATTGGACAGAAGCTGTGTTACTCCAAAGAGAAGATTCCTAAGAAGTTTTGACGTTCACCCGGTCAACGAAAAACAAGATTCACTTTCCACTGTCACATTAAGAACCCGGCATTAAATAAAGGGGAGATTTGAGCTTGAATATCTCCCCTCTCTTGTGAAAGGATTATTGATCCGCTGTAATTTTCTTTACTATCAAATAAAGAATTTACTCCTCGATCTTCAATTTTCCCATCAAACAAGAGATGGCGACTCCGCTGGGGAATACTTTCTCTATCGATGAACAAGTTGTGGCGCAAGGTGACGTCACCTATATGAAAAAAATAGTCGAATCACTCATTGTCGAGTTCGACCAGGCAAAATATGAAGAGTTCCTCTCTTCCGGCTCCAAGAGCCCTAGAGCGCGGCAGTACCGTAAGGTCTCCTTGGACACCCGCTCTCCAGTTCACTTTGAGATCCCTTCAGATATGACTGACAAAAAGAGTGCCACGACTAATCATATCACATGTAACACCCGCGTCAATGTCTCCCATGAGACCCGCGAGGTTAGCGTTGCTGATATTCAACCCGTTCATGAGTTCCAGGTCACCGGGGGTTCCCAGCAACCTGTAGGTGTAATCGGAACGCTGAACAATGACAGAGACGACGCGCGCGTCAATTACAGGCGCGAGAAGCTGGAACAATTACCTGTCCAACAGATACAGAACGCGAGGCTCAAGCCTGTGTCTCTCCTTAACCGCGTCAGATGCGCAAAGTCCGCGTTTGGAGACCTAAACGTGAAGCCCACCAGGCCTGCGTTTCTGAAGCTCCACTTCCCAAATGCGACGTTCAGCAGTGTGAGGTCCATACCTCTTCTCAGAGACATAAGACACACGTCTTCCCAATCAGATACGGAATTAAGAAAATCTGAGTATCTTAACCGTCGCTAGCTAAACGTGATGACCAGCAACGCAAGGTCTGCATCCCTTCTCAGCAGAGACGCGAGACCTGCGTTATCGAGCCGAAATGCGAGAGCCGCGTCTGTCTTATAGTACGTGAGCTCCGCGTCTCAGAACCCTGCGTCTCAGCTTTACGACACAAGGATAGCTCTCAGAAGCTGAAAAGTCCTCGACAACTCAAGGCTAATCTCTTTGGTCCTCCTCCGATAGATCTAAGAGATTATTTGACGAAGAAAATGAGTGCTAATCAGATCACTCCGTCTTGTTGCTGTGAACGGCTCATCACGACAATGCTCTCTGAATGCCGCTGCAGCTCACGTACAAGCAAACAGTCGGTGTTCAGACGATTGACCTCAACCTCCCGATCAGCCAAGAAGCGTCGATCTCACAGAAAGGAAGCCTTCTCTGACATGGAGTACCCTGAAGTCACTGCAAACATGGTAAGCAGAAGTAGAAAAAATAACCGGCGGTCACCTCTGATGAGTCTGACACAGAACCAGAAGGAGTATATTAGCATACTCGCACTCAGACTGGTGCGGTTGCCCCGATCAACTACAGTGTCCTAACCCGGGGCATTGAAGTAAATGAATCACATTCTGTCGCAGAATCACAGGCCTCGAACTCTTTTATAGAGAAGGAAGCCTTCGCGTACATGACAAATACTCCTGATGAGACGGCCAGGCGCTTTGAGCAACAAGCCCAGGACTAGAGGGAACAATTCGATATGATTCGTACTCAATAAGAATCCATCGATTCCCTCAAGCAGATACTTGCGCAATTACTTGAAGACAAGAGGAAGTCAACCGACAAAGCTTCTTCTAAGAAGTCTAAAGGCAAACGGAAAGAAGGAGAAAGCTCATCTTCCGTACATATCGAGGAGAAGGAACAATCTAATTCTGAGTTGTCTAAATCCTCATCTAAAGAGGAAGGCAACCCGGAGAATGAGGGTATTCATTCTAAAAGAATGAGTTAATTGAAGACGCGTCTGGAAGCCCTTACCAACCGAAAATGCCTCCAAGAAGCAGGAGTGGTCCGGCTATATCCGGCCGAGTGGGACCTTATCCCATACCCTCCTAAGTTCAAAACTCCGACCCTATAGGCTTTCGACGGCAAAGGGTTACCGAACTAACACATCTACTACTTCAAGTCTCAGACAGGAAATGTGGTAGATAATGATGTCATCTTGGCACGTTTGTTCATCGACACTTTAAAAGGGCTTGCCTTTAAATGGTTCATGAAACTCCCAGAAGGCTCCATCAAAAACTGGGATGATTTGGAGAAGCTCTTTCTAACACGCTTCTTTGAAGATAACTCATAGATTACAATGCCCACTATCCTAACCACGAAGCAGCGAAAGGGAGAGTCGGTCAAAACATTTGTGGAAAGATTTCTGAATATGGCACTCCGATGTCCCAGCGATATGACCCAGGCCACCCTGGTAGAAACATACCACCACAATCTACAAACTTCACTCCTAGTTCAAATAGTAGTTGTTAAAAATCGCACCTGGAAGCAATTGGTCCAGCAAGGTGAACAAGCTGAAGAAATTGTCGCCAGGATTAGGGCAGAAGAAAATAAACTCAGACCCGAAAAGTCAACAAGGCGCATGCCAGAAACATCTTTTCATTAAAAAAAAAGATAATTTGGCGACGGAGATAAACTCCCCCGTCAAACCTCAGCCAGTTAGGGGAGGTGGTTCTTCAAGTCAGTCACGCGCCAACAAGCAGTATTCCTTCAAAGACGAGCGTGTCAATTCGTTGTTCAAGTTACTCAACAAGAGCAACAGATTGAAGCTTCCTGAAGCTAAACGTCCTGAAGAAGTCAGCAAGTCCGATAATCCTAACTACTGCCTGTATCATAGGATGCTAGGGCACTCCACCAAGAGCTGTTACGTCTTCAAAGACATCCTTCAAGCTCTGATCGATGTAGAAGTGCTAAAGCTCCATCCAGAGCAGAAGAAAGTAACAGCTAATATGACATTATTTTTTCAGTTTGAAAAATAGCCTCCAGCACCATCCTGAGTAGTTCCCATCCCAAGAGGAGAACTAAAAATGATCAATACAAACCCGCATCCCCAACAAGAGAAGGGTCTTGTACCTGTTCCCATACCTCAGGGAGAAATTATGTGGGTTCATCCCGACCTTGTGGAAGGCCAACAGTGGACTACTGTGGCCAACAGAAAGTCCAAAGGTAAAGCAAAAGCTTTGTCCTGCAACATGGTGTGCGCTTCTTTCCAAGAAGCAGAAACTGGTATTCCCTTAATAATTGATCCGGAAGAGGAGACAATCGTTCTTGCCGCAGAACTCAATAAACCGCTCGTGGCAGAAACTCGTTTGGGTCAGTCACATTTAAAGAAGTATGACGAGATAGTGGCAAGCCCTTCTAAACCTACTGCAGAGTCAGCCAAGCCCTCCGCAAAGCAACTGGTGGAGAAGCAGAAGGAGCTTCAGTTTTTCAAGGCTCTCCAAAAGGACAACGCGGAAGGATCCACAACACCTTACCGCTTTGACGTCCTGGCTCAATTGGCCAATATCCCAGCCAGAATCACCTTTTATGAGCTCCTGAGACTATCAAAGTCAACAAGAGAAGCTCTGAGGGAAGCCCTACCTGATGCTGAGATTTTCATGGCCCAGATTCCGACTGGATCACAGGAGGAAGAGGAAGAAGACTGCCCCCATCCCTCCCAAAATGCTCCCTGCATCACCTTCACGTCAGATGACATGCAGGTCAAGGGGAAGCATGATCGGCCCCTGTACTTCACAGGGTACATTGGATCGTCTGAAGTGAGCCGCATTCAGGTAGATCCAGGATCCGCGTTGAGCATCATGCCTCGCCAGGTCATGCAGCACTTAGGGATCCCCACCCACCGATTGAGTGCCACCCAGACTACCATCTATGGTTTTTCAACGCCAATGGTTCGCGCCTAATGGGGAAGATCAAGCTCAAATGTCAGATCGGGGACCTAAAGTCTGAAGTGACGTGCTATGTAATCGACGCCGACACTTTGTACAATTTGCTGCTAGGACAACCGTGGATTCATCGTAATTCCATTGTCCCCTCCACTCTCCATCAAGTTATGAAGTACATTGACAGAAGTGGGAAAGTCTGAACGTTGATTGCTGAAAGGCATCCGTTCAAGGGGTAGAGAACTATTTCACTGACTCCCTCCTGTACCAAGACTTTCTGGAAATAAATGAGAACCTATAGCCAGAGGAACCAGACTCTGGTAACGAAGCTGACATTGAGCCAAAGGTGGAAGAAAAGTGCATGTGGGAATTAAACCCACTTATAACGAGCATAATAAGCTCGATGTTGATAACACCGTCGATGATGTAGGCGAATGGTATGTTAATGAAGAGCTGAATTTGGCTTACTTTTCTGTGCTTCCTTCTGATTCAGTGCCATCAAACACTAGTACCGAGGTGGGTGATGACCCCTGGTCGGCAATGGATGCTCTGACATCATTGCATGCACCAATGAAGTCATCGCTCAAAACGTACCAAGATGTCGGTGATGCGCAAGAATCAGTATTCATGGTTCCAGCAAGACGCAGAGGCCAAAAACCAATTCTTTTCAGAAGAATTAAGTCCGAATTAATGTCTCACAAAGACTCAGAAAGCGAGAACGAATCTCCTCAGTTCTCTCATTATGAGCCAAGTGTACTCAGAATGATGGAGAGGATGGGGTATGATGTAACAAATGTCCTGGTTTGAACTTCGGCAAAGGAAGAAGACCACTACTTTAATCTTTCGTTCTGAAAGGGAAGACCCCTAACTATTACCATCGAACTCGTAGGGGTTTGGGCTATGTGTCAACTCTAATTCTGTCAGCATCTGATTCCGAAGAGTCATTATACCATAATCACTCATCTGGCACGTCATCGTGGGAGTCGGACATTAGTGTGGGCAACCTCTTCAGAAAACTTTCAGTAAACATGGTGTCAACAAGCCACCTGGAAGATGGTGATGAAGAAATGATCCAGTCTGATACAGATCCTTGGATCAAACACCTAAATACTCTCTGGGATGTTCACTTTGAACAATGTGAACCACCCACGGAGGATAAAGTTACCCAGATTAATCTGGGAGATGAGGCTAATCCCAAGCCCATCTTTATAAGCGAAAGCCTATCATCCTCCGAGAAAGAAGATTTAATATCTCTTGTGCGGGAGTATATAGACGTTTTCGCTTGGAAATACGAGGACATGCCTTGGCTTGATCCTCGAGTGGCTATACATCACCTTAACATTAATTCAGACGTGAAGCCTGTCAAACAGCAACAACGATGGTTTCGTCCAGAAATAATGGAAGCAATCCAGTCAGAAGTCAAGAAGCTTATAGACTCTGGCTTCATTAGGGAAGAGCAACACCCTGATTGGGTAGCCAATATCGTCCCCGTTACCAAGAAAAATAGGAAGATGCAGATTTGCATCGATTTTCGTGATCTAAATGAGGCCTGTCCAAAGACGAATTCCCTCTCCCAATCACGGATGCCATGATTGACAATACGTGCGGGTTTGAACGAATGTCCTTCATGGATGGATTCTCAGGGTACAATCAAATCAAAATGTACCCTGATGATGAAAAGCATACTTCTTTCAGGACACCACTGGGGTATATTGTTATACTGTCATGCCCTTTGGACTGAAAAATGCTGGGGCAACATATCAGAGAGCTATGAATGCAATCTTCCGTGAACACATGCGTAAAATAGTGGAATGCTACGTTGACGACATTGCAGTGAAAAGCCGCACCAAGGGTGACCACATAGCCGATCTGAAGACAATTTTTGAAATCATGCGAGCACATCAGTTGAAGATGAACCCCACTAAATCTTTCCTGGGGGTAGACAGCGGTAAATTCCAAGGGTTTGTGATGACATCCAAAGGAATTCACTTAGATCCAGAAAAAGTCCGTGCCATCCAAGAGATGCAACCTCAAGGAATCTCAGGGAGCTTAGAGGATTGCAAGGACGACTAGCATACACCAGGAGATTTATCTCAAATCTCTCCGAAAGATGCCAACCCTTCACTAGATTGATGAAAAGGGCGTCTCATTCATTTGGGACGATGCTTGCCAACAAGCGTTCGAGAAAATCAAACAATGCCTCACGCAACCACCCGTCTCAATTTCAGGAAAACCTTTCCTGCTATATGTTCGAGCGATGGATCATTTCTTAGGAGCTTTACTAGCCTAGAATAATGATCAGGGACATGAGCAGGCAATTTACTATCTGAACAGAACTATGATCGAAGCCGAGCATCGATACAATTCGATCGAAAAGGAATGTTTGGCGTTGGTGTTCACTGTCCAGAAATGAGACACTAATTGGTGGGCCAGACTATAAATGTCATATCAAAAGTTAACCCTTTGAGGTTTCTCATGACGAAGCCATCATCATTAAATGATCGACTGGCAAAATGGGCCATACTGCTCTCCCAATATGAGATGCGCTTTCTACCGCAGAAAGCCGTGAAGGGGCAAGCGGTGGCAGATTTCTTAGCTGAACATCTAAATCTAAGAGTGACCGAACTTTACGAGGAACTCCCAGACGAGGTTGCTGAAGTTTGTCAGACCCAGACGTCTTTCGAAGGACAGATATGGCAGCTCTTCTTCGACGGTGCATCAAGAACAGGCCCACGAGGGTATGTCGTAGCAGGAGTGGGGGTAGTACTAGTCTCTCCATAAAACTACGTGATCCCTCGTGCATTCTCATTAACCGAGCCATGCTCCAACAATGTAGCGGAATACAATGCCCTCTTGATTGGAATACAAATCACCAATGAGATCGGCGTTAAAAATCTCAAAGCATATGGTGATTCTAAACTTATCGTTGACCAAGTTCGTGGGGAGTACGAAGTCGGACATGAAGACTTAGTCCCTATTACAACGCAACTATTCACATGGCTGTGAGATTCAAAAACTTTTATATCAACCATGTACCGAGCTAGCAAAATGCGCACGCAGATGCACTGGCATCTATCGCTGCCTCCTTAGCCCTTCTAGCTGGACTTGTAGAGAAAATACTTGTATACATCCATGACTTGTATTGCCTAAGAATCACTTTTGAAGATCACCAAAAGCCGACAGGAGACTGTCAAGCCAAAAAGCTCTAGAAACTTCAACAGGAGTAGAGCTGTAACGCCCCGATTCCACGGATACGGGGACGTCACTGCGATGTATATACGTAGGTCAGAAAATGCCCCCACGTATATACGCTAAGCATAAAAGTACAACAAGAATCAGAGTACAACACAAAGCGTGGTACATTCATATGCCAACTATAAAAGTACAAATACAAAGTTATACAAGTTATGATAACTGTTACACTTTACAAGTGTTTTGTTTTCACAACCAAGCCCAAAAGAACATATACAAAGATATACACAAGATGCTCACGTAAGAGATGGAGACTCGTGAGCCAAAAGGAAGAGTCTGGCACGAGGGAACTAGATCTGATCAGCCTGCTCACTCAGATACGCTTGGTCCTCTGTGGATGGCTCCACTTCGTTCCAAGCCTCAGAATCTGAATATGCAAATCCAAGGAATCAAGACATATAACGATAACAAACTATAGCCAAGTGGCTAAGGGACATGAATAAGAAAAGATGAAACAGGTATAAAGAATATCAACTAATAAGTATGAAAAGCATGAAGAGATAAGATCATAATACAATAATCTACAATTAACGTCTTATTATTATTACTTGTCTTACTGTGATATCTAGCTATGTGACCCAGCGTCCCAGAGCACATAGATCCATATCCCAATAAAGCAAGGAGGTTATTGGAAATCAGCGGTTGTATCGACGAACTATGTTTACAGTGGATCCCGTACATGCCCGGGATAACGGTCCAGGATTGTTCCGTTGCTTGGTGACGGAAGCCAGCCGCTAGGCCATTCAGGAGGGACTTATGTATGCCCTTATCATGATGGTACCAGTAATAGAGGGAGCAAGCACTCCCCTCGGTCCCCTGGAGGCCCACAGGTCAGACCGGAACATGAGTTGCACAACATTCCTAAAAGCCACTGTAAACACGAACACATATCGATATCCGCATGTTTTCCCCCGACCCATGTGTAAGTTGGTCCATTTTATGCAAAAGTCAAGTGTATCATGCTTGGTTCAAGTGATGGCATGATAAGTGGTGATATTCACATTTTAACAAATTATGGAGCTATGATATGTAATAACAAGTCATGAAACAGTATGAGATAATGTCTATCAAGTAACATGTCATGTAGTATCAGTTAAGAAGCAAGAACAAGAATAATATGCCACACGTATATCAACAATAAGATCCAAATTCAGAATAGAATCAACCAAGTCAAACAGTCAGAATTAGTCGACTAGGTGGAAGGGTTAGTCGACTAATAGGGGTCTTAAGTCGACTAACAGTCTGAATTAGTCGACTAAAACTGGGAAACAGAGAGTTGGGTTTCTGTTTCAGGAAAGTTAGTCGACTAGAGTGAAATGTATAGTCGACTAACAGATACCTAAGTCGACTAATAGGGGGGCTAAGTCGACTAAAACTGTGATACAGAAAGTTAGGATTTATTCCAGGAAATATTAGTCGACTAGGTGAAAATAGTAGTCGACTAGGGGTCTCAAGTCGACTAATATCTAGGCTAAGTCGACTGGGGCCGAGAGTTGGTGTTTTCTGGTCCAAGGAAAGATTAGTCGACTAGGCTAAAATGTAGTCGACTAGGGGGGTCTAGTCGACTGGTAATATGGTTTAGTTGACTAAAACTGTGAAATCAGGAAAAGTCACGTTTCAGAACAATTGGGTTAGTCGACTAGTCTCTAGGTCAAGTCGACTAATTCTGGGAAAACAGGATACAGAACAGATTTTATGGTGATTGTTTGATGGACTAAAAATACGATTTTTATGGCACAAGTGTACATGAAAGATTAACACAAGTAAACCAGGAAGTTGTCTAGTCTTGGTAAGTAAAGATACTCACTTTGAACGGTTAAATCGAGGTTTGACGAGTTCCGAAAAGATCGTGTCGATAAATATCACCAAATGATTCCACGGCGATACTACGGACGATCACAATCCAAAAGCAGTCGTTGCTTGAAAAGGAGATGAAGACCTTGTGGTGTTTTGGAGTTAGGGTTTGAGATGGAGAAGAAAATGGTGAAGGTTAATTTCTTGGTGAAGTGAAGAAAAGAGAAAAGATTTGTAAAGGAAAGGATTTATATAGGTTTTGATTTTGTAAAGGGAATGCAATTAAAGAAATTGAGAGGGGTTTTGTGCAAAAATAGGGGAGATGAGGTGTCTCCCTTGGCCAATGGTGGCCGGCCATGAGAAAGAGAGAGAGAGAGATGTATTAAATGAGGGAGGTTGGTGAGAATGTGTGGAGATGGAATTTTTGGAAGAAAATGGAAATTTGGAAAATGGAATTTTTTTGTGGTTGTGAAGGAAGGAAAAGAAAATAGGGAAAAGGAAAAGAAAAGAATTGATAAATGAAGAGATTTTCTTGGTCTTGGAAAATGAAAATACCGGAAACACGGATTCCTAGGTTCAAGTCAAGAATGCGGGAAAACATTTCGGAAAATACCGAAATCGTCCGAAATTCAAGTATCTCGGAACGACTCGTAAATTTTACCAAAAATCAATAATAATATATGAAGACGTATAGTGAAATCTGTTTGAAGAAATACCTTATAGTTTTAAAACTAAAAATCCCGGAATCAGTTACCTACCGACTCTGAAAGAATTTTCATAAATTTATAAAATTCTCAGAAAAAGTATTTAGATAAGAAATGTCATTCTAAGAAATAATGTCTAAAAGATTTCTTGAAATTCCTAACTGTTTGTAAGATAAAATTCGGGAATCGATCAGCGACACTGGTCGACACCGGTTTTGAAGAAATTCATTTTAATTTTAGAAAATTCCAGAAATTCACCAAAATCTAATATATTAGAAAATGATATTTGAAATTGAAATTGGTCGAATACGGGAAGTAAATCAAAAAATACGATCGAAAAGCTGAATACGCAACTTAGTACGTATTACGGAAACGGGGTATTACAATCTACCCACCTTACAAAAATTTCGTCCTCGAAATTTCATAAGGTGAAGGGTAACAGGAATGGTAACAGATAGATAAGGCTAGGAAGAAAGATAACAATAGAAAAGAGTAAAAGGAAAGAGTCTTACCAATCAAGATGAGAAGAGTTGAGGATAACGCTCTCGGATGACGTCCTCTCGTTCCCAGGTGGCCTCTCCTGGCGCATGGCGGTTCCAAGACACCAACACTAAAGGTATGGCTTTGTTCTTCAGTGTCTTCACACTTCTATCCAATATGGCCATCGGCTGCTCCTGATATGATAAGTCCGGTTGCAGTTCCAGCTCGGAGTGATCCAAAATATGGCTATCATCCTTTACATACCTCCTCAACTGAGATACGTGAAAAACATTATGAACACCGTCCAACGATGGCGGCAATGCCAATCGATAAGACACATCTCCCACTCGATCCAATATCTCGAATGGGCCGATATATCTCGGACTCAGCTTTCCACGAATACCGAATCGGATCACACCTTTGGTAGGTGATATCCTCAAGAACACATGATCTCCTGCCTGGAACTCCAATGGCCTTCTCTGTGAATCTGCCCAACTCTTCTGCCGACTCTGAGCTGCCTTGAGATGATCCCTGGTGACTCTGACCTTCTCTGTAGTCTGAATTAGCATTTCTGGCCCCAATAGACTCCTCTCACCGACTTCATCCCAACAAATCGGTGACCTGCACTTCCTCCCATACAGTGCCTCAAAAGGTGCCATCTTGATACTTGCCTGATAACTGTTGTTATAAGAAAACTCAGCCAAGTGAAGATGATCTTCCCATGAACCCTTGAACTCAATTATGCAGGCTCTAAGCATATCTTCAAGGATCTGGATGGTCCTCTCTGATTGTCCGTCTGTCTGAGGATGATATGCTGTACTGAATTTCAGACGAGTGCCCAGACTCTCTTGGAGACTCTCCCAAAAATGAGATCTGAATCTGGTATCTCTATCTGAAACAATACTGACGGGAACTCCATGCAGACGAACTATCTCCTTCACATACTTATCTGCCAGAACCTCTGTAGTCTGACCCACCCTGAATGGTATGAAATGAGCTGACTTGGTAAGACGATCAATGATAACCCACACAGCATTATTACCTTTGGGACTACGAGGTAATGCCGTGACAAAGTCCATAGTGATGTGCTCCCACTTCCATTCAGGTATTGGCAAAGGATGAAGAAGTCCAGCTGATCTCTGATGCTCAATCTTTATCTGCTGGCACACCAAGCACTTAGCTACAAACTGAGCTATCTCTCTCTTCATGGCATTCCACCAAAATTGCTTCTTCAAGTCCTGGTACATCTTGTTTCCTCCTGGATGTATAGAATAGGCTGAACTATGTGCTTCCTCCAAAATCTTCTGTCTAACTTCCCCTTGGGGAACACAAAGTCTACCTCCAAAGTACAATGCACCATCCGGACGAATACAAATATCCGTCCTCAATCCAGCCTCCACCTGAACTCGGAATGTCTGTAGCCTGGGGTCCTCCTTCTGAGCTTCCTTAATCTCATCTATCAAT
This sequence comes from Agave tequilana, assembly GCA_038442645.1. Lineage (NCBI taxonomy): Eukaryota > Viridiplantae > Streptophyta > Magnoliopsida > Asparagales > Asparagaceae > Agave > Agave tequilana. The sequence continues at coordinate 33,612 of JAVJIF010005226.1, forward strand.
GAAGACTGGATCTGTAAGGTCATAAGCTGTCCTGTCTTCTCAGCTCCTCGAACCACCATCAAGTCCAATCTGATAAAGTCCTGAATCAACTCCTTCTGCTGAGTAAGTTGGACAAGCACTCTGTTCTCTGGCATCCTACTCAGTGCATCAGGAACTGTATTGACCTTGCCTGGATGATATTGCAAGTCAATGTCATAGTCTGCCATCAGCTCCAACCACCGCCTCTGCCTCATGTTCAGTTCTTTCTGTGAAAAGATATACTTGAGGCTCTTGTGATCTGTATATATCAGCACTCTATCTCCCAGAAGATAGTGCCTCCAAATCTTCAAAGCAAAGATCACTGCTGCCAACTCCAAGTCATGAGTTGGGTAATTCCGCTCATGAGGCTTCAATTGCCTAGATGCATATGCTATAACATGATCATGTTGCATAAGTACACATCCTAGGCCTTTACCTGATGCATCACTAAAGATGACCATCCCTCCCCTCCCTGAGGGAGTTCTCAAGATAGGAGCGGAAATGAGCTTCTGCTTCAACTGCTCGAAGGCTACATCACACTCCTCTGTCCATATGTACCTCTCCCCCTTTCTGGTGAGCCTGGTCAGCGGAGCTGCAATTCTAGAGAAATCCTGGACAAAGCGTCTGTAATATCCCGCTAGTCCAAGAAAACTCTTAATCTCAGTCACCGTCCTCGGAACTGGCCAATCCTTTACTGCCTGGACTTTGCTCGGATCAACTGAGATACCTGCTGCTGACACCATATGTCCAAGGAATGCTATGCTGTCCAACCAGAACTCACATTTGCTTCTCTTGGCATGAAGCTGCTCCTGCTGAAGAGTCTGCAACACAATCCTCAAGTGTTCTGCATGCTCCTTGCTGTTCTTTGAATAGATCAGGATGTCGTCTATGAAAACAACAACGAACTGATCCAAGTAGGGCGAGAACACTCGGTTCATCAAGTCCATGAAAACTGCAGGGGCATTGGTAACTCCGAAAGGCATAACGAGAAACTCATAATGGCCATAACGGGTCCTGAATGCCGTCTTCGGAATATCCTCCTTCTTCACCCTCAGCTGATGGTAACCCGACTGTAAATCCAATTTAGAGAATACACGGGCTCCATGAAGCTGATCAAATAGATCATCAATCCTGGGTAAGGGATACTTGTTCTTGATGGTGACCTTGTTCAATTCCCTATAATCGATACAAAGTCTCTTACCACCATCCTTCTTGTTGGCCAACAGTACTGGAGCTTCCCATGGTGAAGTGCTTGGCCTAATCAATCCCTTGTCTGAGTATTCCTGCAGCTGCTTCTTCAGAATCTCTAACTCCGTCGGTGCCATCCTGTACGGAGCCTTAGATATCGGAGCTGCTCCTGGAACTGTATCAATGGAGAACTCAATCTTTCTTTCCGGTGGCAGTCCAGAAATCTCAGCAAACACCTCTGGGAATTCATCCCACACCGGCACCTTCTGCTTCTGAACCTCCGAAGTAATCATCTGAGTCTTTCCCCTAGTGGACTTCACTTCTCCACTAAACTGGAATTCAGGTTGAAGGGGAATTCTGAAATTAATCTTCCTCTCCCTACAGTCAATCACTGCATAGTACTGACTGAGCCAAGTCATGCCTAAGATTACGTCGTACCCTTTGGTGTCTAGTACGAGCATATCTATGGCTAAGACCTTATCACATAGTTCTACTGGACAGTCAGTACAAACTCGGGAAGATATAACTACCCCATTCCCTGTACTTATCTCCCATTTGTGGTCTAAAACCTTAACAGGTATTGAATGTAAAGCCACAAATTTATCTGAGATATAACAGTGGGATGCACCTGAGTCGAAGAGAGCGAGAACAGGATGTGAATGTACTCTGATGTTACCTGTAATCACCTCCTCTGAAGCCTCAGCCTCCTCTGCTGTCAGGTTGTAAGCCTGACCTCTGCCACGCCCTGCTGCTGTCCTACCTCCTCTCTGAACTGGGCGAACAACATGCTGTGGAGGAAGGGGTAGAGCTCTCCTCATCACCTGTCCCTGGTTCCTCTGCCCAAGTGGTCCTGGTAGCATCCTCTGTCCATTCGGTCCTTGAAGTGCTGGCACTGCTTGACCGGTTATCCCCACTCTCCTGTGTGGACAAGCCTCTATGGAATGGTCTCTGGATCCACACACCAAGCACAGCCCATTTGCCCTCCGGCAATTTGGTTGAGTGTGCCCTGGTTTCTGACAGTAGTTGCAGAAGGCAATAGGTTGGGCCGTCTGGTAAGGAGCTGGCCTGAAAGGTTGCCTCATCTGGACCTTCGCTGCTCTGAACGGGCCCCCTCTTCCCATAGGTACAAATGGCCGCTTCATGACCTGCTGCCTCATCTGATCCCCTTGCTCCTTCTCAAACCCACGCTCTACCTCTCGAGCGATGGTGAGAACCTCTGCATAGGTCTTCAGCTGCTGGGGCATCAGGTACATCTGAATCTTCATCTGTAGACCCTGCTGAAACCTGCTCGCTCGCTTCTCCTCGTCCGTTACCATATACGGCGCGAAGCGGCTCAGTCGAAGAAACTCCGCGGCATACTCGTCCACGGACTTGTTCCACTGCTGGAGCCTGATGAATTGCTCCTCCATATCTTTCTGCGCCGTAGCAGGGAAGAAGCGGCTGTAAAAACTCTTGGAGAAGGCGTCCCAAGTAACGGGCTTCTCCAGTCTAGCCTCCTCTGCGAGCCACCAAGTTCTCGCAACATCCTTTAACTGAATCTTTGCTACCTCAACTTGGTTCTCCTTCGGGACACGGGCTGCATTCAGTAGGTCTGTAGTGTCCGTCAACCATTGCTCAGCCTCCAATGGTTTCTCGCCTCCCGTGAAGATGGCCGGTTGCAGCCGTCGGAAGTCAGACACGTTCCCCGGCCTCTGCTCCTTCGGGGCTGCCAACTCCTGCCTAAGGAGCTCGGTCTGCTGTTGCTGATTTTCCATCTGCTGTTGCTGGTTTCCCAGCATGGTCTGAATGACCTTCAGGATATCAGCATTCTCTCCTCCTACGGGTCCATTCGGGACTTGCCCGATATTGTTACGACCCGATCGTCTCTCCATACCGAATGATAACTGGAATTGGAAACAAAGGAAAGGAGTTTAGGATACGAAGGAATTGATCAACGAAAGAAGCAAGAAGGACTCTATAACTTTGTACATTGTAGTTGGCATAAGCAAATTTCTAGAATTTGCTACTTGTTTGTACTTTAGGTTTGAGAGCCTAGGCTCTGATACCAACCTGTAACGCCCCGATTCCACGGATACGGGGACGTCACTGCGACGTATATACGTAGGTCAGAAAATGCCCCCACGTATATACGCTAAGCATAAAAGTACAACAAGAATCAGAGTACAACACAAAGCGTGGTACATTCATATGCCAACTATAAAAGTACAAATACAAAGTTATATAAGTTATGATAACTGTTACACTTTACAAGTGTTTTGTTTTCACAACCAAGCCCAAAAGAACATATACAAAGATATACACAAGATGCTCACGTAAGAGATGGAGACTCGTGAGCCAAAAGGAAGAGTCTGGCACGAGGGAACTAGATCTGATCAGCCTGCTCACTCAGATACGCTTGGTCCTCTGTGGATGGCTCCACTTCGTTCCAAGCCTCAGAATCTGAATATGCAAATCCAAGGAATCAAGACATATAACGATAACAAACTATAGCCAAGTGGCTAAGGGACATGAATAAGAAAAGATGAAACAGGTATAAAGAATATCAACTAATAAGTATGAAAAGCATGAAGAGATAAGATCATAATACAATAATCTACAATTAACGTCTTATTATTATTACTTGTCTTACTGTGATATCTAGCTATGTGACCCAGCGTCCCAGAGCACATAGATCCATATCCCAATAAAGCAAGGAGGTTATTGGAAATCAGCGGTTGTATCGACGAACTATGTTTACAGTGGATCCCGTACATGCCCGGGATAACGGTCCAGGATTGTTCCGTTGCTTGGTGACGGAAGCCAGCCGCTAGGCCATTCAGGAGGGACTTATGTATGCCCTTATCATGATGGTACCAGTAATAGAGGGAGCAAGCACTCCCCTCGGTCCCCTGGAGGCCCACAGGTCAGACCGGAACATGAGTTGCACAACATTCCTAAAAGCCACTGTAAACACGAACACATATCGATATCCGCATGTTTTCCCCCGACCCATGTGTAAGTTGGTCCATTTTATGCAAAAGTCAAGTGTATCATGCTTGATTCAAGTGATGGCATGATAAGTGGTGTTATTCACATTTTAACAAATTATGGAGCTATGATATGTAATAACAAGTCATGAAACAGTATGAGATAATGTCTATCAAGTAACATGTCATGTAGTATCAGTTAAGAAGCAAGAACAAGAATAATATGCCACACGTATATCAACAATAAGATCCAAATTCAGAATAGAATCAACCAAGTCAAACAGTCAGAATTAGTCGACTAGGTGGAAGGGTTAGTCGACTAATAGGGGTCTTAAGTCGACTAACAGTCTGAATTAGTCGACTAAAACTGGGAAACAGAGAGTTGGGTTTCTGTTTCAGGAAAGTTAGTCGACTAGAGTGAAATGTATAGTCGACTAACAGATACCTAAGTCGACTAATAGGGGGGCTAAGTCGACTAAAACTGTGATACAGAAAGTTAGGATTTATTCCAGGAAATATTAGTCGACTAGGTGAAAATAGTAGTCGACTAGGGGTCTCAAGTCGACTAATATCTAGGCTAAGTCGACTGGGGCCGAGAGTTGGTGTTTTCTGGTCCAAGGAAAGATTAGTCGACTAGGCTAAAAATGTAGTCGACTAGGGGGGTCTAGTCGACTGGTAATATGGTTTAGTCGACTAAAACTGTGAAATCAGAAAAAGTCACGTTTCAGAACAATTGGGTTAGTCGACTAGTCTCTAGGTCAAGTCGACTAATTCTGGGAAAACAGGATACAGAACAGATTTTATGGTGATTGTTTGATGGACTAAAAATACGATTTTTATGGCACAAGTGTACATGAAAGATTAACACAAGTAAACCAGGAAGTTGTCTAGTCTTGGTGAGTAAAGATACTCACTTTGAACGGTTAAATCGAGGTTTGACGAGTTCCGAAAAGATCGTGTCGATAAATATCACCAAATGATTCCACGGCGATACTACGGACGATCACAATCCAAAAGCAGTCGTTGCTTGAAAAGGAGATGAAGACCTTGTGGTGTTTTGGAGTTAGGGTTTGAGATGGAGAAGAAAATGGTGAAGGTTAATTTCTTGGTGAAGTGAAGAAAAGAGAAAAGATTTGTAAAGGAAAGGATTTATATAGGTTTTGATTTTTGTAAAGGAATGCAATTAAAGAAATTGAGAGGGGTTTTGTGCAAAAATAGGGGAGATGAGGTGTCTCCCTTGGCCAATGGTGGCCGGCCATGAGAAAGAGAGAGAGAGAGATGTATTAAATGAGGGAGGTTGGTGAGAATGTGTGGAGATGGAATTTTTGGAAGAAAATGGAAATTTGGAAAATGGAATTTTTTTGTGGTTGTGAAGGAAGGAAAAGAAAATAGGGAAAAGGAAAAAGAAAAGAATTGATAATGAAGAGATTTTCTTGGTCTTGGAAAATGAAAATACCGGAAACACGGATTCCTAGGTTCAAGTCAAGAATGCGGGAAAACATTTCGGAAAATACCGAAATCGTCCGAAATTCAAGTATCTCGGAACGACTCGTAAATTTTACCAAAAATCAATAATAATATATGAAGACGTATAGTGAAATCTGTTTGAAGAAATACCTTATAGTTTTAAAACTAAAAATCCCGGAATCAGTTACCTACCGACTCCGAAAGAATTTTCATAAATTTATAAAATTCTCAGAAAAAGTATTTAGATAAGAAATGTCATTCTAAGAAATAATGTCTAAAAGATTTTCTTGAAATTCCTAACTGTTTGTAAGATAAAAATTCGGGAATCGATCAGCGACACTGGTCGACACCGGTTTTGAAGAAATTCATTTTAATTTTAGAAAATTCCAGAAATTCACCAAAAATCTAATATATTAGAAAATGATATTTGAAATTGAAATTGGTCGAATACGGGAAGTAAATCGAAAAATACGATCGAAAAGCTGAATACGCAACTTAGTACGTATTACGGAAACGGGGTATTACAAGAGCCTAGGAATTGGCAATTCCCCTACATCGATTACGCGTTGTACGACATCCTGCCTAATGATCCCAAAGAGGTGGCTGCCATTAGAAGAAAAACCCCACAATTCTACTATAATGCAATCACGCGAACACTGTATCGCCGATCACAGGATGGGATCCTCCTCCGCTATCTGTCACAAAAGGAGGCATAAGAAGTACTCAAGGAAGCGCATGATGGCATGTGTGGAGCTCATCAGGCCGGTCCAAAGCTTTGGGATCAACTCCGAAGACTGGGATATTATTGGCCTAAGATGATCTCAGACGCCATCACTTACGCTAAACGATGTCACGCCTGTCAGGTCCACGGTGACTTCATTCATCAAGCACCAGGATATCTTCGCTCTACAACCTTAACCTGGCCATTTGAGATGGGAATGGACGTGGTCGGCCCTATAAACCCACCTTCATCCAAAGGACATCGGTTCATCTTAGCTATAACTGATTACTTCTCTAAATGGGCTGAAGCTATTCCCTTGAGGGAGATAAAGGCATTTGACATGATCAAATTCGTTAAACATCACGTCATTTACCGTTTCAGTATACCACGACAGATTGTTCATGATAATGGGCCCCAGTTCGTTAGCTAGTCTTTTCAGAGGTTCTGTAACAAGTTCAAAATCCAGAGTGTGTCCTCAATGGCATACTATCCAGCCGCTAACGGCCTTGCAGAAGCTTTCAACAAGACTATTGGAAAGCTTTTCAAGAAATTCGTTTCGAAAAGCCAACGTGACTGGGACGACAAATTAGGTGAATGCTTATGGGCTTATCGCACGACGGTTCGAACCCGACGAAGGCTACACCTTTCTCCTTGGTGTATGGGTGTGAAGCTGTACTCCCATTAGAAATCTAAATCCCATCTCTACGTGTCGCCTTGATAGCAGAGATGACAAATGAGGAGAAGCATCGATCGCGACTCCAAGAGCTGGAGGCTTTGGACGATAAACGCCTACAAACTCAACAGCAAATCGAGCTCTATCAAGCTCGAATTACTAGAGCCTTCCACAAGAAAGTCAAGGAGCGAACTTTCAAGAAAGGCGACCTTGTCTTAACTATTAGAAGACCTATGGTGATGACGCATAAGGCCAAAGGAAAATTCCAGCCCAAATGGGAAGGGTCATTTATAGTAGAGTCGGTCTACTCAAATGGAACATATCACCTCTTAACCTCAGACGATGATACGCTCATGATGCCAATCAACGGCAAATTCTTAAAAAATACTATCCCTGATGGCACTCTTCTCCTGATCAGGTTAATACTACACCTCTGATCGAAACTCCAGATCCAAGATGAACGCCAGAGAAAAGCTTTCTTCCTCTACTGGATCACATCACGGTCAATCAGCATCAAGCTAATCAAGCGCTAGTTACATCATGATGCATGATGTAAATATTGAAGAAGGAACAAAACACAAAACTTTGGTTTTAGTTTAGTTACTCTTCTACTGACATCCGACGCCTTGGACGGCTAAGGATAGAAGAAAATGTTGGTTTTTAAGCCTAATATAAATCATCGACAACTTATCATGCTGAGGGAATAGCATGGCTAGCCCAACTCAAACGGTAGTTGATAAAGGTACACCAAATCCGTTGATAGCTGAGGATTTGCTAAAAATCCTAAGGGACTTGGTCCCATTCTCTCCTCCAAAATCTCCTACCAATTCTCACTCACAGAATGGTAGGGCCACAAAAATACCTGTGTTCATCTCCCTAATGAAGTGAACTGGGATTTGTCACATTAATATTAAACCTCTGACAAACCTGATTTTTCAATCCCCAGTGGATTCAATCAAGTTACTCTGACAAATCAGATTTTCTAATCCACCAGTGGATTCAGTCAAGTTAATATTAACCTCTGACAACAAAACTCATTAGTAATCCTCGCTGTTATGTTAATACTACACCTCTAACGGCAAATTTCTCATGTCTCAGGAAATCAACGATCGTCACGTTATATTAAACCTCTAACAGTTCATTTTACTTTCCGCCCAAAATCCCATACAAATTCTCTTCCATATAGTGGTAGGTCCACAAATGCAATCATTATTATGTTAACACTATACCTCTGACAATTAAAAATTTCGATACTCCCCTATGAGTACAAACTTCACTTGTCTCTTCTCTACATGGAGTAACAAATCTTCAAATTCTTGTCAAGTTAACACTACACCTCTGACATTCCAAATTTCACTTGTCAATTCTCATCAATAGAAGGACAAGTCTTCAAAATTTCTCCTATCGCAAGCCAATTCTTGTCAAGTTAATATTATACCTCTGACATTCTAAACTTCACTTGTTAATTCTCATTAATAGAATGACAAGTCCTCAAAATTGCTCATATCGCAAATCAACCACTGTCAAGTTAACACTACACCTCTGACATTCTAAACTTCACTTGTAATTTCTCATTAATAGAATGATAAGTCCTCAAAATTGCTCATATCACAAATCAACTACTGTCAGGTTAACATCACACCTCTGACAAATTACTGTTAAGTTTAACACTACACCTATAATAGTGATTAAGTTGCTGCCAAGTTTAATATTAAACCTCTGACAGTCACTTTCCCTTAGACTTCCATATCAGAACTGAGATGAGTGATGCTAAGTTTAACATCACACCTCTAGCATCCAGTTCATTGCTGAGTTCAACAATACACCTATGACAATGACTTTCCCTCGAACTTCCCTATCAAAGTTGAGATGACCGATGCCAAGTTCAAAATTACACCTCTAGCATTACCTTCACTGTCAAGTTTAACATTACACCTATGACAGTAATGTTTTCAGTCTTCTCAAATGAAACTGAAATTCCCGTTGAGTCAAGTTCATATCACACCTCTGACCCACATTCCTGTCAAGTTAATATCACACCTCTGACAGTAATCTTGAATTTCAAATGGAATTCTCCAAACTTTGACTTGTTATGTTAATTATCGCATTTCTAGCAAGTCAAGAGTCCCTACTTCTATGTGTCTAATTTTCAAAAAAAAAAGGGAAATTCAAGACATATAAGAAGACAAGGAAAAGTGTCGCTTTTATTAATATTCAAAAATATGAAAGTGATACAAGATGCTCTCTTATACAATAAGATTGAGTATTACAATAAAGAAGTATAAAGAAGTCCCTCTCTCTCAGTGAAAGGTTGCACTCACTCCTCAAGACATCTACACTGCTCCAAATACAAGATGTTTGGAAGAGCACCAAAGAAAGGTTCTTCTCTTCTTTCACTGAACCATGTCACAGTTGACCAGTGTTGAGACGATCGAGTGCTGATTACATCATGATGCATGATGTATACATTGAAGAAGCTCATCGCTAATCAAGAACAATGGTGTTTCATGAGGTCGACATGCAGAAGAACATTCTGATTCCATCCGACCAACTGGTGTAGGCCGTAATCCTTTGTTGATGAACATCTCCACTATCAGAAAGTCATCTAATGAGCATATATTTTTCTCAATGTCACTTCTGGCAGTAGGATTGGTGAAGGAAGGATCCGAGACCTTACAGATGACGTCCTCTTTCCCGTGACCAGCAAGAGGACCATACCCACCACCATACCCACTGTGACCATAACAAACCCGGGACATTACTGGTGTGTCATGTCCAATAAGGCCTTGATGGATGTCATCAACCGTGCGAATCCTCCTCACCCATGAACATGAGTTTTGATTCCCCGAGTGCTCGCCAATCAAACAAGCTCGCTGGTCGAAATATTCTCCCAAGAGCCCAGCGAAGACGCAGAAGACTAACTGAAGCTGCCAGAACCTGCAAGAAGTAAGAAATCAAAAAGTTAAAATTCTGTTAAGGCAGGAACGTAAAAGCTGAAGGGCAGACACAATTGAAGCTGTGAACTTCAAACGTGGAGTCGACCAGTGCAGATCTGAACGCAGTCTGGTTTGAGACCCGCATCTGGGATAAAAGACGCGAGGTAACCCAGACGCAGAGGTCGCCACACCTGCGTTTGAAAAATAAGGGTTGCCACATCTAAGTCCAAAGGTCTCGGAAGAATTAAAATTCTTTAAGTCAAGAACCTTAAACGCGAACTTCGTATACAAAGCTCACGTCTCAAGATCCAAGTACAGAGTTTGTCACACTCGCGTTCAAAGGACTTGTAACTTAGAATTGAAAATCAGCCAGATCTCTTTAGCAAGAAGCCTGAAAGACGCGACTTCTGACCACGGGCGCATCAATCAGACTTCAAGAAGAGATCAAGAGATCGAGTTTCTTAAATGGACAAGAAGACAAAAACTCAGAAGGGCTGAGTATTTCATGGCGACAACTGGTTCCTACCCAGAGAAGAATTCTTTAGAAGTTGAACTTCATGCATCAAGGCGCTGCCGGTAAAAGCACTTAAGGTGATGCTTTTTGATATTGAAATCACTTGACAATGATAATCTTTGGAAAAAATTAAAGGAAAGCATGGAAGCTTTGAGTTCTCACTGTTCATTGGAACATATCCCCTTGAAGGGAAGAAGGACGAATCAAGACAAAGACCCTCAGAGCGCATGCTCTCAAAGGAAAATAGTCTAAATAATGGACTGTTAAGGGGATGAGTCCTATTTATGGACAAGCCATAAGGCTTACACTTAATGGCAAAAAAATCAAAGCCATCAGCCTTAATTCCCGCACGAACATTAAAGTCCAATGAGGAGCTGACGCGTGGATTGCCAATTCGAGAAACATCGAAAGACACGAGTCCCCAATCGTCAACGCCGACTTGGCATTTAAAGATCCAACAAGATCTTTAAGACGAGCTGCATGTGACGCTTAGGAGGCTGCGTCAGGCGCAGACTCAGAGGTCACATCCACAAGTCCGCGTCCTTTCATAAACCGAAGGGCTGCGTTCCTTTCATTCCTACTGAAGAAGCCACAACCGCGTTTCCTGAAATGGTTCAGAGCCGTTCCCCTCAGCAAGCTGGAACCACCCTCCACGACTATTCAGACTCGTACATCAAAGTTTGTGCCCTCCCAAGAGACCTGAGTTGTGTCTCTATTGAGTCAGAGTCGCGTCCCCATCAACCAGCTGGGCCCCGCGCGTTAGTCTAGAGGAGCCAAAAATTGCGTCTCCACTGCATCCTGAAGTCTGCATCCTGATAGAATCAAGGGCTGCGTCCATGGATCTACGTCTTTTCATAAGCATTAAGGCCGCGTCCCCTTTATTAAAGAACGCAAATTCGCATCTCAGAATCGCGCCTTCTGTTTTTAAGCCAGGGTCGCGTCCTTATCAAAAAGGAAGGTTCGCACATCTTCCTTGATGAACCTGAACTGCGTCTCCATTAATGAGTCAGAGTCGCGCCTCCCAAAATCGCGTCTCCATTGCAGATGAGAGCCGCGTCTCGCTTAAGAACTCAGTACAGTCTTGTTGACACTCTAAAAAACACAAGATTCCTGACTGGCCTGAATAATGTCTAAACTTGTTGACATTTCAAAAGACAAGTGACAGACAAGCTGACGACCAGTTCTGTACCCATCTCCGAGGGACAAATCAGCAACTTGGACTCTACTGATCCAGTGAAGCAGACAGTGAGCCCAGATTGTTTTTGAAGAGATCCAAGCAGGTCTAAGATGCTGAGTTAGCTCAATACTTTGCATCAGATGAGCCCAAGGGGATAGCCTCACCTAAAGGCTAAGTTTGTCCAACTTCGCCTTGAAGCTGTTCAAAGCTCTATCAGTGAGCTAACTTACAGCTTCGCCTGAAGTGCTCAGTTAACTCCGCAGAGAGTTAGCTTCGCTCGAAGTCATACGCAACCACGCAGAAGAATGGTAGCTTCGCCACAGATGTTTATCCAGCTCCGCTGAAGAGCTTTCTTCTGACTTCGCCAGATGCTCTAGATATTCCTTCCAGCTCCGCTATGAGCTCAATACGACAGCTCCACTGCGGGTCTTTTTTGGTCAACCTTTGACCAATCAAATCTCCAGATGAGATCAAATCTGAGATCAAATTTGGCAGCTGCCTGCCATAATCACTTGACTCTCCTAGAACAAGTAAGAAGATCAGGGGAGATCTTTTAATTATTTGGAAAGATCAGGAGATCGATGCTACCTGCTATTCCTAGCTTCGCAGAAGCTGATCCTAGCCTCACAGCAAGGCTACTTTTCAGATTTAAATAGATTGACTCAATCTGTTTCTAGATTTTCAAGGGATAATTATACCCCTGCTCTCCCTATAAATAGTCCACCAGGGGTACACGGAGAGAGAGAGAGCACGCAAGAGGCGCGTAAACACACGCACAGAGAGAGAGACGGCTAAACAGAGATCTATTCTCTTGCTTCCAAGAATTTAGAGAATTCAGAGAACTGCTTCTCTAATCAGGGTGCTGATACCCTAAGATCTTCCTCCCTCTTAAGGAATCTCCGGAATCAGGCGAGAAGGAATTCTCAAGTGGAGGCAGTTTGAGAAGTAACAAGAGGGTTCTACCAACCTTCTGTTCTCCGATTCCCCGAACCAGGCGAGAAGGGAATCCCATTGATCGCATCGTCAAAGGGACAAAGTGGTCACGTGCTGACTAGACTCCTATCGGCACACTTCTCCATAATCTCAGAGGAGATCTACTTGTAATCTTTTTAGAATACTTATAATTTAGCTCCTCGACCCCTTTTTTATAAGTTTTCCCTTTTGCAAAATTAATGAAAACAAGATGGCGACTCCACTGGGGACGGATTTCTTTACTGTTGAAAATCAAGTGTCGCAATGCGACGAACAGACCTTCGGGTCTATCTCTGAATTTAAGAAAGCCGGTGTGGCCAGAGCCCCTCTGGCTAAAACTTCGAAGCAAGTCTCTGTGGAGACAGATGAGGCTTTCTGCGAGCCTGCCACGGTCCTCTGGTGCAACAAGGAAGCAGGCCCGCAATGCAAGGTTCAGAATCTTCAGTCTGTCACCTTCGAAAACCTGATTGTTCACTTCAACCAAGGAAAATTCAAAGAACTCCTCTCTGGGGTGGTCTAATGCTCCATGCACGAAAGCATAGAAAGGTCTCGATGGCCAAGGTTTCGGAGCAGAAATCGGAAGCAGAATCCTTCCAACGCCTCTCAGCCTCGCGTGTGGCTTGTCAGGTTCCCTGCGAACCTAAGTCTCCTTTGTCAAAGCAGATGTGGAGGCCAAAGCAGAAGGCTCTGTATGAAACCTCAATTGTAGCTGTGCCACAAGTTCATCTCTCTCGCGAAGAAAAAGGCAAGATACCTGCCTGCTCTGTCGAGACTGTCAGCCGCGAAGTCATGACAACCATGCCTTCGCCTAATTTAGGAGCAATAACTCCTCGTGCCAGCCTCATTCTTATGAGAAAAGCTACTGTACCTCAGGGTACGCATGATATTCGCAGCAACATAGCGAATAAAGCACCACAGCATGCTTCGCTTCCCAGTTCATCAAGCACCAAGCTCGCCCTTTGCAGCGGAGATAAGGGATTGTCCCTAAGTGTTGACAGCGGTGCTTATGCAGCTTCAGCACCCAAGGACATTCCCAAGATTCTTAGCCGCGAAGGTAGAGCTAAAGCACTATTTAGTGCTAATTATCTCCGCGGTTATAAAAAAATAGGACGTCATCCTATGCGCAATCCAATAGAGCCTCTGCGCTGGATCGTTTAGGCCTGACTGAGTCTGACTTGCAGGAATTCTTGACAAGCAAACGGAAGTCGGAATCTTTCCAAACTTCTCCTTCCTGTTGTCAACAAGTGGGGTGTCAGTTGGTAACAGTCCACTCAGTCCATTGCCGGCTAAGACCAATCCCCGCCACTCCTCTAGGCCGACGATCAGTTTTTGATCGACTCTCGGTGCAAGCTCCAGTGAAACATCACAAAAGAGCGTATCACGAGATCTGCCCTCTGCATCCGTTAACATGATCGGAAGAGGACGAGAGCTGCGTAAGGGCGGACGATCGTCCCACGACACTCCCTACAGTTCCCTAGATCCAGATTATAGCCCAGGCTTGGGCGAAGTCTTGGTACATGAAGAAGGTGTCTTTCGAAACACCAGATCTAGGGTTGCAGTACCCCATAGTTATGAACAGCCATCTTCCTCAACTGTAGTAACCTCACCAGAACCAATGAAAGGATTAGTCCAATGGTCTGACGAAGAGGACGAAGACAGTGGGTATGCCTCTTCGGCGACAGTCAGCTCAGTGTGAACGGATAAAGTATCAGTGAATATGGCTGATAACGGTAATGATGACCTTCGTCGGCGGTTGGAAGCTCAGGAGCAAACTTTCAAGACCCAGCAAGAAGCTTTGGACAATATCCAACAGATGCTCGCTCAACTCCTCAATAACCAGAATAACAATGATACCGAGAGTAACCATGATGAGGAAGAACATCTTAGCAATGAACAGCCAAAGACGGAGAAGTCAAAGGAGGGTTCTTCTTTGGACGCTGAAGTTCTTAAAGTCATCCAAGTTCAAATCACATCCCTAGCTCAGAGGGATGAACTAAAAAAAGTAGGGGAAGTCCGTCCTTACCCGCTGGAATGGGATTCAGTACCATACCCACCAAAGTTCAAACCACCAACGTTACATGCGTACGATAGTAAGAGCTCGCCAAACCAGCACATCTGCTATTTTCGGTCTCAGACCGATAATGTTATAGATAATGATGCTATCATGGCTAGACTGTTCATTGGCATCTTAAAGGGGATAGCATTTGACTGGTTCCGAAGTCTCCCTCCGGGCTCCGTCAATTCCTGGATCGACCTGAAAACCCGATTCCTTTCTCGTTTCTATGAGGACGATACCGAGGTAACCATGGACAAACTCTTCTCTACCGTACAGAAGAAGGGCGAATCTATCCGTGACTACATTGAGCGGTTCAGAAACTTATCTTTGATGTGCCCAGCAGGGATGCCATTACCCATGCTCTTACAGACGTGCAGGCACAACTTCTTAGACCAAGTAGAGGTTCGCATGGGGGCTGTCAAAGCCCATACCTGGAAAGAACTGGTCAAGCAAGCTGAGATAGCCGAAAAGTAGGCTAAAAAGATTGAACCATCCACCCCTAAAAGCAAATGGGGTATGAATAATAAAGGACGTGGCGATATGGCACAGTCTCCTCAAGCCAAAGGGAAAGAGACTTGTCCGTAGAATTGTCAGGGGATGTTCAGTCGAAAGCCCAGAAGAGCGGCTTCAATAATCAGGAGTCTAAGTTTCCTCCGAAACAATACTCCTTCAAAGATGATCAGGTGGTCACAATATTTCATTTACTCCACAAAGAGAATAAATTGAAGCTGTCAGATGCTCGACGTCCCAATAAAATAGGACGCACGATTGATCCCAAATATTATCTCTTTCACAGGATGATTCACCATCCTACCGACAAGTGTTTTGTCCTCAAGGACAGAATTCAAGCTCTAGTCAACGCCAGAGTCCTGACACTGAAGTCAGAGCAAAAGAAAATCACTGCAAATATGGTGACCCTCGAGTTCGGCAAAACCCCAAAGGTTACAGTTCCTGACGGGACTTATCCAATCCCTGTACCATGATTGGAAGTCAAACATCCGGCAGCTAAAACTCAAGATAATAAGGGTCTTGTTCCCTTGATATTGGAGACAGAGGAAATCATGTAGATACACCCAAAACTTGCCCAAGACGATCAATGAGATTCAAAGAAGTCCAAGACAAAGGGCAAATCTTGCAATGTCATCTTTATCCTGTCAGACGATGACAATCTTACATCAGCTTCTCTCAGCGATTCCGAAGGAGAAAAGCACGCTTGCACAACGCAGGCTGATGTACCTCAGCCAACGGGTACTCGATTCAAAAAATCATACTTAAAACAGTATGAGAAAGCTACTGACGAGACACAACAACAAACGACGTCAGTGCAAGTACCAGCACCCGCTTCGGTTCCAACCAAGGGAAAGGAGAAGCCAAAGGAAGTCCGGTTCGACCATGTCCTGAAGAAGCCTTTCAAGCCTAGGGCTTGACATGCCCTTTCGTTTGATATATTGGCCCAACTGGCTAATATCCCAGCTCGTATTACCATACACGAACTCCTTCGTCTCTCAAAAGAGACAAGAGAAGCACTCAGAGATGCACTGGCCAATTCAGAGTCATTTCTGACGTACATGCCAAGAAATCCTAAAGATGACGCCCTGTATTCTTGCCCTGAATGCCATCATGTACAGTCAAAAGTACCCGCTATTACTTTCACAGCAAAAGATATGCTTCTCAAGGATAACAAGGACGATCGACCTTTGTACTACACCGGATACATCGGTTCAACATGCATTAAAAGGGTACAGGTTGATCTGGGGTCTGCACTCACCATCATCCCCAAAAGGCTCCTCTACTTTCTCGGTATACCACTATATAGGTTGTCCGCAACCACTACTACAATATATGATTTTAATGCCGGAGTAGTCATCCACTTGAAAAAATTCGACTCCGTTGCCGAATCGGGAGCCTGAAGTCAGAAGTGACGTGCTATGTCATTGACGCTGACACATCATACAACTTGCTACTAGGACGACCATGGATCAACGCCAACTGGATCGTTCCCTCCACTCTGCACCAGTGCTTCAAATATGTTGAAGATGATGCAATAGTACGAACTATCTTCGCTGAGAAGCAACCATTCAAAGGGGTGAAAAATTACTTTACTGACGATCTCATGTATCAAGAGATCGGTAAAACATCGAAAGAATCATTGCCGGACGATGATGATAGTGGCAATGAGGCGGATTCAGAATTTGAAGCAGACATGCCAGCCATTTTGATTGGTGAACCAATTATAGCATGAGGGTGAATGGGTAATTAATGATAATATTTCCTTTGATTATCTTGTGTGTATTGGGTTGTTTGAATCCATTACGGATAGCTCGCTGCACATGCCTTTACCTAGACCAAGTGCATCCGGCATACCCATGCAATCTGTAGAAGGGGACTTTTTAGTGATCCCTCCATCCAAAGAAGGTCAGTTACCATAATATTCGGTAAAGCCCAACCACGAGGGTCCACAGCTACAGATTCAAGTTCAGACTCAGACACCCCACAAATTTTTCATTATGCACGTCCAGCGCACCATATGATGAAGAAAATGGGGTACAACCTGAAACATGGAGAGGGCCTGAATTTCGAAAAAGGAAGGCGTAGTTTGCTGCGTAACTTTGTGCCAAAAGGGAAACCTGCAGATTACTATGATAACACACGCAGGGGGTTGGGATACGTTACACCCACACCACCAGCAATTGTTCAATTCAGGGATGGCGAACCGATTCCATCACATTCTGCCTCTTCCTTCGAGTGGGACTCAGATGTCAGTGTGGGAATGATGTTTGAGAATCTCACCATTAATATGACTTCAAGCAGTCAATTGGAGCCAGCAGAAGCTACTGATGAGGAACCATGGGTTCAACAACTGGATCTCCAATGGGAAAAGCGATTCGAACTGCGCGAACCACCTACTGAATACAAGGTGATGCAGGTCAACTTGGGTAGTCAAGATCACCCTAAACCCATCTTTATAAGTGAGAGCTTATCACTTATGGAAAAAGAAAAATTAATAATACTCGTAAAGGAGTATATAGACGTCTTCACATAGAACTACGAAGATATGCCCGGACTTGATCCACAAGTAGCCATGCATCGTCTAAATATCAAACCTGACGCCAAGCCAGTCAAGCAGCAACAACGTCAGTTTCGCCCGAACATTATGGAGACTATTGAAGTCAAATTCATAAGCTCATTGCATATGGCTTCATACGGGAGGAACAATATTCAGATTGGGTTGCTAATATCGTTCCCGTCCTCAAGAAGAATGGAAAATACGGATCTGCATCGACTACCATGATCTTAATACAGCTTGTCCTAAAGACGAATTCCCACTGCCCATCACCGATGTTATGATTGACAATACCTGTGGATTCGAAAGAATGTCTTTCATCGATGGCTTTTCAGGGTACAATCAGATTAAGATGTATCCCGACGACGAGAAGCATACTTCGTTCCAAACACCCTTGGGGTATACTGTTACACTGTGATGCCCTTCGGGCTAAAGAACGCCGGAGCAACCTATTAGCGGGCAATGAATACAATCTTTCGCGATCATCTCCGAAAAACGGTAAAATGCTATGTCGACGACATTGCTGTCAAAAGCCGCAATAAGAATGACCATCTTCGTGACTTGAGAACGATGTTCGACATAATGCGGGCTCATCAACTGAAGATGAATCCGACAAAATCCTTCTTAGGAGTTTCGAGTGGCAAGTTCCTTGGATTCATTGTTACATCAAAAGGGATTCATCTTGACTCAGACAAAGTCAAAGCTATTCAGAGCATGCATCCACCGAGGAATCTCAAAGAGCTTAGAGGCTTGCAAGGCAGACTGGCTTATATTAGGAGATTCATCGCAAATCTCTCAGGCCGCTGTCAACTGTTCACCCGACTCATGAAAAAGGGTGCTTCCTTTGTATGAGATCAAGCTTGTCAGGAAGCTTATGAGGATATCAAGAGATATCTCACAAAACCTCCAGTCTTAGTGGCTCCCACATCAGGGAAACCATTCTTGCTTTATGTGAAAGCTATGGACCATTCTCTTGGTGCCCTGCTTGCTCAAAAAGATGACAATGGTCACGAACAGGCCATTTATTATCTGAGCAGGACTCTAATAGGGGCGGAATCTAGCTATATTTCTATTGAGAAGGAGTGCTTAGCTCTTGTCTTTGCCGTTCAGAAGACACGACATTATTTGGTCGGCCAAACCATACATGTCATCTCCAGAGTGAATCCTTTGCGTCTTCTCATGAAGAAGCCAGGATCATTGAATTCAAGATTAGTTAAATGGGCGCTTCTTTTGTCTCAATACGACATGCTCTTTATCCTTCAAAAGGCGGTTAAAGGCCAGGCCCTCGCAGAGTTCTTGGCTGCTCATCCAGTTCCGGAAAACTCAAAACTTCATGAAGATATTCCAGATGAAGTCTTCGAATCTAATGTAACTTCAGAGGATAAAGTTTGGCAGGTGTTCTTCGATGGAGCATCACGAATAGGCCCTAAAGGCAGGATCATTGCCGGCGTGGGGGTTGTGTTTATCTCTCCATAAAATCACGTCCTTCCTAGAGCATTTTCTCTAACGGAATCATGCTCCAACAATGTGACAGAATACAATGCTCTACTTATTGGTCTTCAACTCACCCACGAAATGGGGGTACGCTACCTTGAAGCTTACGGTGATTAAAAATTGGTTATCAATCAGGTTAAAGGCGAATATGAGGTCCGTCACGAGGATTTGGTGCCTTATTATCAGGCAGTCATCGAAATAGCTAATCTATTTGATGGCTTTTACATCGGGCATGTATCTCGATCTCAGAATACTAAGGCGGATGCTCTTACTGCATTAGCAACAACACTAGCCTTGCCAGTCGACGCCGAGTATCACCTTACAGTGGTGACTCGACACCTTATCTGCTCTAAACATATGTTAAGAACCAGAGAGGTTTATAGTATCTCGACGGATCTTGAGCCGAGAGATTGGCGATTTTCTTTCATCGAGTATGCTCTACATGGTCTGCTGCCAGACAATCCTAAAGAAGCGGCATCTATCAGACGAAAGTCTCTCCGTTTTTACTATGATCCAACTCTGAAGACACTCTACCGTCGTTCATATGACAGTGTCCTCCTCCATTGCCTTTCTAATTCAGAGGCACAGGAAGTGCTTAAAGAAGCACACGACGGCATATGCGGAGCGCATCAGCCAGGTCCAAAACTTAAAGACAGATTGCATAGGCTTGGATATTATTGGCCAACCATGATAGCCGATGCCATCCAATATGCACAAAGGTGTAAAGCATGCCAAATTCATGCGGACTTCATACACCAGCCTCCGGAGTTGCTCCACCCAACTGTTGCTTCATGGCCATTTGAAGCATGGGGAATCGATGTCATAGGGCCAATCAGCCCCTCTTCGACAAAAGGACACTGGTTTATCCTGGCAATAATCGATTACTTTTCAAAGTGGGCGAAAGCTATACCACTGGTTGAAGTCAAAACTTCTAACGTGGTTAATTTCATCAAACACCATGTCATCCATCGATTCGGTGTCCCTAGGCGGATCATCCATGATAACGGTCCCAATTTGCAAGCCAGGTGTTCTATCGGTTCTGCGATAAATACCGAATTTAGAATGTGGCTTCAACTGCTTATAATCCCGCCGCTAATGGTTTGGCGGAAGCATTCAACAAAACAATCATCAAGTTACTCAAAAAGTTCGTCTCCTCGAATAAGCGAGATTGGAATGAGAAGCTTAGTGAATGTCTTTGGGCCTACCGAATCACGGTTCGGACCCCGACAGGCAATACGCCTTTTTCCCTGGTATACGGGTGTGAAGCAGTCATACCGTTGGAAATTCAGATGCCGTCATTACGAGTCGCTCTAATGACTAAGATCACATCAGAGGACAATGATCGGTTGCGTCTTCAAGAGCTCGAAGCCTTAGATGAGAGGCGGTTACAAGCTCAACAGCACATTGAGTTATATCAAGCTCGGATCTCAAAAGCCTTCAATAAGAAGGTCAAATAAAGAGTCTTCCAGAAAGGAGATTTGGTTTTAGCCGTCAGACGACCAATGATCATGACGCACAAAACCAAAAGTAAATTTCAGCCTAAATGGGAGGGACCGTTTGTAATAGAAACAGTCTATTCAAACGGAGCATATCGCCTTATGACTTCAGATGGTGATTTACTCATGATGCCGATCAATGACAAGTTCTTAAAGAAGTATTATCCTTGATTAAGGATCCTTCTCATGATCAAGTTAATATTACACCTCTGATCAAGACCTTCAAATCTGAAGTACGCAGAAGGAGCACCCCTCTCTTCCTCCAAATGAGATCATACAGCCATAAAGCAGTAGGAAGCTGATCATATACTGGTTGTCTCAAAGAAGAATCAAGGTTACACATGCACTAACCAAATGATCCAACACCTTCAACGGTTAAGGATAGAGGAAAATGTTGGCCTTTAAGCCCAACATAAGTCCTCGACAACTCATCATGCTGAGGGAAATAGCATGGCTAGCCCGACTCAAACGGTAGTTGGTAAAGGCATATCAAACCCGTTGACAGCTGAGGATTTGCTAAAAATCCTAGGGGACCTGTTCCCATTTGATTCCCTCTCCAAAATCACTTACCAATTCTCATCCATAGAATGGTAAGACCACATATGAAGAATGACAGATCCATTCAAATTACTGCTATGTTCAAACACCTCCAACAGTAAATGAATCTCTCGGTCAAGTTAATACTACAATTTTGACCAAATTTGCTCATACCGCAAATCCGTTTCGCTGTTAAGTTAACATTAAATCTATGACAGTGATCTCCTCGTTTCTCTCAGTGAGAACGAGACCTTTTCATGCTATGTTTAACACTACACCTCTGGCATCCATTTCGATGTTAAGTTAACATTAAACCTATGACAGTGATCTCCTCGTTTCTCTCAGTGAGAACGAGACCTTTTCATGCTATGTTTAACACTACACCTCTGGCATCCATTTCATTGTTAAGTTAATATTAAACCTATGACGATGATCTCCTCGTTTCTCTCAGTGAGAATGAGACCTTTTCATGCTATGTTTAACACTACACCTCTGGCATCCATTTCGCTGTTAAGTTAACATTAAACCTATGACAGTGATCTCCTCGTTTCTCTCAGTGAGAATGAGACCTTTTCATGCTATGTTTAACACTACACCGCTGGCATCCATTTCGCTGTTAAGTTAACATTAAACCTATCTCCTCGTTTTTCACAATGAAAACGAGATCTTTCCATCCATTTTGCTGTTAAGTTAACATTAAACCTATGACAGTGATCTCCTCGTTTTTCTCAATGAAAACGAGATCTTTCCATCCATTTCGCTGTTAAGTTAACATTAAACCTATGACAGTGATCTCCTCGTTTTTCTCAATGAAAATGAGATCTTTCCATCCATTTCGCTGTTAAGTTAACATTAAACCTATGACAGTGATCTCCTCATTTTTCTCAGTGAAAACGAGATCTTTCCATGCTATGTTCAACACTATACCTCTGGCATATCTTTTTGTCAAGTTAACATTATACCTCTGACATATGATCTTCTATGGAATTTATTTCCTAACTCCCCAGTAAGTTTCTGAGTCCCACTCAGTCTTTGGTGGACTTTTCTGGTTGTCACGTTAACAATATACCTCGACAATTCCTTCCAAATCTCACCCAAAATTTGGAGCTTGGTGGCATCTTAATCGGTTACGTCATTGCGACCTCTGAACCGGCAGATAGCCAAGTCTCATCTGTCATTCCGGCAAGGACTATTTCTTTGTCATCATACGACAAAATTTTGAGCTTGGTGGCATCTTAATCGGTTACGTCATTGCGACCTCTGAACCGGCAGATAGCTAAGTCTCATCTTTCAGTCCGGCAAGGACTATTTCTTTGTCATCATACGACAAAATTTTGAGCTTGGTGGCATCTTAATCGGTTACGTCATTGCGACCTCTGAACTGGCAGATAGCCAAGTCTCATCTGTCAGTCCGGCTAGGACTATTTCTTTGTCATCAGACGACAAAATTTTGAGCTTGGTGGCATCTTAATCGGTTACGTCATTGCGACCTCTGAACCGGCAGTAGCCAAGTCTCATCTTTCAGTCCGGCAAGGACTATTTCTTTGTCATCATACGACAAAATTTTGAGCTTGGTGGCATCTTAATCGGTTACGTCATTGCGACCTCTGAACCGGTAGATAGCCAAGTCTCATCTGTCAGTCCGGCAAGGACTATTTCTTTGTCATCATACGACAAAATTTTGAGCTTGGTGGCATCTTAATCGGTTACGTCATTGTGACCTCTGAATCGGCAGATAGCCAAGTCTCATCTTTCAGTCCGGCAAGGACTATTTCTTTGTCATCATATGACAAAATTTTGAGCTTGGTGGCATCTTAATCGGTTACGTCATTGCGACCTCTAAACCGGCAGATAGCCAGGTCTCATCTTTTTAGTCCAGTAAGGACTATTTTCTTAAAGGGCTGCAATACAACTTGAAAGAAAGAATTCAGAAGATGAAATAAGTTGGAAATGCAACAGGAGTCAAAATAAAATCACTTTTTATTGATTTCAAAAGAGGGATACATGAATGCACAGATTACAAGCTATGACGGTGCTTCATAGGACTTAATCCGTTCTTCAAGAGTAGCCAGCCTAGTCTTCCTCTCTTCAGCAGCCCTAATAAGTGCCTGCGACCTCAACTCGGCCTCATTAAAGCTCGCCATCTGGGCCAAGCGAGCTTCAATTTCAACCAAGGTTGCCCTCTGCGCTAGCTCCTGCCGCAAGACTTTGTCATGCTGGGCCTTAAGCTGCTCAAACCGAGCAGTCTCTTCAAGACGCACTGGTTCAGCCTTGGACAAAAGGAGATTAGCCTTCCTGATCATTTCCTTGGCCTTTGCAATTTTATCCTCAGCGTCAAGAAGAGCACTGCTAGAAGTGTCTATGGCATCCCCGAGCTCTACTTTCCTTGTCTTCAAGGATTTCAAATTAGAAGAAATTACCTTAGCAGCTTCTTGAGCGGCAAGATGAGCTTCATGCATCTGAGCAACAAGGTGCGCAAGCTGCTCGTTAACTGAAGACTTTAGATCTGAATGACTAAGACGGCGCCATTCGTCCAAATCCCTCTCGAGTTTGTCCACCAGAAGCTCCAATGTGGCGGCCCGCCCATCAGCTCCAAAGTCCCGGATACTGTCAATGCTTCGGGAGAGGACCACCTTTAAAGCAGAGAACGAGGTAGTCGAGCCCTTCAAGACCAAAGCAACAGATCGCTTTAAGCTCTTATAAAAGCTGTCGACTAACTCAGCCACGAATTCATTCTCGGCCTCAACTACTCCCGGCAAACGAGCAACCCCTGAAGACAGAGTTTCCACTGGCTTCACTGGCGTAACTATGGAGGCACTGGCTGCAGCAACATGAGGGGTCATCGGTGATCTCGGAGAAGTCCTCATTGAAACCAGTACACTAGCCAAAACTAAGGTAGGACTAGTGACTATTTCCGGGGGAGCTGGCTCAACCACCAATGTTGGAGAAGTAGGACTGGTAATCACCTTCAGCTCCACGCATGGAAAGATAGGTGACACTGGCGAAACCAATGGCATCTCACTTACCGATATAGTTGGAAGTGAGGTTGATTCCATGACTACCGTTCCCTCAATTTCATTTCCTCTGGCTGGTTCAGGCTGATAAGAGGGCAACCCGTGATACAAAGCATCCAACTCGGCAGCATCTGCCGCGATCGAAGTACTTACTTCACCCCTGGTTCCCTCAGGCCCTCTTGAAGTCGATGTACCCAGAGGCGGAACACCTACAGCAAGACTTTGTTTAAGCAAGGCATAATAAATAGCAGGAGTCAAAAGGTCAAAACACTACCAAAAGATGATGTCGCCTCAATCATCTTGACGGTGGCATCAGTCCCTGTAGGCTCCATTGGAAAATCTTTGGCAGAATCAACACGAATGGCCGGTCCACCTTCACTTGCCGAACTCTCCGTGGTCCACCCAAAAGAGCTAGAGGTTACGGGACTTCCTTTTGAAGTCCCAGCACCCGAAGGACCTACATTAGCCGCATCACCTTCAGACTCTTCCGAGATGGCGAAATAGCCAGCTTCATCGCCTTCTCTATAAGTGAACAGGGGATCATAATGCTCCCCCAGTTCTCCGGCAGCCTCAGCTCTCAGGCTTCTCACCGCCTCAATTCCTGAATCATAAAGTAAACAATGAGCCATATGGAACGCACAAGAAGTATATTACAAGAACAGAGCTGATCTTACCCGAGTCCGGAGCAGCTTTACCAGTAGTCTGCCTAGGAGCCGACAACCTAATGACTAATGGAGCAGGAGGAGGAGGCACTGCAGATGATTCGCCCTCCGCAATAACAGTAGGAGCGTAGCGACGAGGCTTCTTCACTACCCTCTTCCTACGAGATCCACCTTCCCGCTTTCGCTTGAAGTGGACGTTAGGATCTTCTTCCTCCACTTCTTCCACATCAATATGTTCCATGGGGGCCGTGCCTATCCCACCAGAAGCAGTTGTTGGAGCCTCAGCACCTGTATCCGCTTCAAAGCGAGTACTTCCTGCATCCGAGGCTTCGCTATCATCAACGACAATGAATTCCCCGAGGCCTGGAACGCGGACCCTCTTACCCTCGCTCTTCTCAGTGACCTTCCACTTCAGCCGCTGAGAGATTAACTTCACACCAAAGGAATTAATAGAAAATCCAGTGGGTGTGGAGTTTGAAGTTCTATACCACTGGCAGAATCCCAGGGTCGTCAGAAGGTTCGGAGTCCTTAGCGGCATGCACAGTCGCGCCTCAGTACAGCCAGCAATGAAGAACCACTAGGCACGAGCTCCATCGATGAGACTCCCCAAGAAGGCCAGACTACTGTTTGGATTGCCTACATACAGTTGGTCATACCCAAACTGGCGGGCAAACTGACTCGGAACATAGGGCTCCAAGTAACAGGTGTCCCCACTTCTATACAACAAGCGTGATGGCCGGATGATAACCAGCCACTCGAAGATTCCCCGACTCAATGACGTCTGCCCTTCTCCCACATCCTTGAATTCTTCACCATAGCCCGCATCGCGAATGTAAGGGAAGCATCGGAAAAGGCTATAGACGTCATGACGACACAGCAGCTTACGGACCGCAGCCACATAAGTCCGTGACCACGAACACCCTCGAATCGACAGAGAAGCGTCACGTGAATACCTTCTGGGGGCTCCTCTCCGGCTTGGATAATGGAAGGGCAGTGAAGGGTGAACCACGCCATCAAATAAGTATATGGCAGACCTATTGTGGGGTTTGGCCCGTAGCAAGCCAAGATAGTCCCCTTTCCCCGCTTCGTTGTTAGTGGCCTGAAAGCCTCCGTCAATCCACAAAGGTCTCTTTAAATACAACACACCATGGCTGGAAGAAGTCCAAGAGAACGACCATGGACTAGACGAACGGCAGGCAATAAAACAGTCGGATGAATGACATCGCTAGACGAAGACGACACCACACATCTCTTCAACCAGACCGCTAGAAAACCAGCCAGAAGTGCCTTCCGGGACGTCGGTCGACGAGCCTAGTGGTGGAAACTCTGAAGAATATCGCCTTCTCATAGGGCCGTCATCTTCTTCCAGAATTAAATCCCCTTGAGAGTGCTCTTGCATCCGGCAAAAGATGTCTTCATCTGCAACTCCACAATGAGCTACTTCAGGAGTACCTTCTAGGTCAGGTAACAAATAATTTCCCCAACTATTCAAATTGCATGAAGCTCCCTTATGGCTCCCATGCATACTCGAGCAAATATGGAGGTGGCAAATCAATTCCCAGTAAGTCTCAAACAAGGCGGGCTCCTGCTTCTCCAAAAGTGCCAATTCCGCCTCGCACGGGACATATTCTTCATATAGGAGAGACCCAAAGGCAGAGCAGAGACTTCCCACATCTCGTGCAGAACCATACCCAATTCGCCAATAGGGGTGAAGAAGGTCCCTGTAGCTGGGCAGTATAACTCAAAGATGACGTAGAAGTTCACTACGCTCATCTGAATACCATAACAGGTCGCCCTGATGGCCTCATAAAGCCCCAGCCTCTCCAAATCCTCTTCAAAATGAGAAAGGACATATAGAATCAAGTCCCTCCACCATGCCTTGGGAGGGTGAATCCACCCCGGGGTCCTGAAATCAGTGGCTGAATAATTGCCACAAACTTTAAAGAACTGATTTCCAAAGGTCTGAGCCACCGCGGGATTTTCCCCCACTGGGATATCTGGAAGTACATTCCTGGGGTGGAGACCCAATATGCAGCGAGGAGGGCCTGTCCTTGTATAACCGGGAGACGAAATTATCAACTTCTCTACGTGAATGGAGTTAGTAGTCCGAGTTATTACCCACTGCATTTTTCGAGCCCTCGTCACGCATTGAAAGAAGGACAAGGGAAAATGCCGCTTGCTAGATGGGAGATAGTACTTCTCACCATCCAATTTAAAAATTCACTGCCCTTCTCCGGCTAGCAGCTGGTGATTGTTGTCTGGTGCTGCATCTCCGAACATAAAGCCGGGCTTTCGATAGATTCTTCGGTCAGAATCTTCAAGGGGAGCAGTAGTTAAGATGCTCCTCTTGGTGCGCTGATCCCCAGCATGAATAAGTGCATCCCGAGCAGGAGCGCTTCGCTCGCTGAATAGTGAAGCCTGCCCTTGAAACTGCAGGCTGACGTTGCCATCTAGCCCCCTGGCTGTGCCAAAGAGACTGTTCAGAGGACCAGGAGTATAGTGCACTGCAAGAACAAGGAGAAATTATGATTAGTTCATCAGCCAAACAAGAGCTAAAATAAAAATGCAATTTAAGTTAAGGCATAGCCTCGCTCTCCGAGCGAAGATGGCCTAATGATAGCTTCGCCCCGAAGCTTAGCTTCACAGTTGCAGCGCAACTCCGCATTCCACATGAAGGCAGGATGCAGAAAAATATCCAAAATGTTAGCTCCTCTCTGAAAGCTTGACCTCGAACAATAGAACGCGACAAAGCCCCAGGGGCTAACTTCGTCAGAAAGGTACTGTTACCTAAAAATTGTTTTAAGGGCATTAAGGTCCTTTTCAGTTACACTCCAAAGCTTAGCTTCACAGCCTATCATTCAATAGGATGTAAATCACCTAAGGGATAGCTTCGCATAGAAGCTTGGAGAAGAAATCCTTCGGTTCTTAAAATTCCCAATCAAGAAATCAAGGGAAATTCAGGGAATTGAACTCCCTAAGATCACGAGATCATGATTGATCGCTCTGGATTCATCGGAAGATAACCAGAAATTGGCATTAAAAGAGAGATGAAAATCTCTGATCAAAAGGGAAAGATCCCAACCGGCGATAGGTCGTTCGATGACCGGAGGAGGAGAGGGTCCCTCCGTCGTAGAGGTTGCTACCTTTTTTCCTGCTCGTCTTTTGGGAGCCATTGGAGAACTGAAGAAGTTCTTAAATTCTCAAACGAAGGAGGAAGAAGAAGAAAGAGTTAGAGTGCTCTGAAAATTCAAAGAGAAATGGTGCCTTCTCTTTCAGCCCGATCAGGCTTTTATTGGCTGATGATTGCCTAAATGTCGCCTCCTCGAAAGGAACGCAGGCAGTCGTTTTAAATTAATTTGAAACGGCGCCTAAAGCACCTTCCCGAGAAGCGTTACTTCAGCCCCGCTAAAAGCTAACTCCGCCATGAGTCTAGTGTTGACTTAGCGCAACGCTTGAATAACTTCGCTGAGAGATGTGCCTTAACTCCGCTAAAAGCACATCTTTAACTTCGCGGAAATTCCATGCTAGCTTCGCCAGAAACTGGCTCCTGACTTATTTGGAAATTTGTCTTCAGCTTCACCGGAAGCTTAGCTCGGCTAAAAGTTCTCATTTCCTCCTAGGGAAAAGACTTGCAAAGCAGATAAGCGGAAAATAAATTTCATTGATTCAAAAGGGAAGATACATTGATACTATTACATCAAGGTTGTCTTTAATGCAACAAAGGCATACAAGTTGTCCTATCTACTTCCAAGGTGATAAGCTAAACCAACTGGATACGAAAGGCCTTCCTCCTGCACAAGGCTGTAATCCTTCGTATAATGGCGGATTTTGCCATCAAGAAGCTGGATCTTCTTTGATGAAAATTGGCAAAGGACTGATTGCCACCAGAAAGCTAGATCTTCTTTGATGAAAATTGACAAAAGAAGGATCCGAGACCTTACAGGTGACGTCCGCTTTCCCGAAGTGGATCATCTCAGATAAGCGATTATCAGCCCCTTCTCGAAGTGGATCATCTCGGATAAGCGACTGCCAACCTCTTCTGGGAGCACCCATTAGCTGCCCCAGTTTGTTCCTCCTCCTTAGGATTAAAGTTTCAACCAGAAGATCGAGAGGCAAGTCTCTGGTCTCTTTCATCAAATCGAAAGACTGGCGGGCACAGTTCACTGCAATATAAGCTGGAAACAGGTTAGAAGTAAATCAAAGGAAAATGCAAGCATGATACGCTAAGTCAAGTTATTTAGATGAAGCAATTTATATCCGATCCAGTTGCTTTTTAAGGATCGATTTCAGTTAAAAAAGCAAAAGATAGCCTCGCTTGCACAGTGATGATGGGACAGCTCAGCATAAGCCAAGTCCTAGCCTCGCCTATATGGCTAAGCCAGACTGATCCAGAGGGACGCAGTCTTGACCCCACCTATATGGCAAGACTGGCTCAACCTTGAAGAGACTAAGTCCCAATTCTTGCCTATGTGGCGAACTTAACAGGAAAGCATTCAATGATCTTTCTTTGATCAAGTGAAGCTGGGAAGCTGGGAAATAGGGCTGAAGCCCTTCTCTGCAAATTAGTCAAATACAAAATGAAGGACAAGGGAATCAATCCCTGAGGCAGCTTATAAGCTAAATTAAGGGAGATAAACTTTCTAAAGTCATTTGTCCATTGGTAAAGTCTCTGGATGACCGAGACTCACCAGTTCAGAGATCTGAGTATCTTTCTCTAAACAACCAAGAATAGTCATGAACAGACTGCTTCTCTGTAGAGGACCTCAAGTGTCCTATTTATAGGCCTCATGGCCTGATCGCACCGCCGTTGCTTCAAGCTTAGAAGCGCGAGCGAATTTAAGGCATTTATTGAGCCTTGAGAAAGGGAATAGTCTCCCTCGGAATTGCACGAGGAAGCAATGATCTCCCTCGTTAATGCAAGAGAGGTCATTCTAACCTCGAAAAAGGAGCAATCCTTCTCGAAACTAGCCAAAGGGCAGTTGACCTCGGGAAAGGAACGACGTTCCAAGACCAACTTGAAGCGAATCTACTCTGGGAGGTTCGAACGCGGAGCTACTCAGACGCGAAGCTACCCAGAGTCGCGAATCTACACGATTCCTCGGCGAACTTATTCTAATCCGGAAGCAGGATTGAAAGTGAAACTAAACTCAACCACCATGGCGACGTTCGTACTTCACATATCATCAATCAAAGCAATTCAAAGTATTTTGAAGCCTGAACCATTCCATTGCAGACTTTCGAAACTTTGAAGGGGGTCTTGTTGACACTCTAAGAAAGACAAGATTCCTGACTGGCCTGAACAATGTCTAAACTTGTTGACATTTACAAAAGACAAGTGACAGACAAGCTGACGACCAGTTCTGTACCCATCTCTGAGGGACAAATCAGCAACTTGGACTCTACTGATCCAGTGAAGCAGACAGTGAGCCCAGATTGTCTTTGAAGAGACCGAAGCAGGTCTAAGATGCTGAGTTAGCTCAATACTTAGCATCACATGAGCCCAAGGGGATAGCCTCGCCTGAGAGGCTAAGTTTGTCCAACTTCGCCTTGAAGCTATTCAAAACTCTATCAGTGAGCTAACTTACAGCTTCACCTGAAGTGCTCAGTTAACTCCGCAGAGAGTTATCTTCGCTCGAAGTCATACGCAACCACGCAGAAGGATGGTAGATTCGCCACAGATGTTTATCCAGCTCCGCTGAAGAGCTTTCTTCTGACTTCGCCAGATGCTCCAGATGTTCCTTCCAGCTTCGTTGTGAGCTCAATGCGGCAGCTCCGCTGCGGGTCTTTTTTGGTCAACCTTTGACCAATCAAATCTCCAGATGAGATCAAATCTTCAAGATCAAATCTAATCAAGATCAAAGCTGAGATTAAATTTAGCAGCTGCCTGCTATAATCACTTGACTCTCCTAGAACAAGTAAGAAGATCAGGGGAGATCTTTTAATTATTTGGAAAGAATCAAAACAGATCAGGAGATCGACGCTTCCTGCTATTCCTAGCTTCGCAGAAGCTGATCCTAGCCTCGCAGTAAGGCTACTTTCTAGATTTAAATAGATTGACTCAATCTGTTTCCAGATTTTCAAGGGACAATTATACCCCTGCTCTCCCTATAAATAGCCCACCAGGGGTACACGGAGAGAGAGCAGGCAAGAGGCGCGTAAACACACACACAGAGAGAGAGACGGCTAAACAGAGATCTATTATCTTGCTTCTAAGAATTCAGAGAATTCAGAGAATTGCTTCTCTAATCAGGGTGCTGATACCCTAAGATCTTCCTCCCTCTCAAGGAATCTCCAGAACCAGGCGAGAAGGAATTCCCAAGTGGAGGCAGTTTGAGAAGTAACAAGAGGGTTCTACCAACCTTCTATTCTCCGATTTCCCGAACCAAGCGAGAAGGGAATCCCATCGATCGCATCGTCAAAGGGACAAAGTGATCGCGCGCTGACCAGACTCCTATCGACACACTTCTCCAGAATCTCAGAGGAGATCTACTTGTAATCTTTTTAGAATACTTGTAATTTAGCTCCTCGACCCCTTTTTTGTAAGTTTTCCCCTTTTGCAAAATCAATGGAAAACAAGTCTGAGTTTATTATTCATGGTTGTACCCTATCAAAACGACTAAGGAATGTATTTTCACAAACAATCAAGGAGTACAACTATGAAAGCGTAGTTCATCCAGACATCAAAGAGTCCGAAAAGATAAAGGCGAGACAAAAATTGGACAATTTTTATTATTTGACTTGACAATAATAAAAGTAATACAAACACTCTTATTTAACAAAAAGAGTGTTACAAAAAGGAGAAGAAGGCTAATAATCCTAATTCCCCAAAGAACGGATTTGTTCCCGGAGGTGATGCATCTCGAGCTGACGCGCCCTTTCAGCTTCCACCAGAGCTTGGACCCGCAACTCTTCCGCGGACAGAAATCTCTTCGTAGCCAGGCGCCTGAAGAGACTCCAACTTGGAGGAATGAGCAGTAAGGTTTTCTTGAACCTGTGTCCTGGCAGTTTCTAGCTCTTTCAGCCTTTTTCTAGCAACAATAATTTTCTGCTCATTGGCCTCAATTAAGGCTTGCGCCCTGGCAATAGTAATCCGAGCAGTGGTGATAACTTGCTCTGCACTTTGGATGACGATTTCAGATTCCTTCGAATCGCCAATCAGTCTTTGGTGGTCAGCTTGGAAGCACTGGAGATGGTGGGCTTCTTCAGCCATTTGCTCCTCTATCTCTTTTCGCTCATGTTCTTGAGCGGCAAGAAGCTTACTCAGTACCGATCGAGCCTCATACATTAAGCCAGCATTCTCCAGGGTTTTGAGCTCCTTTAGTTATCCCGTAGCTTTTCAACTAGCATCAGGCACGCCATAGCTTGCGAAAGACTTCTAGAGTGACCGATGTTCTCGATCTAATTTTCGAGAAGTATCCGGGCAAATTCGAAGGAACTGCCCCCGGAAAGGATCAAATCAACATAGGACCTCATGGAAGCAAAAAATTGTTGCACCATTTGACGTGCTAGCTCTTTCATGATGTCATTAGCTGGAGATAACCCTACTGATGTACTCCTGAATCCCTTTCCATGACAGGATGAGAGACGGGAACCAGTTCAACTTGTGCAGGGGTGAGGCCGACAACAGGTTCGTTAGACACTGAGGTAGTCACCAATACTTCTGGGACAGTTATTGTTGTAGCAGCTTCCACTGCAACAGAAGCAACAGCAAACTCTACGGCACTGGGGTCCCCGGCCAAAGTTTGAACTGTGCTATCCTCTACGCCAATGCTTACCGCAGGATCCTCTACTTGAGCTACCCCAGTGCTCTCTGCAAACCACAACGTTAAATGTCAGTGGTAATGATAAAAAGGAGAGTATCCAACACGTCAGTATTCTCTTACTAAGTTGAGGATCTGAAGATGGCAAATCCCTGGATAAGCCACTTGGGGATGAGGGCTCTCCGACCTCGGCGATTGCACCCTCATGAGGCATCCTGGTAGCGGGAGCCTCAAGGCGCTCCTGCTGGGCCAGCTCTTGGATCATCTCCTCAATATGAGAAGAAGTTATGGCTTCACTACTGGTAGCCAACCCTGTAGAAGAAAGTCAAAAAGAAATGTTAGAACTCATTCCTAACTTGATGGGGAACCAGTTCAGGAGGACAAAGAAAATACCTTCAGTAGCAGCAATCCTTGCTATCGGCGAAATCATCATAGGGATATATCCCTGTATCTCTTCCTCTGAGATATGCGAGAATTTGCTTGTATCAGGAAGAGTGGGCTCATCTCCAAAATCGACTTCTTCGCCAGAATATTATCCATGTTCTTTGGACGATGAAGACGATAGATCAACACAAGAGGTCTCCGCAATCGAGACCTTACCACTAAGTACCCCAGTAATAGGGCTGGGATCAATAATCCGAGAGGCGGGAATCAATACACTGGGAGACCCGGGCTGCTACACCTCCACTCTTCTCTCATGAGATGAAGAAGGTTCAGATTGGGCCGAGATTCCCATAATCTCAACGCCATCCCTCCTTACCAAATCAACTTCAAGCCGCTCGACCTCCTCGGCCATGACAGGTTCATTCGCGAATTCTCCCGCCTCTAGGATCACGGGACCCCTGCTGCGCAGACCGCGGGAGCGAAGGATGGGGGCTTCTTCCTCCTCTTCTTCTTCCTCTTCAATACCAGGAGGACTTTGGGCATCGAAGCTTCAGCCTCCGATTCCCTCCTATCCTTCTTTGGGATATGCTCACCCTTGGAAGCAGAGTCACGGGAACGTTTGGACACAGCCTGCCGACTCTTTTTAACAGGTTCCCCTTAGGTGCTACTGACCTTGGTCCTATCCCTACTTCCCCTCCTGTTTCCCTCTCGGCTGCCTGATACTCGTTCATACCTCACATACGTCTGTTGAACACTAACTTGGTTTCGTAAGATACCTTGATGCTCTTAATGCAAGAGGTATTTATTCCGAAATCAGGCATCCTACTAGCCAGGAAGTACCAGGTCCAGAAACTGAGGCTGGTATAACAATTGGGTGTCTTGTGAGGCAAGCTAAAAACAGCTTTTGTCCCTCCAGCTACACTGTAGTACCACGCCCGGGCGTCTTTAAATAAATTTTTGTTAAAGCAGAGGCCGGCGTTAGGGTTGCTGACATATAATTGATCATAGCCGAACTACCGAGCAAATCGACTGGGCATGTAAGGCTCGATCGTACATGAATTCCCTTGCCGAAAGATCAGATATCCAGGCCGAATATTGATCAGCTACCAGAAGACTCCCGATGGCAACCTTGTGGAATCATCTGGGTCCGCAAAGTCAGCAAACATATCCCCATAAGACACATCAACAATCTCAGGGAAGCAATAGTCGAGCTGATAGTTCAAAATATTCAGAATGGATTTTCGAACAAAGAACATATATTAGTGAGTCCAGCTCGAATTCTCCAGCTTCTGCACGAAGGTAACAAAACCTACAGAAAGAGGCACCGCCGTCATCAGTGAAGGGCAGTGCATAATGTACCAGGCCATCAGGTACATATATGGAAGCTTGATCATGGGGTTAGGGGTCTTCACTCTCGGCCTTCCCTCCGAATCGACCACCAGCCTGCCCTCTGAATCAACAATAGCCTCCACTTGGTACTGGCTTTTGACTAGAGCCTATAAACCGCTCTGTATTCCGGCTACCATCGCTGGAAGGAGAGCGATAGACTTCCCGTAGGCAAGCAAGACCATCGAGTATACCACATCAGCAACGATTACTTCATGCGGCAGCGTTGGCACCACACAACGCTTCAGCCATAGCATGAGAAAGCCCGCCAATAGAGCCTGATCAGAAATGGGAACTCGGGCCTGATGATGAAAACTTTCAAAGACCGTATCAGGGTCTGGAAGTGTCCTCGTCCGACTCAGTGATGTAAGAGCTTATGGAGGCATTGATCCTCTCAATAATCTCCTCGTCAGTGCAAGGCGCTAGACTAGTCACTGAGCTATCCTTCTCATTTATGCCATTGAACAGATAACTCGCCCAGGACATCTGCTTGACACCCCTGTTCCTCCAGGAGGATATCTGCCCGCAGATGTGGAAGTGACACAACACTTCTCAGTACATCTCATACACCTGAGGATCCTCTTTCATCAAGAGGTGAAGCTCCTCAAAAGTCGGGACGTATTCTTCATAAGGGGCATCTCCCATAACTAGCCCTGAGACTTCATATAGTTCATAAAGAGCGAGCCCCATCTCCCCAACTGGAGTAAAAAATGTGCCCGTCAGAGGATTATAATGCTCCAGTACGCCATAAAAATTGTGGGAACTCTACGGGAGGCCATATTGGACAGCCCTGACCGAGTGATATAACCCCACCTACTACAGTAGAACCCTGAGCTCGACGAGAACAAATCCAACCATTCTACCCCGCTATGATTTGTCGGTAGAATGGACCCACCCAAGCGGAAGAAAGTCAACGAAAAATCACCCCTAACTTTCAAAAACTGATTGATGAAGGTGGCGCAAAGCTGAGGGGTTTCTCCCTTCGGATACTCAGGCCTGACTAATCCAGGAAATAAACTGAAGACATCTTTCCCATGGCCTGCAGAGTATACTTCTTTGGCACCTAATCTGCCGAGAGAAACGCTGGAGACAAACCGGGAAAGATCCCAATCCATCACACGATAAACGGACATGTGTTGAAGATAGGACAGGGAATACATCCTCTCCATATTGGGAAGAAAGAGCCTCATGTAATCTGACGGAGGCACTTGTAATCTCCGTCGTGCAGAATCCTATCATCCTCATCAATGGCGTCACCGAAGAGGAAAGCAGGATTTCGTAACGAAGTACGAGAATCCATCTCGAACAGCCCAACGGAGATAATCTCCCAAAGAGTCACCATACTGGCCTTGGTGATCCTCTCCCTTTGCTCATTTGACTTACCAGTAGTCACAGGAGCAGTCTTCCGAAGCACGAATGTTAGATTACTATCAGCGCCACCTACGTGCCCAAAGTGGCACTTTTTGGAACAAGGGGTTGGAAG
Organism: Agave tequilana; assembly: GCA_038442645.1. Classification (NCBI taxonomy): domain Eukaryota; kingdom Viridiplantae; phylum Streptophyta; class Magnoliopsida; order Asparagales; family Asparagaceae; genus Agave; species Agave tequilana. The sequence goes on from JAVJIF010005226.1 coordinate 69,580, forward strand.
AGTATCGCACTGCAAAGAAGATAACACTTGATCAGAAATCTAAAAGAAAATGGCTAGATGTTTGAAATTAAAACGCAGGAATGAATCAAGATGCAAAAATCAGCAAGATCTGCATCTAGACTCAAAAATGCGAGGCTCGCGTGAAGCCCGCATTTCAAAATTCATAACTTAGAAAAAATTCTAAGTATCGGACTCAGACGCAAAACTCAGTAAAATTTGCGCCTGATCTTAAAAGACGCGAGAATCATAGGAAGTCTGCGTCTGAACTCCCCACACTTAGAAATATTCTGAGCATTGAGTCCAAAACGCAAGGCTCAACGAGGCCCGCGTTCAACAAACAGATACGGACTCAAATTGATGAAACAAAGAAGCAGAGATCGTCAAACCCGCGTCTTGCCTACCAATTCAAGAGCCGCATCTGAAAATCAAACACGGGCATGAGCCTCGCGTTAGCGGTTCACATTCAAAAAAGACTTTAGAGTTAAGAGAACTCTTTAAGCCCCTTCCATGGCGGAAACCAAATCAGATGGTCTTACTACCTGAAATGGGGGCCTCCTGCATGGAAGAACCACCCATTTGAATCTTCGGAGCGACAGCGCTCGAGGACAAGGAAGCAGGTTTGGTCTTCGGTGCCATTTGACCGTGGTGTTGAAGACGATGAAAATGAAAAAAGCTTCAAGCTTTTCTTAGCCCTAAATATAATGCTCAGCGAAGAAGAAAAAGAGTCTAATGATGACTCTTGAAAGACTGTTATCTTTTATAGGCACAGTAATCCGCAGAGATACGTGGCACATGGCTCGAGGACTAATCCCCGCCCGACGCGTGGTGTGCGCCTTAAATGCGACACGAATTTCACGCGTTAAAGGAAAGATGTCCCCTCAACTCCGCCGGACATGTGGCAACATGCCCAAAACGCGGGATTTGCGTTTAATAAAAACCGCGTTCCTCTAAAAGTCGCGTCTCTTCAGCAAAGCCAAAGTCGCGCCTAGTCAACAGAGTGAAAGTTGTGTCTTCACTTCAAAGATCGCGTCCCTCTAGAGGCCGCGTTTCCTCAGCAAATTAATAGATGCATCCCCACTCCGAGTGAGGACCGCGTCTCTAAAATAACATGACCCCTGCGTCTACAAGACTTGCATTCAGTCATTACTTCTGCAAATCAGTTCAACAGTACACTAGCACAAGCAGACGACTATTTACCCCTGGTTCAACAGTACACCAACAACCAGCTCAGAGCACTGAGGAGGTCTGGACTGCGTATCTAGACACTCACCACGATTATCTCTGGTGGCTTCAAAGAGTTTTACAGTACACTCACGAAGACCATACTCCAATCAGACAAGATCAAGCTGAGAGTATCTCAAATGATTGTCAGTCCAATCATGAGAAGTATGAATTCAACCAGAGTCCAAAGTATTTCGAAATCCGTCCCAGTCAACTGCGGAATATCGAAAACTTTGGAGGGGGTTCTGTAGGCTGTCTAAAAATCACTGAAGACAAGTCATCTAAAAGCATAATCTAAACTTCAGATGCAAGGCTAGTCATCGTCACCAGCGCAGTACCAAGACTCTAGGGTTGAAATCCGCGTCTCAATATCACTACAAGGACCAAGACGCAGAGCGTGAAAGCCGCATCTTAGCATTATTGCAGTACCAAGACGCAGAGTCCAAAGCTCGCGTCTCACGTGAAGCTTGACGCAGAGTTTGAAGCTCACGTTTCTCAAGCATCACCTCAATGGCAAAACGCGAGGCCTGAAGCCACGTTTCAACTACAGAGGAACCCTGCATCTTGGCTATAACTGCCCTCATTACTGGGTCAATTACTGCCCACGTAATGAGGGAGTTAACTTCCATTATGGAGTATTTTTAGGGGACACCTTTACCCCCTGAAACCTCTATAAATAGCCCAGTTTGCTATGGAAAAGGGGTCATAAAAATCTGGTCAGAAGAACTTCGATTATAAGCCGTAGAAAGACCAAGATCTCCAGCTAAAAAAGAGAGAGAGAGTTCAACTCTTCTAACAACTTACTGCGTACAAGTTTATTTTTGGCCTACAGTCTCTTTGAGATTCTTATTAGACAGAAGCTGTGTTACTTCGTTCATCATCCAAAGAGAAGATTCCCAAGAAGTTTTGACGTTCACCCGGTCAGCGGAAAACAAGATTCACTTTCCACCATCACATTAAGAACCTGACATTAAACAAAGGGGAGATTTGAGCTTGAATATCTCCCCTCTCTTGTGAAAGGATTATTGATCAGTTGTAATTTTCTTTACTATCAAATAAAGAATTTACTCCTCGATCTTCAATTTTCCCTCCAAACACCTTTATTGATGACTATTATAGATATACAGTAGTTTATCTGTTAAGATCTAAAGATGAAGCCTTTGAAATGTTTCTTAAATATAAATCAAAAGTTAAAACTCAACTAAATAAGAAAATCAAGAGATTGAGAACAGATTGAGGCGGTGAATATGAACTTAAACAATTTAATGAATTTTGTGAATAACATGACATAATTCATGAGACTATCCCTCCATATTCACCTGAATCTAATGATGTTGCTGAAAGGAAAAAAATAGAACACTCAAAAATATGATGAATGCTATGTTTATAAGTTCTAGTGCACCTCTGACCTGGGGGGAGGCTATACTCCCTGCTTGTCATATTCACAATAGAATACCCTATAAGAAAATCGGTATAATCTCATATGAAATTGGGAAGGGTCATGCATTGAACTTAAACTATTTAAAAGTGTGGGGGGGGTGCCTAACTAAGGTTCTTCTACCTGAACCCAAAAGAAAGAAACTAGGACCCAAAATTTTGACTGCATGTTTATAGGTTATGCACATCATAGTGCTTCATTTAGGTTTCTTGTGACTAAAAATAATAATAATGTTATAAAGGTTAACACTATTTTTGAAACTAAAACTGCAGAATCCTTTGAGCATGTTTTTCTATTGAAAACTCATGTTGATAAACCTTCTCATGCTTCATCATCTAGTCATGCACAAGAATCTGATGATAATGAAGAGATTGAACTAAGAAGTAAAAGAGTTTGAAATAATTGACTTTGATAAAAATTTCTTTACATTTCTTGTTGGTGATGACCCTTTCACTTATAAAAAGGCTACTTCCTCTCTGGATGCTCCATTCTAAAAAGAGGCTATTAATAATGAATTAGAATCCATATTATCGAATCACACTTGGGAACTTGTTGATTTGCCACCATGTGCAAAACTAATTGGTTGCAAATGAATATTTAAAAGAAAACTGAAACCTGATGGGTCTTTGGATAAATTTAAAGTTAGATTGGTTGCTAAAGGATACACTCAAAAGAAAGACTTTGATTATTTTAATACATTTGCTCCTGTGATTAGAATTGCATCTATTAGAGTGTTGTTTGCTTTAGCATCTATTCATAAGCTTGTGATACATCAAATGGATGTTAAAACTGCATTCTTAAATGGAGAACTGGAAGAAGAAATATATATGGACCAACATAGAGGTTGTGTGACAACTGAAAATGAATACAAAGTCTGCAAACTTGTAAAATCTTTATATGATTTAAAACAAGCACCCAAACAATAGCATGATAAATTTGATAGTGTTCTTGTTTCCTATGGTTATTAGATTAATGAGGCTGATAAGTGTATCTATACTAAATTTGAAGATAATATTGGTATTATCATATGTTTATATGTTGATGATATGCTTATATTTGGTACATACTTAGAAATTGTAAATGACACCAAATCATTTTTGTCCTCTAATTTTGATATGAAGACATGGGTGAAGTTGATGTGATATTAGGAATTAAAATAATTAGAGATTCTGATCGTATCATACTTTCACAAGGACACTATATAGAAAGAATGTTAAAAAGATTTAGTTATTTTGACTGCACTCTTATTTTCACACCTTATGATGGCAGCATTCACTTAAGAAAGAATAAAGAACAAAGTGTGTCACAATTTGAGTATGCACAAATCATTGATAGTTTAATGTACTTGATGAATTATACACGACCTGACATTGCTTATGTCATGGGACGACTTAGTCGTTACACTCACTGTCCTAATAAGGACTATTGGACAACATTATACCGAGTGCTAAAGTATCTAAAAGGAACTATTAATTAAAGTTTGACATATTGTGGCTTTTCTTTTGTTTTAGAGGGATACTCAGATGCTAACTGGATCTCCAATTCTGACGAGTTAAAGTCCACAAATGGATATGTGATCACACTTGGTGGGGGTGCGGTGTCTTGAAAATCATCCAAGCAAACCGTCACAGCTCGCTCCACTATGGAGTCTGAGTTTGTTGCTTTAGAAGGCAGGTACTGAAGCTGAGTGGTTCAGGAATCTTTAGATTGATATATCAATTTGGAAGAGACCAGCTCCGTCTGTGTCTGTTCATTGTGATAACCAGGCTACTATTGCTAGAGCTTAAAATAAAATATACAATAGAAAGAGTAGGCATATACGTCTAAGACATAAAATTGTAAAGCGGATACTGGATGATGAAATCATATCCCTTGACTATATGAGGTCAGAGCTTAATATAAGTGATCCATTTATCAAACCACTAGGGAGAAAACTAGTGGAGAATATATCGAGGGGAATGGGACTCATGTCTATAACAAAGAGTCAAAAATGATAGTAACCCAACCTATGTGATTGATGAACTCATAAAGTAGGTTTATATGGGTAATAACAAATCATTTGTTGACTTGGTGATGCACTATCATTATTTTATTATTGAGAAGTCCATTCCTATGATGTAGATAGTATAAATTGCAATGTGCAAAGGATGCGTATTAGCTCTTAATGGATTACCATAACCCTTGTTGGGTGGTGCGTTTAATTGCAATGCACACTTGATGGATCCACCTATATGAGTGTGGAAGTGGGGCCGCTTTTATGAGAATGTAGACATATTCTCTAGAGCGCTCATGAATATCTAGGTAGGGTGCATGGCCGATTCGCGCCAACCCGTTTGAACAGCTCAGTTTTAAGAATGATATGTGGATAATAGGTCAATGATTCATAATTAGAGAGATTGGTTCATAAAATTTTTATGTTTCACCAACTTCTTATGGGACACCTACATATCCTAGGTAGTGGTTCATAGACCAAAAATCACCACTATTGAAGCATTGAGTTCTCATGTTTCCTCCATATTTGATTCTTTCTCTTCTCTCTCGTTCCTATTATCCTTCTTTTTAATTTTGAAATAGTGGGAGATTGTTAGTATTTGAAGGTATTTCAAAATTAAATAAAGTTCTTTTAGTCCCATATTGGATAGGAAAAGAACTCCTTAGTGTTTATATATGGAGTCCCTCTCATGATGGGTTGTATAGGTTAGAAACTAGGAGTGCTCGCGCTCGCACAAGCCCATTGAGGCCCAGTGAAAGAAATTGGGTTACCGGGTCTGAAAAACCTTAATGCGCATGTGTGCCCGCATCGCACGCGAAGGGGGTTGCAAATCCGGGTTTCAGAGCCTCACAGGTGTGACCCGAATAGGCTAAATTTTGTCAATTTTATTTTGAATTTAAAATCAAAATAAAATCTTTTCAAATACTGTCACAATATATGGGTCAGAGATAGTTGTTGAGATTTGTATCTTTCCATGTCCTGTCATGTCAGAGTTAGCCGTTGAGAGCTCTCTGCCCAAATTCTGGAGTGATACTTTTCAAGTCAATATTGTTCCTCTGCACAATGAAAGATTTCTTCCTCTGTCCAAAGATTGGCTCTCTATCTAAAGATTGTTTTCTCTACCCAAAGATTTTCTAATGATGAAAAACTCTCTTTATAAAGGACATATTCTCCGCTCTCAACATCACAATAAAACCATCATCTTCCTCCTCTGATTTTTTTTTTAACTCTCCAGTTCTTCCCTGCATCTCTAGAGGAAACAAAACCGAGCTGTTCGCAGCCCTGTGCATTGTGAGTGCACGCTTGCAGGACCAGAGATCGTTGAATCCTGGAGGGTAGGCCGTCATCAACCTGCTGAACCGAGATACTCTCTCAGAGGGGCACGATCAACTCTTAAGAACAGTGCTCCATACGCCTCGATCAAAATAGAGAAGTTCCTTCCTTCGTGAAAGTTTAATTTAAATAGCTTAACAGTAACTCATACATTATTTTTCAACAATCTACACTGGTTAAACTGAGATGATGAAAAGAGTTGGTTGCAGAACATAAATTGATGGAAATATGAAGAGGGAGAGGATTGGGTTTCCTCATGACAAAATGCCCAACATTATGTCATCAATTCGAGGCCAATTGGAGGAGCACCAAGTGAAATTCAATATCATTAGAGGGTTCTTCTTGTAGCACAGTTGTACGATGTGTAGAGGGCAGACATATCACTTGTCCTATTGTTCTCATAAATTTTAGTACTTAGATGTTTTGGATAACTTGGATGTGTTTCTCTTTGGTTGCCTCCAGTGGCATGCCCATGGAGTCATGGATGTCAATTCAAGAGCAGGTTGTTGTATTACTTCTATCAGCACATATGTTCATCCTGTATATAATAGATTCTCATGAGAGTATCATTGTGCAAATAACACAACACTCACAATTGAAGAATACATGTGTCATTGTGTCAACACTTAAAAACTGAAGAATTCATGTGTCCTATCTTTCCGCAATGTTAACAAATCTGCAAAATTTTAAAATGCCTGAGGTAATGATTTTAACTACAGATCTTAAAACACTAGTGTTGACTTAAACCAACAGATATATGCATAGAATTTGTTTAGATCCAACAAATATAGACTTGGTGTTAGCTCCCATTTGTAAATTGAATATGGATATATTCATTATATATTTACATCCATTAAGTATCCTTATTTAGATAATGAATACAAAATTAAATATGCAACAAATATAACATACCATTTTGCAACCTTGTTGAGGTTTATCAAGACAATAACTCACTCAACCACAGCCTTTTTTAACACGAGATTTTAGGATATTCATTTGGGATAAAAGCCAGAAGTCGCGTCCGCATAAGGGTAGAACCTGTAAGCCTGTCGACAATCTGTGACAGGGTTGGCCTAAATTTTATAAAATCAAATCAAGGATTCTCAATCAGACCCGTTATCATTATTATTATTATTATTATTATTAGACGAAAATGAGACCAAGAATGGCCCAGTTTGCCCATTATCATTATCATTGACATCTCTGTATTGAAACTGGGTTATTACAAGGAAGAAAGAAACAATATCAAGAGAAAGGGTGAACCTAATTTAAACAAACTATGGTTTATGAAAAGTACCGATATTAATCATCAATTTCCTCAATATTTCAATTGCTTTTATGTACTAGAAAATTAAACATTGATCTTTTTTCTACTCTAACAAAAAGGAAAATCTGGGTAAAGAGAGTATTGATGCTCAAAATAAAAGCAAGCTCCACTCAGACCAAAAATTAACTTTTCTAGGGGTTTTATTTATGATACTACACTCAAAATGCATTAATGGAATGTAGCACTAACAATGCATGAAAAGTTGCCCATAAAGTTCATTTATACCCATAGGATGCACATGATGCGTGCTATTGGTATTTCTGGGAAGTAAAATCATGTGTATTGTACTATTGGCAATGGTATTGTCAGTTGAATGACGTTTTAAATAGCGCTTTGATCACAAAAAAGAAAGTGTTTTGGCACCTTTAATAAAAAGCTTCATTTAAAAATGAAAAGTAGGAAAACACATTCTTGTAATCCTAAAGATTTTGATAGTGTAATTAACTTATAAATTAAGCTAATACTGAGATTGGTTAGTAGCGTTTGTCTTATTGCAAGATAAGACATAGCAAGGAGGATTGATGGACTATGCTAGAATTGTTATTGTGGGTTTCTGGGATCAATCTGACAACTAATCAATATCACTGAAATAAACAATCTAATTGGCCAGGTCGGTAAATATCAGGTGGTAGGTTTTCCGTTCAATAGAACGTTCCTTAATTTAAGAACCACCTTTCAATTTCCTTCATTGGTTAAACACCAATTAGACTGGTATAAATCAGTCTCAATATACTGAATATCAGTATATCCCCTGTATAAAGAAATAATTCACTTATATAGTACTTTGGAGTGAGGTACGCTTAAAGCGAATCTCCTTAAGACAATTACATCCCCGCACCGGTGCTAACGGGTTACTGGACGCTGGTCTCCCAAAATACAACACTCCTTCACGGTATTTGGATAGCACTACCAAATCACCGTACGGTCGAACCGTAGTTAACCAGTACCTTCACAGGATTATTGAAGCAGCGGGACAAAGACAAATTTCGGGAGAATATTTGCCTTTACTTTGGAGGAGCACCCACTGTAGAGGAATGATTATTGAAGCAATGGGACAAAGACAAATTTCGGGAGAATATTTGCCTTTACTTTGGAGGAGCACCCACTGTAGAGGAAGAAGGAATGTTGAAGAATATTCTTCTTCGGAAGTTCCAGATTCAGACAACAATTCTATTAAAGAATTTGTTGAATTTTCTGAGTCCTCTTTCAGAACGAATTTTTACAGAATCTCTTTTGGAAGTCGCTTTGGAAACTGAATTTCCCACTTCCCGTTGGAAGTTACTTCAAGACAGAACTTCATTTCAGTCCCAGTTCAGAACGCAGAGAGAGCTTCAGTTCAGAACGCAGAGAGAGAGAGAGTTGAGTGTTTGTTTTGGTATGTTTTCAATTGAGAATACGGAGCGCTAGCGCTCCGGGAGGGGCAATCTGGTCCGAACCCGACAAACAGTTGCAACGGTTCAGTCTGAACCGCCGCAGCCGCCCAACCGCCGCGACGGTTTACAGACAGCTGTTGGCGGGGCGGTTTTGATCCGGTTAGCGGAGCGGTTCGGATCCGTGAGACCCAGTTCAAAAAGAACCAGGCCGGGTAGGGAACCCAAACTCAGACCAGGACCCGGACCCGAGGCCGTGCCCGAGCCCAAGCCCGGCGGCCGGTAGGCCGCCGCCACCGCCAGCAGCGGCGCGCGCGCGCATGTGCGGGCATGGTTTCCTCCCAATCGCGCGCGAAAACTCCAAGTACCCAAAGGGCACGCCCTTTGTTCCCAATTTTCTCTATTTAAACACTACAAACTTCCATCCCATGGCCGATGTGGGACTAAATGCTTTTAACTACCTTTAGTCCCATTTTGGCTTTGAATTAGGCAATCTTTAGACTTGAATATCTCATTCATTCGAAGTCGGAATTGAACATGTGAATATACCACGTTCATCCCCAATGGAAGGAGAACACACTCCAATCATCATCCAATTGATTCTATCAATGGATCTCGCCGTAATTCAATTCAAAGATTCACATATATATTCTTCATATTCCAACAATCCCCCACAATGAATGGAGATTCAAGGAATTGACACACAAAGTGACTGACTCTATTGTGAAAGGTACTTTAGAAAAGAAACTGCATTAGGATAAGTGAAGTAGGTCTTAAACCTTCCATAGCGAAAGCTTTATCGGACTTACTGGCTAATCAGTGAATTAGGTCTTGAACTGTTAGCCGTTAGTGTAAGCCAAGTCAACAAGCTTCACACAATGACTTTCCAAATCAACTTTAGTTCTCAGTTGTGTCCGTTTTGGCCCTGGACATTCTTAGTTTCAGAGAGTATCTTTAGGGAATAACAGCCTCCATAGAAAAATCCCAAAGAGCCGACCCAACTCTATACTCACATAGGTGATCGTCCTATTAAGAGTAGTCTACCCTACTCCACTTGTTTAGTAACAAGATATAGGCATCATTAAAAGCGTTAAGCTTATCCCTAATCCACTTGTAGAAAAGCACTTATGTGCACCTTAGGAATGGATTGGAGTCAAGGCCCCAAGTGCTTACTTGCTGAGTCAATCATAATTAATTTTTCCTCTTGAACTTAGTCCGTGGGATCTCCAGTCGCTAAGTGAGGTTTCCATTAAGCTGACTCGGTAAGGTTAGGCTTTTAGACCCATTCCCCTCGATGCACAGTTTATACGCTCTCCACTTAAACATTTAGTAAGCGGATCCGCTAAATTATCTTTTGACACTACAAAGTCAATAGAGATAATTCCATTTGAGAGCAACTGCTTAACAGTATTATGTCTACGACGAATATGTCTAGACTTACCGTTGTATATAACATTTTGTGCCCTAGATATAGCTGCTTGATTATCACAGTGTATGCATATAACGGGCACTGTATTTTGCCATAATGGTATATCTTCTAAAAATTATCGAAGTCATTCTGCTTCTTCTCTGGCCATATCTAAGGTTATGAATTCCGATTCCATAGTGGAACGGGTAATACATGTTTGCTTAGAAGATTTTCAAGATATCGCTGCTCCTCCTAGAGTAAATACATATCCGCTAGTTGATTTTGATTCCTCAGAATCTGCAATCCAATTAGCATCACTGTATCCTTCAAGTACAGGTGAATACTGTCCATATCTCAAGGCATATTCTTTGGTATGTGATACATAACCCAATACTCATAGTAGAGCAGTCCAATGTTGATCACTAGGATTATTAGTGTATCTGCTTAACTTGCTTACAGCATAAGCAATATCGGGTGTAGTGCAATTCATCAAATACATTAGGCTTCCAAAAATCTGAGAATACTCCAACTGGTGTATTCCAGTTCCTGTATTCTTATGAACGTGGACGTGTGGGAGAAAAGAATTTGTATTCTCCTTTATCCTATGATCCTTGAATCTTTCTATCATCTTATCCACGTAGTGAGATTGAGATAGACTGATTCCATCTGGTGTTCTGGTGATTTTAATTCCTAAAATTACATCAGCAACCCCTAGATCCTTCATGTCAAAACTGTTGGATAACATTCTTTTAGTGGACTTAATAATTTCAATATTAGTCCCAAGTATCAACATGTCGTCTACATAAAGACAAACAATGATACATGCATTTCTAACTATTTTAGTGTAAACACACTTATCGCATTCATTGATAGTGAATCCATCTTTGATCATGACACTATCAAATTTCTCATGCCATTGTTTTGGAGCCTGCTTTAGACCGTATAAGGATTTTACCAATTTACACACTTTGTGTTCTTGGCCCTTGACTATAAATCCTTCAGGTTGCTCCATATATATTTCTTCATTTAATTTACCATTTAAGAATGCAGTCTTGACATCCATTTGATGGATATCTAAGTTATGCAATACTGCAATTGCAATCAACAATGGATGTTATTCTTGTTACTGGTGAATAAGTATCAAAGTAGTCAAGTCCTTCTTTTTGTCGATAACCCTTGGTTACTAATCTAGCCTTGTACTTATCGATAGATCCATCGAGTTTTAATTTTCTTTAGAAAATTCACTTACACCCAATTGGTTTACTGCCCGGAGGCAAGTTTGCCAATTTCCAAGTATGATTACTTAGTATGGATTCTATTTCGCTATTTATAACTTCTTTCTACATTTGTGCTTCTGGGGTTGACATAGCCTCTTTAAATGTTTGAGGTTCGCTTTCAATAGCGTATGCTATGAAATCTGAACCAAAAGATTTTGAGATTTTAGATCTTTGACTTCTACTTGGTTCAATTTCCGCATTAACAGTCGGTTCCTCAGGGCTTTCGTCCCTAAATGTCATCTCATGTGTTCTTTTCCCAGAAGTCTTATCTGTTTCCCGTTTATATGGAAAAATATCTTCAAAGAACACAGCATCTCTAGAGTCGATAATCATGTTTACATGAATATCTGGTATCACTGATTTATGAACCAGAAATCTGTAGGCACTACTATTCAAGGCATAGCCTATGAATATGCAGTCCATAGTTTTTGCTCCAACTTAGTCTTTTTAGGTAATGGTGCTAGCACCTTTGCAAGGCACACCCACATTTTGAGGTAATGGTAGGAAGGTGTCCTTCCATGCCATAACTCAAATGATATAAGACCAAGTTTCTTGTGGGGTACTCTGTTTAGAATATAATTTGCAGTTAACAGAGCTTTCCCCCATAAGTTCTGCGGAGCTTCAGAACTTACGAGCATGGAATCGACCATCTCCTTCAAAGTTCTGTTCTTCCGTTCAGCAACATATGGTGCTGTTGTTTGATGGATTATACCAAATTTAGCACATAACTCACTAAAATCATTTGATTCATATTCTCTGCCTCTATCGGATTTTAGAATCTTGATATTCTTATTGAGTTGATTCTCAACTTCGGCTTTATATGTTATAAACATATTTTTTGCCTCATCCTTACTGTTTAAAAGATACACATAACAGTATCTTTTACAGTCATTAATAAAAGTAATAAAATACTTTTACCGCCTCTAGTTGGCTTAACTTCAAGTCACACAGATCGTTATGAATTAACCTAAAAGGTTTTGTATTTCGATCAATTGAGTGAAATGAATATTTCGCTAACTTGGCCTCAACACAAATCTCACACTTGTGAATTTCTTTCAAGTTGAGTTTAGGAATATATCCTAGATTAGACAAGTTCTTTAATGACTTGTAATTTACATGCCCTAATCTAGCATGCCATAAAATAGGAGACTCAAGCAAATAAACAGAAGATTTTCCTTTATTTATAAGCTTTGGGTACAAATACATAGACTTTTTATCTACCACTGCAACATTGGCTTTAAAAGTCCATCAACAAGATAACCCTTTCCCACATACATCTCACCCTTAGTAAGTACAAATTTATCTGATTCAAAAATCATTCTAAATCCTTTCTTACTAAGTATTGATCCAGAGATCAAATTCTTGCGGATATTTGAAACATGTAGCACATCGTTCAGAGTAAACTCTTTGCCAGATATCTACTTCAGGATGACCTTGCCTTTTCCTTCAACCTTTGAGACGGCTGAGTTTTCTATGAATAGTTGCTCATCTTACTCTAGTTTTTTGTTTTCAGAGAATAATAATTTCTCAGAGCAGATGTGCCGAGTAGCCCCTGTGTCTAACCACCAATCCTTATTGTTGGTTGTCAGATTTACTTCTGACACCACAGCGGAAAGGCTTGGTGACGCATGGTCAGTCAAGTTTGCCTGTGGATGGCTCTTCTTGTTCTTTTTGAGACGGCTGCGGCATTCATTCGCCTTATGCACTTCTTTGTTGCAGATGTAGCAGGTTCCCTTGAAGCGCATGTTCTTGCCTTCTTGGACCTTGCCTTTGTACCCCTGGGAAGTCTTCTTCCGCTTTAAGCCTTTGGAAGTAGACGCTTTCCCCTTTGAGTCTTCGATCACATTGGCTTTGGCTTCATAGGATTTCTTACTGCTCCTTTTCTCAGACTTTCGGTTGTCCTCCTCGATTAGAAGCCTTACAATGAGATCTTCCAACTTCAGCTCCTTTCGCTTGTGCTTCGGTAGTTCTTGAAATCTCTCCACGTAGGTGGGAGTTTCTCCACGATAGTAGCAACCTGAAAGGTTTCAGGTAGAATCATACCTTCGGCTTCTATCTCGTGCAAGATAAGTTGGAACTCTTGCACCTGACTGATTACAGTCTTGCTGTCCACCATTTTGTACTCCAGAAATCGTCCTACAACGAACTTCTTGGTACCAGCATCCTCAGTCTTGTACTTCTTGTCAAGACTGGCCCATAACTTCTTTGTCGTTGTGATAGGACTGTAGACATTATAAAGAGAGTCATCCAGTCCATTTAAAACATAATTTCGGCAAAGGAAGTCACCTTGAGTCCATGCATCGACTACAAGGACTGAGTCCCGATCAGTTCCGGGTTCTGGTGGATCTTCTTGCAGGAATTTGGCCAGATGAAGAGTGGTCAAGTAGAAGAGCATCTTCTGTTGCCACCTCTTGAATTCTGTGCCGTCAAATTTTCCTGGCTTCTCTGGCTTCGGGTTAGGAAGTGGAGTAGGCATCAAAGCTTGTAGCTGCATGTTTGGTGCCTTGCTAGAGCTAGTTTGATTAGTCTCAGACATTTTCTGCAAGTTTAAGCAGAACAGAAGTAAGAAACTTCAATACGTAATTGTCTTAAAATTGTTGGTTTCTGGGATCAGTCTGACAACTAATCAATATCACTGAAATATCAACAATCTAATTGGCCAGGTCGATAAATATTAGGTGGGAGGTTTTCCGTTCAATAGAACGTTCCTTAATTTAAGAACCACCTTTCAATTTTCTTCCTTGGTTAAACACCAATTAGGTTGGTATAAATCAGTCTCAATATACTGAATATCAATATATCCCCTGTATAAAGAAATTAATTCACTTATACAGTACTTTGGAGTGAGGTACGCTTAAAGCGAATCTCCTTAAGATAATTACGTCCCCCGCACCGGTGCTAACGGGTTACTGGACGCTGGTCTCCCAAGATATAACACTCCTGCACGGTATTTGGATAGCACTACCAAATCACCGTACGGTCGAACCGTAGTTAACCAGTACCTTCACAGGATTATTGAAGCAGTGGGACAAAGACAAAGTTCGGGAGAATATTTGCCTTTACTTTGGAGGAGCACCTGTTGGCCCAAGGTTACAATCACCCGTGTTTAGTATGTTTTGATGATTACAAAACATATTAGTTATTTGTACTAATAAAGTTTGTTGTTTAAGTGTGTTTCAGGGATCTAACTCATCTAGAAGGTTTATTCCCTATAAGCAAATATTTTGGACTCAAGTCAACTCAAATTGGGCTCAAGAATCAAGTGTTGAAGACCTTATGGTGAAAAGCCCTCTTGAAGCACTTGTAGTACTTAGAACCAATGTAAGAATTAGATTGTTAAAGTTTGAGTTTTGGAAATTGGCTCTAGGATACACACACACGTTTTTGTATTCAAGTTTTCATGGTCAAAACTTTTGTTTTATGCCTTAGTAAATATATATACATGACCCTAAGTTTTACAAATATAAATATCATGTTTAGATCATGTATGTATACTCTTTCCAGCATATTACTTAGCTTTCCTTACTACAAAACATTTTTTACAAAATTTTCCAACTTCAAAAATCCTGCTGTTTTTCCTGTTTCAGGCTGACCGGCCGACCGGCACGGTCGACCGGTGCCAGTGCCAGGACGTGCACGTTTGTGCACGTCTATCGGCCGACCGCCCGGGTCGACCAACTGTAAGCAGTTGCTCTCGGGTTTTTCTGGGTCGACTGCCCGAAGAAAACTATGTTTTCTCTTAGAGGACGGTCGACCGGACCGGTCGACCCGAGCCCAACGGCTCTTTGCCAGCAAAGCTGGCGGCCGACCGGCCCGGTCGACCGCCAAGCCTGCAAAAGCCCAACGGCTCTTTCCTCTTTTGTGTAATTCTGAAATCTGTTTTTTAGACTGTTTTTTGTCAGACTTTTTCAGGGTTTTACAGATCTTTTTCAGGTCAAATAAGATTAAAATAAATTTTTTTAACCTATTTCTCTCCCTATAAATAGAGGAGAAGAGTCTCTTATAAAACACCAAGAAAAATTCTCAAGTTTTCATAGTTTTCAAAAGAAGAAAAAGTGTTTAAGCTCTTCATTTCCAACTCTTTCTTGAGCTTGTTTTCAGTTGTGTTCTCTAGCAAAAATCATCTCTACAACTGAGTTTTCTCACTACACTTCTTAGAGCCAAAAATACCTTACTCATTCTATAAGGAAGTTGTAAAAGAATGAGATATTGTAAAGAGTTTAAGTGATCTTGTTGTGATCACTTTGGTTACTTGTTCCTCTTCTTGTTCTTGTGGAGACACCTCTTCGGTAGAGGTTATTGTAATTGGTGGAGCTCGGTGCTCGGGTCTTCGGTAGACCGTTGTAAGCGTCCTCGGTGGATAGTGGAAACCCTTCACGGAGGTGAAGGCGGGGAGTAGAGCGGTGGCTCGAACTTCGAAACAAATACTTGTGTTTGTGATTGTCTTTTGCTCTTGCTCTCTATTTAGCTTTACTTTCAATTGCTCTCTATTGCTTATTGTTTCAAGTATTTTTGCTTCCTCTACTTGTGATATCTTGTGTGCTCTTCATCATTGCCTATTATTCATTCATTGATATTTTATCGATCAATTCTCATACAACAAGGTTGCATTGCGCACCTCTAACCCATTCAAGGAGAATTGGGAGGAAGGAGTTCAGAACCTCTCACGGGGTATTCGGCTCTTAGTCTTGTTTTGAGAGATCGTTGCATCATTCATCCATCTTAATTTTAAAAAGATTGTTAGATTAGCAATTACACCTATTCACCCCCCCTCTAGGTGTTTTTCAATTGGTATCAGAGCTTGGTTACTAGGCTCTTGGCTTAACAACCCTAGAGAGATCCTAATATTGCTAATCATTTCATTCATTCTCACTTAGTAAAGATGGCCGATGATATTAAGACACCCTCTAAGTTTGATGGACTTAACTTTCCCATATGGAAGGTTAAGATGACCGTTTTCTTGCAATCTCTAGGTAGTCGAGTTGCAAAGGCCGTGACCAAACCCTTTAGTGCACCCCCCGGTGATGAATCCACTTGGTCCGAAATAGAGACCAAAGAATTTGATGCCAATGCTAGGGCTCACTATGCACTTCTTCAAGCCCTTAATGATGATGATATAGCTAGAGTTATTCATTGCAAGTCCGCATATGAAATTTGGACACATTTGCTAGTTACACATGAGGGGACTTCACAAGTGAAGAGGGCTAAAATAGACCTTCTTCGGTCCCAATATGAGAATTTTTGCATGCAAGAAAATGAAACCATAGATGATATGGTTACAAGATTTACAAAGATCACTAATGGACTTTCTTCTCTAGGTGATGCTATCGACAACGATCAAAGAGTTAGAAAGATCATCCGGACTCTTCCTCCTTCATGGGAAGTAAAAGCAACCATCTTGAAGGAACTCAATGACAAGGAGGAGATGGAGCTAATTGGTCTCATTGGGAACCTCAAAACCCATGAGATGGAGAGAAAAGTGAGGGAGGACATGGCTCCTTCCAAGAAGAAGACAATAGCCTTCAAAAGTCAATCCACACACTCCGACGAAGACGATGAAGAAGAAGAAGATGATGAAGAGCTCTCACTTCTTGTGAAGAACGTCCGGAGGATGTACAACAAGGCTAAATTTCAAGGAAGAAGGAGATGGCAAGGAGGTAAAGAAGAAAGGAAGATTATTTGCTTCAATTGTCAAAGGCCGGGACACATAGTGGCGGAGTGTCCGGATAAAGTAAAGCCTTCCACCTCCAAGAAGCCCTACAAGAAGAAGGCAATGAAAACTACATGGGATTCTGAGAGCGAATCCGAGGAGGAAATCGACACCGCCAACATGTGCTTCATGGCAAATGAAAGCACAAGCAAGGTAACCTCTTCTACTTCTCCTAATGATGAACTTTCCATGGATGAACTAGGAGAAGCTTTTGTAGAATTATCACATAACTATGATTTTCTTAAGAAAAAGTATTTAAAAATGAAAAAGGAAAATGAATCTCTTAATCATCAAGTTTTTACTCTTTCTAAAGAAAAAGATGAATTACTTTCCACTCTTGTTTCCACCCAAAAAGATTTTGACAAATATAAGATTTCTTGTAAAGGCAAGTCCCCACTAATTGATTCAAATGAGATTACCATGCTTAAAGAAAGAATAGACTCATTAGGAATTGTTTTGAAGAATTGTGAGTTTGATAAGAAGAAGATAGAGGCCATGTTTCCTAAGAAACAAGCCCCTAAGAAAAATGTTTACCATGCTCATGCTCATGTTCATACCACACAACCTTTACATCGTGGCAAACCCTCAAGACATGCTCACACTTCACACACACATCATGCATTTATGTATGAAAGAGTGTTCTCATGTTCACATTGTGGGAGGAAAGGGCACTTGGCTAATTTTTGCTATGATAGACTAAGTGCATCTCATCATAATGTTTGGGTTCGCAACACTAACTTTCAAGGACCCAAGAAAATTTGGGTACCAAAGTCAACTATTTTGCTAAATGATGTAGGTACCATCCAAGGCCCAAAGACGTAGAGGATTGTGGTATCTTGATAGTGGTTGCTCAAGGCACATGACTTGAGACATCAACAACTTTGCAACCCTATCAAGATACCATGAAGGTGGCACCATCACCTTCGGAGATGATACCAAGGGTAAAATCATCGGTATTGGTAATGTAAAACTCGGCACATCCCCTTTAATTGAGAATGTTGTTTTAGTTGATGGCCTCAAGCATAACCTCTTGAGTGTTAGTCAACTTTGTGATAAAGGTTTTGATGTAGTTTTTGATAATGTAGCTTGTAAAGTAATTGATAGAATTTCTAATACTTGTATGTTTTCCGGTTTTCGTGAAAGTAATGTTTATATGATAGATATGTCTAATATGTCTTGTAATATTACTTGTTTAAAAGCCTTCGATGACGACTCTTGGTTGTGGCATAGAAGATTAGGCCATATTTCATTTGACCATATATCTAGGTTAAACACAAAGGAAATGGTGAAAGGAATTCCTTGCTTGAGTTTTGAAAAGGACCGAGTTTGCGACGCATGTCAATTTGGGAAACAAACTAAGTCTTCTTTCAAGTCAATTAAGGATATCATGACATCACGTCCTTTGGAGCTAATTCATATGGATCTATTTGGCCCTACACAAACCAAAAGTCTAAGTGAGAATAGATTTGCATTTGTTTTGGTTGATGACTTTTTACGGTTTACTTGGGTTTTCTTTCTTGAACACAAAAATCAAGCATTTTCATATTTCCAATCTTTTAAGAAAAGAGTTGAAAAGGAAAAAGAATCTTCAATTTTAAGAATAAGAAGTGATAGAGGAGGTGAGTTCATTAACCTACCCTTTACCACTTTTTGTGAAGAACATGGAATTAAGCATGAACTTTCTTGTCCTAGAACTCCATAACAAAATGGAGTAGTTGAACGGAAAAATTGAACTTTACAAGAGATGGCTAGGACAATGCTAAGTGAATATGGTCTACCACATTATTTGTGGGCGGAGGCCGTAATATATATCATGCTATATATCAAATCGTGTTTTCTTGTGTAAAAATACTTCAAAGACTTCTTTTGAAATGTACTTTTCTAGAAAACCAAATGTTTCATATTTCAAGGTTTTTGGATGCAAATGTTTTGTTTTAAATACAAAAGATAATTTAGGAAAATTTGATGCTAAACCTTATGAGGCAATTTTTGTGGGTTATTCTAATACTAGTAAAGCTTATAGAATCTTCAATAAATCATCTTTGACTATTGAGGAATCTATACATGTTAAGTTTGAAGAATCTAACTTGTTTGTTAAGAATGTTGTAGAAATAGATGCTTTGGATGAAGGCTTGGAGAAAGTGACCTTGGAGGATACACCTACAATGGGAGACAAGCCAAAGGATGATGAAGGAAGTGAAGCTAAAGTAGAAGAGGCTTAAGGGAATGAGATTCAATCAATTGAAGTGGAGCCTACTCAACAACTTTCAAAGGATTGGAGATACAATCCTCATCATTCCAAGGACCTCGTCATAGGTGAAGTATCTAAAGGGGTAACCACTCGCTCTAAACTTCATGATTTTTGTGGACATTATGCATTTATTTCTCATGTTGAACCCAAGAACGTCCTCGAAGCCGAGGCCGATTCATATTGGTTGCTAGCCATGCAAGAGGAACTCAATCAATTTGAGCGCAACCAAGTTTGGCACCTTGTTCCTAGGCCGCACGATAGATCAACAATTGGTACTAAGTGGATCTTTAAGAACAAGTTGGATGAATCGGGTAACGTTGTTAGGAATAAAGCTAGGTTAGTTGCCCAAGGTTACACTCAAATCGAAGGTATCGATTTTGATGAAACCTTTGCACCGTAGCACGGCTTGAAGCCATACGGATGACACTAGCATTTGCCTCATATAAAGATTTTAAATTGTTTCAAATGGATGTTAAAAGTGCTTTTCTAAATGGTTTTATTGAAGAGGAGGTGTATGTTGAACAACCCCGGGTTTGTTGATCCTACACATCCGAATTTTGTGTTTAAATTAGATAAAGCTCTTTATGATTTAAAACAAGCCCCTAGGGCTTGGTATGAAAGACTTTCTTCATTTTTGATTTCAAATGGTTTTAAGAAAGGTAAAATTGACACCACTTTGTTTACAAAACATGTAGAAAATGACATTCTTATTGTGCAAATTTATGTAGATGATATTATTTTTGGTTCTACTAATGAATCTCTTTGCCAAGCTTTTGAATCATGCATGAAGGATGAATTTGAAATGTCTATGATGGGGGAACTCAACTATTTCCTTGGACTCCAAATCAAGTAAAGGAAGGATGGGATCTTCATCAATCAAGCCAAGTACACAAAGGAACTCATCAAGAGATTCGGACTTGAAGGCGCTAGAGTGAGCAAAACTCCCATGGCAACAACCACAAAGCTTGATAAGGATGAACAAGGTAAAAGTGTAGACAATAAACTTTATCGTAGCATGATTGGTAGTTTATTTATTTGACGGCTAGTAGGCCAGATATCATGTTTTTCGTTTGTCTTTGTGCTCGTTTTCAATCATGTCCTAAGGAGTCTCATTTAGTTGCGGTAAAACGCATTATTAAATACCTTAAGGGCACTATTGAAATGGGTTTGTGGTATCCAAAAACCGGACTATTTGATATGAAGAGTTTTTCGGATGCCGACTATGCGGGTTGTAGGGTAGATAGGAAGAGCACAAGTGGAACATGTCAATTCTTAGGTAATTGTCTTGTATCTTGGTCTTCCAAAAAGTAAAATTCGGTAGCCCTATCAACCGCCGAGGCGGAGTATGTTGCAGCTGGAGCTTGTTGTGCACAAGTTCTTTGGATGAAACATACTCTCCTCGACTATGATTTACACTTTGATCATGTTAAAATATTTTGTGATAATACTAGTACAATTCACATGATAAAGAATGCAAATCAACATAGTAAAACCAAACACATTGACATTAGGTATCACTTTCTTAGAGATCATTATGAGAAAGGTGATATTGATATTGATTATGTTTCTACCGATTTTCAACTTGCCGATATTTTTATTAAACCATTGGATTATGCTAGATTTTCCTTTATTTGTGGTGAGTTGAATGTTTGCATTATGGATTCTTAAAGAAAAATCTCTTTTGTTTTGTTTATTTTGTTTAACCCTTTTTGATGTATGACAAAAGGGGGAGAAAAAGTATAAGTAAAGTATAAGTGTGTTTGTTGTTTTGTTTGTTTATTGTGTATTTTGATGTATTTAAGATGCATTTGAGTTTTTAACAAAACTATGTGCCTTATGTATTTAGCTCTTCATTGACATATTGATACATAGCATTATTTGAGGGGGAGCTTTCCAAGCTCTTCTTCCATTTTTGTTTAAATAACCTATATGTTTTGTCATCATCAAAAAGGGGGAGATTGTTGGCCTAAGGTTACAATCACCCGTGTTTAGTATGTTTTGATGATTACAAAACATATTAGTTATTTGTACTAATAAAGTTTGTTGTTTAAGTGTGTTTCAGGATCTAACTCATCTAGAAGGTTTATTCCCTATAAGCAAATGTTTTGGACTCAAGTCAACTCAAATTGGGCTCAAGAATCAAGTGTTGAAGACCTTATGGTGAAAAGCCCTCATGAAGCACTTGTAGTACTTAGAACCAATGTAAGAATTAGATTGTTAAAGTTTGAGTTTTGGAAATTGGCTCTAGGATACACACACACGTTTTTGTATTCAAGTTTTCATGGTCAAAACTTTTGTTTTATGCCTTAGTAAATATATATACATGACCCTAAGTTTTACAAATATAAATATCATGTTTAGATCATGTATGTATACTCTTTCCAGCATATTACTTAGCTTTCCTTACTTCAAAACATTTTTTACAAAATTTTTCAACTTCAAAAATCCTGCTGTTTTTCCTGTTTCAGGCTGACCGGCCGACCGGCACGGTCGACCGGCGCCAGTGCCAGGACGTGCACGTTTGTGCACGTCTGTCGGCCGACCGCCCGGGTCGACCGACTGTAAGCAGTTGCTCTCGGGTTTTCTGGGTCGACCGCCCCGGTCGACCGCCCGAAAAAAATTATGTTTTCTCTTAGAGGACGGTCGACCGGACCGGTCGACCCGAGCCCAACGCTCTTTGCCAGCAGAGCTGGCGGCCGACCGGCCTGGTCGACCGCCAAGCCTGCAAAAGCCCAACGGCTCTTTCCTCTTTTGTGCAATTCTGAAATCTGTTTTTTAGACTGTTTTTTGGCGGACTTTTTCAGGGTTTTACAGATCTTTTTCAGGTCAAATAAGATTAAAATAAATTGTTTTTAACCTATTTCTCTCCCTATAAATAGAGGAGAAGAGTCTCTTACAAAACACCAAGAAAAATCCTCAAGTTTTCATAGTTTTCAAAAGAGAAGAAAAGTGTTTAAGCTCTTCATTTCCAACTCTTTCTTGAGCTTGTTTTCAGTTTTGTTCTCCAGCAAAAATCATCTCTACAACTGAGTTTTCTCACTACACTTCTTAGAGCCAAAAATACCTTACTCATTCTATAAGGAAGTTGTAAAAGAGTGAGATATTGTAAAGAGTTTAAGTGATCTTGTTGTGATCACTTTGGTTACTTGTTCCTCTTCTTGTTCTTGTGGAGACACCTCTTCGGTAGAGGTTATTGTAATTGGTGGAGCTCGGTGCTCGGGTCTTCGGTAGACCGTTGTAAGCGTCCTCGGTGGATAGTGGAAACCCTTCACGGAGGTGAAGGCGGGGAGTAGAGCGATGGCTCGAACCTCGAAACAAATACTTGTGTTTGCGATTGTCTTTTGCTCTTGCTCTCTATGTAGCTTTACTTTCAATTGCTCTCTATTGCTTATTGTTTCAAGTATTTTTGCTTCCTCTACTTGTGATATCTTGTGTGCTCTTCATCATTGCCTATTATTCATTCATTGATATTTTGTCGATCAATTCTCATACAATAAGGTTGCATTGCGCACCTCTAACCCATTCAAGGAGAATTGGGAGGAAGGAGTTCAGAATCTCTCACGGGGTATTCGGCTCTTAGTCTTGTTTTGAGAGATCGTTGTATCATTCATCCATCTTAATTTTAAAAAGATTGTTAGATTAGCAATTACACCTATTCACCCCCCCTCTAGGTGTTTTTCAGCACCCACTGTAGAGGAATGATTATTGAAGCAGCAGGACAAAGACAAATTTCGGGAGAATATTTGCCTTTACTTTGGAGGAGCACTCACTGTAGAGGAAGAAGGAAGGTTGAAGAATATTCTTCTTCGGAAGTCCCAGATTCAGACAACAATTCTATTAAAGAATCTGTTGAAATTTCTGAGCCCTCTTTCAGAACGAATTTTTGCAGAATCTCTTTTGGAAGTCTCTTTGGAAACTGAATTTCCCACTTCCATTGGAAGTTACTTCAAGACAGAACTTCACTTCAGTCCCAGTTCAGAACGCAGAGAGAGCCTCAGGTCAGAACGCAGAGAGAGAGTTGAGTGTTTGTTTTGTGTGTTTTCAATTGAGAATACGGAACGCTAGCGCTCCAGGAGGGGCAATCTGGTCTGAACTCGACGAACAGTTGCAACGGTTCGGTCTGAACCGTTGCAACGGTTTGGCTCAACCGCCGTGACGGGGAGGTTCGGATCTGGATAGCGGAGCAGGTATGCTCGTAACACATACCTGTGAGACCCGGTTCAAAAAGAACCAGGCCGGGTAGGGAACCCGAACCCGAGCCCGAGCCGGCGCCCGCCGGCCGCCGCCGCCGCCACCGGTGACGCGCACACGCATGTGCGAGCATGGTTTCCTCCCAATCGCGCGCGAAAACTCCAAGTACCCAAAGGGCACGCCCTTTGTTCCCAATTTCTCTATTTAAACACTACAAACTTTCATCCCATGGCCAATGTGAGACTAAATGCCTTTAGCTACCTTTAGTCCCATTTTGACTTTGAATTAGGCAATCTTTAGATTTGAATATCTCATTCATTCGAAGTCGGAATTGAACATGTGAATATACCACGTTCATCCCCAATGGAAGGAGAACACATTCCAACCATCATCCAATTGATTCTATCAACGGATCTCGCCGTAATTCAATTCAAAGATTCACATATATATTCTTCATATTCCAATAGTTATATCAAGACGGAGGATGAAAGATATCGAGCTCCACAATTACAAGTTATATTAAAGTAATATCAAGCTAAAAGAACCTTTGAAGCACAAAAAAAAAAAAAAAATCAAGCTCCACAATATCAAGCGAAGATACATCAAGTTGTACAAGAACTAATTGGAGTAAAAGAAGACACGAGTAGCAATTTTCACAATTAATAGAATTCTGTAAGTAATCAAGTAGTAATTTTTATTATCTTTAAGTTTGACATAAGTGAAATTTTTCATAGATTTTTTCTAACTCTTCCGAATATCCTAACACTCACTTCCTACTATCCTACCACCTGAGTATAGTGGTCAAAATTCAGCAACTCGCATACTCCAAATGTCACATCAAACAAAAGTGATTGTTGGTCTTTCTCAGCCTGACGAGAAGAGTTATTTGATTTTTTTCCCCTCACACTTATTGTACTTGAGTGCTATCACTTCAACTCAACCCACTTGCACTTTTGTCTTGAGTGATGAAAATAGAGTAATTGAACTTTGTGAAGGACTTGGGGCACTATCTCAAAAAACTAACCTTCTAGGTGGAGTTGACTAAATCCTTATATACTCAAGACCCATGTCTAACCGATGTGGACTGTTTGTTCGACCTAAATCCCAACAATCCCCCATCAAATAAAGAGTCTCCCTGCAAGCTCAACTATCTTCACACTGGAAGATTAAATGCTCTATCAAGATACAATTTCTTCACCGCGTGGGTGGAGGCACACCTTACGTGAAGCACAAATTGCAGTGTCATGCATACCACTGCCAATTTTTCGAGAGCCAACAAGCTTCACAAGGGCCGAACTACTGCGTCTTTTTGTGCCATTGGGTTATCAGGCACATTGTGCCTTTTGCGCCATTGGGGGATCGACATCATCGAACATCACCTATACACACGACTAAGTTCAGGGCAGGTACCAATTTGAAGGACTTGGGACACCATCCCAAAAGACTAGCCTTCTAGATGGAGTTGGCTAAGTCCTTATATACCCAGAATATCCCCATGTCTAGTCAATGTGAGACTATTTGTTCGATCCAAATCCCAACACTTTGATGTGTAATGTCTCCACTCACTAGGTGCCATCATCTTCTCTCTTTCTCATTCTTTCTCTGTAGCTGTACAAACAAGAGATGTTTTGAATCTTCCCCTGTCTGCTACAGTAGAGTGATTTGTGTTTATTAAAGAGAGAGAAGCTCATCTCTTTTTTTTCTCTTTTCTATAACTGGTACATTTCTTCCTCCCCTGCTCTCAGCCGCAACGAGCATTGAATACTAAAATCTCCTCCAACAACAAATCTCCATCTCTGCTACTGCAATTAATGCCCAACAAGAGAATTTCTTCATCTCTCTAACAGTCATCTCCCTTCTCTGATCTGGTGATCTTTAAATTCAGATCTTCATCAATAGAGAAAGGAAAAGATTTCAAGTGAGGCAATTGAGAACAATTTTGAAGAATACCACATCAATAGAGCTTTAATTCTCACATTGCTTTTCAGAGAGAAGTAATTGTGATGAAAATTTCATCAATTCTTTAACCAACTTCTCTACTCAATAAGCGTCAAGCATTCAATTCATCTATCAACTGCTTCACTTATAGATCGAGGAATCTGGGTTTTATTAGTCTCATTTATTTCTGATATTCTCTCAATCTTCTAATTTTTTGTGCTAAATTTATTAAGATAATTTATTTTACTTCTTAACTACATAGAGCCTCTATTGTACATTTTATTTTATTATTGGCTAATTAGTTCTCATATTTGTTTTCTTAGGAAACGACATCATCTTGAGAAATTTGTGTTCCCTCTTGATGAAGAGAAGAAAAGTCCAAGCTCGAGGAGACTCTTGGCATCTATAAATCTCTTTAGGGAGAAAAGTGAAGTCTAAGCTGGGGAAGAGTCTTGGCGGTGTAATCTGTGCTTCGAGGAGAAGCTCATAGTAGATTTGAAATTTTAGAGAGGAGATTTATAGGTGGTAGATGTAGGGAGATTTTTCAAACCATCCTAAAATTACGTGTTCTTCTTTCTCGTGCTTTTTCCTCTTTATTATTATTGTTGTTGCATTAATTACTTATTTCTGCTAGATTAATTATTTCATTGTTATTTAATCCTATATCCTGCTAGTTGAATTTCATACTTAGTCAATTTTCTACTGTCTGATCCTATCCCCTAATTCTGCCAGCAATAGTGTTAATCTTATCAGTGGTTCTGCCAGTCTTAACTGAGATCCTATCAGTACTTCAAATATATTAAATTGTTTTTTATTTTATATATTTTTACTTAGACCCTATTCACCTCGTTCTAGCCCACAATTCTTACGTCTATTATGTTTTCTTTAAAAAATAATTTTATATACCATTTTAGATTATTATTACCATTATTTACTATTGACAATTTCCAATAGTAAATGTTATTTAGTCATAAGCTTTGTAGTAAACACTTGTTTATCCATCAAATATCTAAAATGAGCAAAAGATGTAAAAGAAAGTGTTTAATTTTTATTACTACAAAATATCTTTATTAAATATGTATATATAATTGAGTAACATATAAACATCTTTCCAGATTCATTTTCTTAAACCTAGATCATTTTAAATGCAAAGTACTAATAATTCGTTTTTCATATTTGTGCTGTTATTTGATATGTTGGCTTCTATAGACCTATACTGATATTTATTGTTCTGTTTCTTTTCTCACTCTCGTTTTGCTTACAATGGTCAAAGGCACGGATATTTGCACCCACAAAGTTGATTAACACACCCATCAAAATTGAGAAAAAAATTAATAGACTATTATAACCCTAAATAAAAAGATTAAAAGACCCTTAAAATTACTTAAAATTTAAAATGTATACCTGCATATGGAGTAATACACTCACCCAATGATTAAGGTACCCATCATAATTTAATCCCTTTATTGATTAAGAAACCCACCTATTGATTAAAAATTCTTTAAAAAAAATATCTCTCATGTAAACCCTACGTTTCAAATACATTGCTTCTTAATCAATTGGAAGCCTTCCAACAATGATCAGGTAAGTTTTTTATCGTTTAAATTTTTTTTGTTTAAGAAGAAAAATCGTGATTTTTTGAAAAAAAAAAATTATGTTGTTCCATTGCGTTATGTGAACATCATAAAGATGTTCGGACAACAATGGCCGAACAAAGTAATTATGTTCGGCCTACAAAGGTCAAACAAAAATATTATGTTCGGCCAACTTTGGCCAAACATGAATAGTATGTTCAGTCATCTTTGGCCGAGCATAACTTATAATTTTTGGTTTAACCTGACCGAATAGATACAGATACAAAATAGTTTTTTATTACATACATGTAATAGTTTTTTCTTTCTTGGTATACAGATCAAAGCACTACCCATTGCAACAACAAAACTACTGAGTTGATAGTTGATTATAGTATGGATTTCATCACGTACGAGATATTTCAAACTCATAAGACATTAATCAAATGGGCTCGAGAAGTTGGTAAATCACATGAGTTTATGATCATTATTAAGAAGTATGATGCTGAAAGAAATGGAAAGAAAGGAAGAATATCTCTTAGCTGTGAGCGAAGTGGAAAATACAGAGGTAAAAAGTAAAGTTTAATCAGGAAAACACATTCAGCAACAACAATCGAAAAGTACTGGTACAAAAAAAATGTGATTGTCCGTTTCTACTAAAAGGTAAGGAGTTGTCAAATGAAGAGGGGTGGATGATTTTAGTTGTATGTGGCGTCCATAATCATTTGTCCTCAGAACATTTAGAAGGACATTCTTTTACCAGCAGATTATCTGAAGAAGAGGAGAGATTGATTGTGGATATGTCTAAGAGTCTTGTTCGGCCAAGAGATATTTTGCATACAGTAAAATAAAGAAATAAACTCAATGTCAATACAATGAGGACAGTTTATAATGCAAGAAAAAAGTTTAAAGTTGTGGAATATGCCTGAAGATTACAAATGCAACAACTAATGAACAAGCTTTCAAACTTGCATATATTGAGGTTCATAAAAGTTGTCCAGATACCGACACTATCAAAGATATTCTCTGAGCTTACCCGACTAGTATTGAGTTGTTGCGCACTTTTCCCCGTGTTTTAATAATGGATTGCACATACAAAACCAACATGTATCGATTACTACTGATGGATATTGTTGGAGTAACAAGAACTGATATGATTTTTTCATTTGCTTTTGCATATTTAGAAGCGGGACGAGAAGACAACTTCAATTGATGCTTGGATAGTCTGAAATGCCTGATACATGATAGTTTGATGCCATCTATTGTTGTGACTAACAGAGATTTAGCGCTCATAAATACTGTAAAGAGAATATTTCCTACCTCTCATCATTTCTTGTGTAGATGGCATATAAGAAAAAATTATTATTCATTGCAAGAAAACTTTTGACACCAAAGAGAAAGTCGACATATTCTTTTTGGTTGGAATATAATGGTGTTATCTACGACTAAAGAAGAATTTCTACAACTGTTTGGTAGGCTTAATGAGGATTTTTGAGATTACCCTAAATTACTTGAATATGTAAAATACATGGATTGCTAAGTGTAAAGAAAAATTTGTCACTTACTTGATGACACGGTAATGAATTTTGGAAACACATCAACCAATAGATATGCTTTTACGATATCGTGTAAGTTTCAAAAACATAACTACTATATAATATTGTTAACATCAAGTATCCTTACATATTTATTATCTTATCTTTTCAGAGCTGAGAGTGCACATGCAAAGTTAAAAAGGTATCTAGGATCATCTCTTTAAAATTTTGAAACTAGTTAGGTCAAAATTCATGCATTTTTAGAGTTACAACATGCTGAAATTAAGGCTTCCTTCGAAAAGAGTATAAATGTAGTATTAACAACTTCAAGTCATCCCAGTATAAGCTTCTTTGTGGTGTTGTATCCATTGCTGTACTAACAAGATTGTGGAGGAATAAAAAAGAAGTAACACTGTCGGTGTCGATAACATTGCATGTAAGTGCATATTGAGAAAGACTTACGGATTACCTTATGCACATGAGTTGGCTGAGTATAGCAGAGACAATATTCTCATTCCCTCAGATTCTGTTGATAGCCATTGGAGAAAACTAAACATGTCACCATCTGCGCCTATTAACTACGAGTGGTAATTGGCGTGAAAAATCGTTGACAGAAGAGATACACAAGATAAACTAACGCTTTATCAAAGCCAATGATTCTGAGAAGATAATCTTATTGAAGAGACTGCGAGAGTTGGTTAATCCAAGTACTTCCTCTCTTATCGAACCTGAAGTTAAGATAAGAAAACATGGTAAGAATGTTGCCAAAAATGAAGCATCGACTCGTCGACTACCTATGGCACACGAGTTGATAACTTCTACACAAGATAGCTGTTTACAGTTACCATCTCAGAATAATATTCAAGTTTCTTCCAAATTCATATTGCGGCAAAAGAAAAGGTATAATTTATTTTTATATTAATCAAATATTTCTTTTGAGTTAAATATTAAATATTTCGTTAATACTTCAAATGTAGGTTGTTCGGGCACGTTCTTTAACTAGGCAAAAGTATTTAGATAAATTTTCAGAACCAATTCATCCATGGATTGTACATGTACAGGATGTGCAAGCGGATGGTAATTGTGGATATCGAGCTGTTGCAAGTTTGCTCGGTTTTGGTGAGTCGAGATGTGAAAGTACACCTAGAGGGAGGGTGAATAGGTGTAGGGCCAATCTAATGACAAATGATGCGAAATTAAAAATAAATTGTAACACACTTAGTGTAACTAAAGAGTGTAGCCGAACTCCCGGTGAAGGGCTCTAGACTATCTCCTCTAAATTCTTCTAAATAAGAGTTGAGGTGCTATGTAAAGCTCTCTTGGTTCAACACAAGTAAGGCACACAAATAATACCAAACATATAAGTATGATATGAACAATATGAAATAATGCAAGGCACAATATAAGAGAGAGGAAAAGAGAGTTTAGAGATAGTTGATCAATTACAAACACCGAGATATGTTTTGAGATTCGAGCCACTACTCTACGTCTCCGTCTTCACACAGAAGGATTTCCACTATATCGTCCACACAGGACTTCCCACACAGGGAACCTCCACTGAGAATTTGAGCAATACGACTTTGGAGTACACAACTCCTCTCTCCAACAAACACAACCTCTTCACAAGAGGTAAGGCACAACAACTATCACCTCTACACTTAGAGAGATGGGCATTTAACCAAAACAAGATCAACCTCTCAACAGAGGGATAAAGCTCAAAGCCAAACAACAACCTCAATTACCTCTACACTTAGAAGGATACCAACACAACCAAACTCAACCTCCACAATCACCTCTACACAAGAGGGATACTGACAAATACAAGGAAGGTTATAACTCTTGGTGGTCTCAACAACCACAAACCAATTTTTCCACAAAAAACAAGATCCTATAAATAGGATAGATATGATAGCTCAAGTGTGAGAAAACAAAGAGTTTGGAAAACAAATCACAAAGAAAAACTCTTGAAAAAACTTCTAGATGGCTTTAAAAATAAAGAACAAAAACCAATTCCCAAAGACTCTATTATTCTTTGATTTTTCTAACACTTTAAAAATAAATAAAGATATATCTTTATAACCCAAAAACTCTTTGAAAACTTGTTGCTAAAACACTAGGAAAGATAGAAAATTTTGCTCTTTGAAATTCTTGGTGAAATCAGCTAAGGAGGAGGCTATTTATAACTCTCCAAAAAATCTGCCCGTTGGCAGCCAGGAAAGGGCAGAATTGCTCTTCCGGTCGACCGCCCGGTCAACCTGCCAACGGTCATTTTTATGACCGTTGTGCCTCCGGTCGATCGGCCCCCACCCAAGAGTGGGGTGCTTTCAGTCGGTCGACCGTGCGGTCAACCGGCCGAGATGGCTGGCCATGTGCACGTCCTCGTGCACATCGGTCGACCGTCACGGTCGACCGACCACTGGTCCGATCGACCATCCGGTCGACTGCTAGTGCAGTCAGGCTGGGGATTTGGTATTGAAAACTTAGTTAATTTAATTCCAATTAAATCCCATAAAATCACATAAATTTCACAAAAATAAGTTCTTATAAGATCTTTGAAATACAAATATGTGTGACTAAAATTCTACACATATTACAAACTATTTGAACCATTTTTGTGATATTGAAATTTGGCCTTTAAACGAAAACCGTATTTTCCAAAAATCAAACTTTGAAATGGAAAACCGTTTTCTCCAAAACTAATGTAAATACAAAAATATGATATTGAAACAACTTTGAAGCATGTTGCATATGGATAGAATCCAATATACATAAATGATATATATATCTATGTTTTTGATAAGAAATTCAAAAATCGGTTAAACTAAAAATCAAAACTAACAAACTTTAAACTTGTGTGTGTATGTGAACTTGAGCATATCAACACTATCTTTACATAAGATCTAAACATACTAAACTAAACACAAACCGACGTCTTCTTGTAGAACTCCCTCTTTAAGTCGACTCGATCCAAACGCGATCCGACGAGCTTGACTCCAACTGAGTACTAAATGCGATCTTGACGCTCGAGCTCTTGAATCAACACGTGAAAGCTCCAAAACTCCTTTATTGAAGCTAAACACCTACTAATATCTTGGTCAATTGCTGAAACTATTTAAACACAAGATTATTAGTAAACTATAACTACATGAGTTAATCATCATCAAAAATAGAGTGATGGGCCTCTAGGCCAACAAGATGGACTCAAATCAGGCAGAACTTGTTTGGAGAATTGAAATGTTATCTCCATTTATATGAAGGTGTATATGAAAATTATCAGCGTGTGAAGGAGAATAGATATTCTCTAAGTCACTTTGACGATGTTGCACCATATGACAAGTGGATGATTATGCCTGAGATGGGATTTCTCATATCCTCTCGTTATAATGTGATATTATTTTTTTTATCACAACTTCAGAGTCTGACTTTCTTTCCACTTAGAACTCTGCCAATCCCTACTATTGCACGTCGATCCATTTCCATTGTTTGTGTCAACAATAATCATATCATTGAGTTATATTTATGCAATGGATATCCAGTACCCCCAATGGCATATAAGTAGTACGAGTATCGACTATCGAGTGCTGAAGGTTAGGACAGTGCGTACAAGAGTGAACTGCAAATGTATAACGAATTTTTCAGCGATTCTATTGATTTTGGATATACAATCAATATTAATTGAACATTGACTTTTACTTTTGAAAATTTATGAATTTTTGAAACACAATTATAGTACTTTAGTTTATTTTCAAATTTGAAATTCAACATTATTCTTCTTTGGTTGGAGGTATCTTTTACTAAATGATGGAATGACAGATTCATGTAGACCCAACCATAAACAAAAAAACATTATTTAAAAGGTGCATGAAGTTATGGAATTTGCCAACTCTGAAGATGGTTTTTAACCCTACTTGCGCAAGAACGTTCGGCCGCTAATAGTCGAACCTTTAATCCCTGTTTGATTGTCAGTGGCCGAACAACAGATAGGTTGTTCAGCTTTGCTAGCC